>JACCIC010000305.1:0-421054 GCA_018907035.1 Sycobia sp. Sy_11
GATAAATTATAAAGGTTCAGAATCTCATTGTAAGGTAGCAACCGGTAGAGGCATGCATTAATTGTGATGAAAATCCTGGATACACCTGGCGAAAAATTTTGGACACATTTTTATTTTTCACTAACCAAATATGAAAATAATTTAATTGTACTTATGTCGACGGCCCATATACAAATTAATAAATATTTTTTTATTGGTGTTACAGTCCAATCAATTCAATCTAAAATAAAAAATAAATAAAAATAAAAATAAATAAAAATAAAATAAAAATTAAAAATAAAAATTAAATTAAAAATTAAATTAAAATGATAATGACAGTCAGACTGTCCTTGTTTACATTCACCCCCGTAGACTAATCTGAAAATAAAATATTAGCTGAAAAAATTCTTTGTTAGTAAGTGCACTTTACTTTTAATTTTTATTTTATTTTTATTTATTTTTATTTTTATTTATTTTTTATTTTTAGATTGAATTGATTGGACTGTAAGACCAATAAAAAAATATTATTAATTTCAAATATGAAAACTAATGATATGCTTATGAAATGCAATTTAATGATTTTAAGAAATTAAATTGATTTAGCTACCTAAATAAATTCTATCTAGACAATTTAGAATATTTTTTTAAATTAAAAATATCGTTTCAACTAAATCAGTTAATACATTTAAATATATATTTTTCTTAACGAAAAACAGTTGTTTATATTAAACAAATTCTTCGTTCTTTGAATTCGACCAAATGTATTTATTTAAAATTATCAAATTTTGTTTTAGTGTACTTCAATTTACAAAAGTATTTCAAACAAAAGTTGTAGATCATATCAAAATACATTTTTGTACTATGCGCTGAATTTCTACAAACAGCATTTCTCAAGAAAAATGTATTCGAATGTATCTATATTTCGTATAAACGTAGAATTGTTCCGGGAACCCCGAAACGGAAATGTTGAACTTTTCTCCAAAAATATATAGTTTATATCGAATAATTATATAGAACAAAAAAATATGTATTCTAATGAGCTCTATGATTTTGGTTTTAAATGTTAAATTTTTTCATTTTCTAAGATAAATTCAGAAAACCATGATTTTTATGGAGTTTTCGTCGATTTGGGAATACATATTTAATTTTGATCTAAGGTTATTATGATGTTAAGAATCCGCGCTCCAAAAAATATAAATTTGCAAATTTTCAAGAAAATAGTGAGAGGACTTATTCAATAAAGTCACACCACTGTCGATGCTTTAGAGGGACCCCAAGATTAAATTTTTGATGATTTTTCGAGAAATATTCTCAGAGGATGAAATTATCTATAGGAATATAGATTTATAGATAGAGAATTATTTACATATTATTATTTAACTGTTTAATAAATTGGTTACATTACTATTTTGAGTGAAGCCGAGACGGCAGATGTTTATATATATATTAAAAGTAATAACAGTATGAATTTAAAAAAAATATTTTTTAATAGTGCATGCTTGCAGTATGATCGCTGAGATGTAAATTTCGCGAAAATTTTTGATAATTTAGCCTTGCTCCAAGGCTATTGCGATCATCGGCAGTCTAAATGCGTGCTCACAGCAAGCTTGATCCAATAAAAATTACTATGTGAGTCTATAACAGAGATCGTGGATGAACTTCCGAAAGACGTGCATAATCGATTATTCGATTTTCTTGGATGCCGATTAAAATTATCGTAGTGTCGTTTGATGAAAATTGCAATGGGAGTTGCAGCAGCTATAATCTGAAAAGGAAAATAATAATAAATAAAAGATAAAAATAATTAGCGAGAAAAGCTATAGAGATGCTGTGAACAAATAGAAGGTATTCGCATAGGAGAAAAGGAAGATAGAAGGAGAAAATTACAGTAAAACATGGATGCATGCAATAAAACGGGAATATACATGTAGAATTGACAGCAAGAAAAGTATAGATAAGAAGGAAAAATCAGGATACAGAAGAAGAAAGAAAAATATGCATAGAGAGAGAGAGAGAGAGAGAGAGAGAGAGAGAGAGAGAGAGAGAGAGAGAGAGAGAGAGAGAGAGAATCACATGCACATAGAAACAGGAAGACAGAAGAAGAAAATAAAAGATAAAATGATGCAGGCAGAGAAATAAAGAAAAGTTAAATATACATATAGAGAGAGAGAGAGAGAGATAACATAACCTCGAAACGGGTAAATGATATAATGAAATTGCAAAGTAGACGCGAGTGGAATGACTAAATTCAAGAGATAAAATAAAAGAAAATAAAGAAACAAGCATACGTGGCAAAGGCCCCAACGCCATGCAGACACTGCAAGCGGGAAGTGAAGATTTGAAGACACGTGGCCGCACCAGGTTAAGTGTAACATACTGGACACCGCACGGGACGCTGCTCGAACGAACGCAAGAAGCCGCACACAGAAGAGGAAGCAGCAACGACAATCGAGCTCAACGATGTCAGCTCAACTAGCAGGAAGGGCGCGTGGAGACGCTGAAAAACACAACAAGATTAGTGAGAGTCGGAGAGACACAGCGTGCGACGTCCGCACTGCAGACGACCGCACTGGAAGTAGCAGCCAGCGTGAAGACGGAAGTCGCCGCGGAGAAAGAGCGGCCAACAGCGCCACCGATCTTAGCGGCGCCGCACCGAACTACTGACGAGGAGATATATATAGATATATCTCCCGGGTAAATTTGAAATTGGCGCGCGACACAAGTCAGAAAACCAGACATTGCAGACCGATAATGTCGGTCGAAACCGTATGAAGATTACGGAAGAGCCCGAGATTGGCGCAGATCGGAGAAGACGCACGATAATTGGTGCAAATTGGGGAAGAAGGCTGATAATTGGAGGATGGCGAAAAGAAGAGCTGCGATTGGAGAATCGGAGGTGAAGATCAAGAAGAACTTCAGAAGATTTTGAAAGCCGGTGTAAGACACACGTATCGCAGCCATTGTCGCCAAAAAGTAAAACCGTGAGTTAGTAGAACGAAGTAGATTGTGTAGGGAAGGGAAGGGTGTGGAAGGCTAAGTACGAGAGACAGTAGTCGAGAAGTGGAGTGGTGTGTGAACAATAACTGTGCCAGTGGTGAAAGCTGATTGTGCGGGCGGTCCCAGACAAGACAGTAATTTTCTTGTTTCTTTTCTCTCTCGCTCCCAGGGAGACCACCGCGGAAGAGGAGCGACTAGCAGCAGCGAGCGCACGAGGGGACGCCCTCGTCTATACTTAGCGGTACCGGGTGAGTGGGCCTGCGCGCCCTTAAATTGAATTACTTGTATCCGATGTATATTGTGCGAGCGGGGAACGTGGTACGCGGGGAAATTTAGGCAGCGGCGGCCACCAAAAAGGGGAAGGAAGTGAGGGTGTTTTTTTTGCGAGCGTATGCGAGAGAGCGCGAAAAATGGCGGACGCCAAGATTGGAAAATGTAATTTTATTTTGTAATAAACCAAGTTGGAAAATAGAGTGCGGTATATATTTTTTTTTTTTTGCTGTAGTAGTAGAACCAAAAATTTACATATATATATATATATATCTAGGTCAATATATGCAATAAGGAACCTTTATGCATATTAGCCCGAGATCCCGCCCTGGAAGCACTCAGGAGAAGAAAAGGCGGTAAGTGAAGTACGTAACGAGCGGAAGGCCGCGCAACGTTACAAATGGCGCCCAACGTGGGGCGGTAATCGGGCGGCGATAATTTAAGTAGCTTCAAATTCAAATAGAAATTAAAATTCAAATAGAATTGATAATAATAAAAAAAAAAATTTTTTTAAATTAAGAATTTTTTTTGTTGGATTTTAAGATTTATAATAAAATAAAATTGTGGAACTTAATAAAAAAAAAAAAAATTTTTTTTTGAATATTAAAATTTTTTTTTAATTTAAAAATTTATACGAAATAAAATTTGAAGTTTAATAATAAAAAAAAAATTTTTTAAAAAATTTTTTTTTTGAATTAAAAAAAAAAAAAAAATTTCAACGAAATAAAATTTTGAAATTTAAAAGGGAAAAAGAGAAAAAAAAATTTTTTTTTTTTTTTTGAAATTCTAAAATTTCTGATGCAATAACATCTTGCAGTTTAAAAGAAAAAAAAAATTTTTTTTTTTTTTTTTTGAAAATTTTAAAATTGCTAATAGAATAAAATTTTGAATTTTAATAAGAGAAAAGGAATTTTTTTTTTGAAATCTAATAGGAAGTGTTAGTAGCAATTGGTTGAGGGAAGAAAATTATGAGAAAATGAGGAGATAAGGAAGAGAATATGCTGATGGACGAAGACAAATAGTAGTTAGTAAATAAAAGTAAAACGAGATGAATAAGTAGATGATGGTAGACATAAAAGAAGAAGTACATATAAATAAGAAATAAGAAGGCATAAAGAAGCAAGAAGGTTGGTCAGAAAAAAATGGGTGAGAGATTAACAGAAAAAAAAAAAAAAAAATTCAAAAAAAAAAAAAAATTTCAAAAAATTTTTTTTGATATTTACGAATGGTGGACGAGTGTAATTTTGGAAGTTTGGAAAATTATTGGAGGTGAAGACCGACAACTCAGCGCCGAGGGAGATATTACAGGAAGTTATTTACTTATTTACTATTATAATATATAAAACATATAAATACATACATGCTATCCTATGACTTGTTTAGATATCATATGTCTTTATAAAATCTAATTATCTATGTATGAAAGTTGTATTGATAATATTTATCCACGATATTTGGGGTTCGGAATATTCAGTAATTGTTACTGAGAATATATATATCGATAATGGTTAACTAGGTAGCCTATGCGTGATTCATCGTTAATTAGGTAGGCGCTTGTATTATGAGCCGCAGGCACAGGTGGGGTGTTCGATGGGAAGACACGGTCGCGAAGAAAAAGGGAAGTAGCTTAGCAGACAGAGGGAAGTGCTTAGTAGGACCAGTAGATCACGCGAGCATCGACTTGGGATATGTCGTAGAGGTGGCCAGCCGCGGGGTAAAGCTACGCGAGTCGTCCGTTAGCCGGGTTGTAGAAAGAGAAGCCCTTCGGAGCTATAGTTACCTTTTCTTTTACAAAAAAGAGAGAAAAGGGAAAGAAAGGAAGGGGGAAGAAAAACAAGAAGAATTTTCATTTTTCTATGGTTTTTGATTCTTTTCTTTTTTTTTCTCTCCTCTAAATCTCAAGCAATTTCATTATACGGTGCTACACCCCGCACAACCCATTGTTTTCATTTAGTATCGCTTGAGGCCGGTTGGTGCGCCCCGAGCGGCTGCCTTGCTTTGTTTTTTTTGTTTCTTCTCGGACTGTGGTCGTTGTTGCCGCGCTTGACCAACACATAACGAGGTTTGACGTTCCCTCGTTGAAGAAAAAAGGAAACCGGAGTGATCTGAAGAGAGAGATAAAGGAAGAGACAGCTACCGAGAGGTCGGAAGTAGAGCGACAATGGCTGAGTTGTTCCCGCGACTGACAGAAGCCTTGGAGCGGTCCCGCGGGGCTCGAGCTATCGCCCGCCGATTCCGCGATCTCACAGATGAAGAGGTCAGCGAGGAACTGGGGGTCCATGGGCTTAGCCTGACGGGAACGGATGCCGACCGTAGGGAAAGATTGCTCCGTTACGAAGTCAAAGAGAGCTTGGTGGATGAGGAGTTCTCATGGGACCCTACAGTGGATGAAGTGGAAGACGTCCGAACGGCCTCCCCAGTAGAAACTAACGTGAGCGATGCTCCACGTCGTGGCAGCCTAGGAGAGGAAGACGGTACGGCTGCGCCGACCGCAGGCAAGAAGAGCGGTCGAGGGAGGCCACGAAAGGGGTTGGCGAGGACAGACACCGGTAATTTTGAACTGGCGGGGTACAGTATCCCACGAGGCAACGAAAGGGTAGTTGGGGTGCCGGTATCTAGCCCAACCCCGTCTACCGCCCACACAATCAAGGCCGGTTGCTCCCCAAAGCAGCGGAGAACCGATCGGCAATAATTTGGAGTCGCCGCCGCGGTCGCCACCGGTCGCCTTGACCCATGACGACCTTCTATATATGCTCGGACGGAGTTGGGACGGAAGTTATTAGACGAGGGAAGGCTGAGAGACGACTCCAACCTAGAAGTCCCACCCCCGGACCAGACTAAGTCCAAGACACCGATCATAGACACGGACGGATGACGATGAAGCGAACGATCTGGAAGCGAGAATGGCCAGAGTGAAGAGGAAGGCGGACCGCAAGCTGTCTGCAACACGTAGGGTAGTTCCCAACCCGCCCCCAGCGAGCCCTGTACTGGGATCCGGGGTAGTTCAGAGGAAGAATGAGAAGGCGGGACCGGGCCCGACGCAGAGTTCCCCCGACGTCACCAATCGGGAAGGGAAAAAGAAGCCACGGCGAGTGTCGGAGAGTGGCAGCGAGTCATCCGAAGCAGAGTTATTCTTTTTGTCGGAAGAATCAGAAGAGGAAGAGAGCGAAGAGGAATCCGAAGAGGAACTACCACAAGCCTCCGCCGCGCGACCGACCCGAAGGACCGGTCCGATGAACTGTGAGAAAACACTCCAGAACTGGCGGTTGCGGTTCTCTGGATCAGAAAAGGACAACTCCGCGGGCTTCCAAGCAAAGCTGAAGGACTGCAAACACAACACTCGCATGACGGACAAGCAAGTTTTGCGAGCTCTGCCAAGTATACTGCAAGATCCGGCGGGACAGTGGTTCAGAGAAGCAAAGCCAGGAATCACCACATGGAAGGAATTTTCAGGCGCCTTCCGTCACCAGTACTTAGGCGAGTGGAACGCCGCTGACCTGGAAGATGAGCTGAAGCGGCGCACCCAGGCAAAAGGGGAAAAATTCGTCCACTACTTGGCAGCTCTCCGCCACATAGTGGGCAGATTGCGAAACCCCCCTTCCGCGAAAAGCCTACTCATAACCGCCTATCGGAATCTAATCCCGGAATACAGGCACTTCATCGCCCACAAACGAATCCGCAGTATGGAGGAGTTGGAGAAATGGTGCAGAGTGTGGGAGAGGATGAAGAAACTGGATAGCAGATATACGCCCCCACCTCCAAAGGATAAGATGCGGCTGCCGCTAGCCGCTGCGAGGAGTCAGGCGGTCAAGAAGGTAGTAGCGATAGAAGAGACGGACTCCAGCGGAAGTGAGCGGCGGCCAGAAGAAGGGATGAAGAAGAAAAGAAGAGAACGGGTTAGTACAGAACGGAGAGGCAAGCATCGAGAGTCACGATCCCGAGGGGAGCATGGCTTAGTGGCGGGAGTAGACGCGCCGCCGCCCAAACCACGGCCGATGCCAAGTCCCCGACCGCATGCGCCCGACGGGCCCCGTCCAGCCCCTCGACAGGCTGCACCACGCACGTCACCGGAGAACTACCGAGATAGGGCTCAGGCCGCGAGGTCGACTTGGCCTCGCCGAGACCTCGGGCCACGTGAAGTACCACCACCGAGAGGTGCGGGCGTTCTCCGAGCGAAGGACTACCCGGGGGAGGGGGTACCACCGAGGGAGGATGGTGCCTTTTGGGGCACGTGCTACCACTGTAACGTGGTGGGCCATCGCGCCTACAAATGCCCCCATGTGGAGTGCTACGCATGTAGACGCAGAGGACACCGGTCCAGAGAGTGCCCTGAACGCCAGACGCCTCCTGTCTGAAACCCACCATATCCGACAAGGGGGCCGCCCAGTCCACCTGCCCCTAGCCCCCCACCCAGAGGAGGAAGCTGGGGAAATGGATTGGCGGGGAAGCAAGTAGGGCCCATGCTTCCCGGCCCACAGCGACAGGGTCCCGAGAGACGACTTTGAGGAGGCGGAATTTAGAAGAGGAGCGGGACCAATTAGAAGAGGCGAAGCGGGAGATAACCGAGGACAGCGTGCAGATTTCAGAAGAGTGGGAGAGGTTGAGACGAGAGCAGACCACCATAGAAGAAGAGAAGAAGAGGCTGCAAGAAGAAGAAGTGAGGTTGAAAGAAGATCAAAAAGGGCTGACTGAACAAGCCTATCGGGTACGCCTGCGGAAATCCATTACCTGGGCGGGACCGAGCGAAGCGTCGGAAAACCGAAATCCCGAAGAGAAGAATAAAAGAGTCGACGAGGAAAGAGGAGAAAAGTATTGGGGAGACAACGAAGAGAAAGAAGAAAAGGCTAGAAGAGGTAACGAAAGAAGAGAAGAGAAGAGCAGAAGGAATAATGGAGGGGTAGAAGAGAGTAGGAGAAGAAGCAACGAACAGACCGAAGAGGAGGGTAGAGTGAGAGAAGAAGGGAGTGAAGAGAAAATTAGACGAGGCAGCGAGAAACGAGAAAAGAAGATTGGAGGAGATTCGGTAGAGGAGATCAGCCTGAGAAGCGCGGGTGCAGGGTCTGGACTGGACCTCCCCGCAACCACCACCCAGCTACGTGCAGAGGCAGAGGAGTGGCCGTGGTGGGGGGCCCGAAAACCAGCTGCTCGCCCGGACGAGAAGGTTGCACCCGACAAGACGGAGGGACGGAGCGCGAAAACAAGGCCCGGCATAAAGGACGGAATAGCTGGAACGTGGGTAGAGAACCGGTACTACCTGCGGGTAGAATTAGCCGGTAAGAGCTACCTAGCATTATTTGATCCGGGAGCGTCGATATCGTTGGTCGGACCTCGGGTGGCCGAAGCATTCCGAGACCGGCTGGCACCCGCCCATCTGCACATAAAAACCGTTACCGGGGGAATTACCCAAATATTGGGAATCCTTACCGTAACGATGGAAGTGGGACGACGGTTGGGAGAAGTGGACTTGCGAGTAATGGAAGTTCTGGATCACGACTTGATCCTAGGAATGAATTTTTGCCAGTCATTCGAAATAGAGGTGAAATTCGGACATGGACAGTGGAGAACGCCGGACATCCCATGGAGAGAATTCGTCGGGGGTAATAACGAAAACGAAGGAGACCCCCGAACAAAGGGGAGAAGTAGAACGCCTGGTAGAAGCCATCGTGCCGCCACCCTCGGAAAACCCGGGGGTAACCCACTTGACCGAACACCATATAGACGTACAAGGAGCGGCACCGATTAAGCACCGATTGAGGCCTATGTCTCCCAAAATGGCGGAAGTATCTGTAGGGGAAATCAGGAAGATGTTGGAGTCAGGAGTAATAGAGCGTTCTGGAAGCGAGTGGAGTAGTGCGCCTGTAATCGTGAAGAAGGCGAACGGGTCGTATCGATTCTGCATCGACTACCGAGATCTGAACGCAGTGACCCGGAAGGATGCGTACCCGCTACCGCGCATGGACTCCATCCTGGATAAGCTGCGAAAGGCCCGATATCTCTCGAAGATCGACTTAAAAAGCGCCTATTTTCAGGTACCGATGGCGGAGAGGAGCAAACAGTATACGGCCTTCGCGGTCCCGGGATCGGGCCTATATCAGTTCACCCGGATGCCTTTCGGATTAACCAACGCTCCAATGACGTTCCAGCGGTTGGTCGATCGTCTGTGCGGTCCAGAGTTCGAACCGCGAGTGTTCGAATACCTGGACGACATCATCGTGGTGATGGAAGAATACGACGAACACCTGAGGTGGTTGGAAGCGGTGTTGCGGAGATTGTTGGCAGCGGGGCTGTCCATCAACCGGGAGAAATGCGAGTTCTGCTGCGCGCAGGTGGCGAACTTGGGATTTCTCCTGGACAAGGAGGGGCTACGGCGCGACCCAGAGAAAGTTGCTCCGGTGGTAAAATTTCCGGTTCCCCGGAACCTGAAGCAGTTACACTCGTTCCTGGGGATGGCAGCTTGGTACTCGAGGTTTATACCCAACGAGTCGGAGATCAAGGTACCACTCGCCCGCCTACTCAGTAAGAAGCATGCATGGAAGTGGGGGGAAGAACAACAAGAAGCATTTGGGAAGTTAAAGGAAGCACTGTCGGAAGCGCCCGTTCTGGCACGCCCGATTTCACCAAACCGTTCACAGACGGACGCGAGCGATTACGCTATCGGAGCGGTCCTGACCCAGGAGTTGGAAGACGGGGAACACCCCATTGTCTATGTAAGTAGGGTGTTACGGGACGCCGAAAAGAACTATACGGTCTCCGAGAAAGAAGGGCTAGCCCTGATATGGACAATAAAGAAACTGCAACCTTACCTCGAGGGCTACCACTTTAAGGCAATCACCGATCATAGTGCCCTGAAGTGGATGAAGAAGTCGAAAGAACTGACCGGACGACACGCTAGGTGGGCCCTAGAATTACAAGAATGGGATTTCGATTTGGAGTACCGGAAGGGGGCGCTGAATTACGTACCCGACGCATTATCGAGGGAAATAGAGGAGGAGGAAGTGGCGGGATTCGCGGGAGTGGAAGACGAGTGGTACCTAAGGATGATTCAGCAAGTAGAGGAGCTCCCGAAGAAATACAAGGATTGGTGTGTAGTGGACGGAATGCTATACCGCCGAGGGGGAGAGACAATTATGGCACCGTTCACGGAAGGAAGTAGTAAGTGGAAGTTAGTGATCTCCTTCGAACAGCGACGGAGGGTGCTCCATGACGCACACGACGACGTATCCGCCGGACATCTAGGCATAGAAAAAACATACGCGCGCATAGTCCTGGATTACTACTGGAAGGGCATCTGGGCGGACGTAAGTGAATACGTGCGGCGTTGCCCAGAGTGCCAGAAATATAAGGTTTCGCAACAGGGCCCACAAGGGCTGATGGGAGATCGAATCGAGATCGAGCTTTGGTGTGTAGTACCAGCAGACTTCATGGAATTTCCGTCTAGCAAAACCCAGAATAAATACCTCCTAGTCCTGCAAGACGTCTTTACACGCTGGATTGAAGTCAAGCCTATGAGGACGGCCGATGGGAAGGGAGTAGTGAAAGCCTTGGAAGAGTTAGTTATTTTTCGATGGGGAACGCCGGAGTACCTACTCACCGACAGCGGAAAAGAATTCGATAATAAGTACCTTAAAAGGGTGATGGAAGAATACGGGATAAGGCATGTTACCACACCGCCATATCACCCGGAGGCCAACCCTGTCGAGAGGGTCAACAGGACGCTGAAGACGATGATCTCGACCTTTGTCAGAGAAGATCATCGGGGATGGGACCAACACTTACACGAATTCAGGAACGCGATTAATACGGCCTGTCAGTCTAGCCTGAAAACGTCACCGGCATTCCTAAACTTCGGGCGGAATCCCAACCCAGTGCACAGCCTCCGAAGGGAAGTAGAAGGAAGAAGAGAGGTGGTGAGAATTAAACCGGAAGAATGGGAGGATAAAATGAAGAGACGAGGGGCCATGCGGGACCTCATACGCCGATATTTAGACCAAGCCCGGGAGAAGCAACGGAAATTCTACGACAAAGGGAGACGGGAAGTGCGGTTTCAGGTAGAAGACCTGGTGTGGAGAAGAACTCGCGCACTGTCAAGCGCGATTAATCGTTTCAATGCGAAACTGGCGCCCAAATATGAAGGCCCTTATAAGATCCTAAACGCCCTTTCCCCAACGGTTTACGTACTCGAGACCAACTCGGCAAAGCGCGTCGCGAAAGCCCACATATCCGAGCTCAAGCGATACCTACCACCCCGGGGTACCCAGGGAAATAACCAGGCAGGGCCCATGACCACAGGGGGAAACTAATCTATATGTTAATTGTTTCAGAGACGGAAGCAGCGACGGAAGGAGCAGTGAAGGAAGAATAGAAAACGGGAGTAGCGATGGAAGAGATAGGGGGAAAGTTAGGTGTAATAGGGACGGAAGTAAGAGGTATAGAGAGCAAGGAAGGGGAAGGAATGCGCAAGTTAAGCGTAAGCAGCGAGAGTAGCGGGGAATACTACACCCCACAGGGGAGGGAACCAGAGGAGACGATGATCCCGAAACAATACCCTCTCGGGTTGGGTGCCCGAAACTGGGCCGACATCCCGGTCGACGAGGAGGAGGAGGAAGCTTGGGGGGGCCAGCCCCGGGCGAGATAAACGCGCCCCCACAGGGACCCATAGAAGAAGGGGTCGGAGAAGAGGACACCACACAGAAGAAAGGAGGCGCCCCGAAGGAGGTAGAGGGGGCCACTCCCAAGGGAACAGAGGCTACAGGAGAGAAAGAGCGAGTAAGAGGGCCATCCCGAAGAAGAGGGAGCGCTCCCCGGCAAACCGCCGGACCAATGCATCTAGGCCTCCCACTCCCCCCGCCAACACCCAGGGGCCCACAGGAGTGGGATGATGAAGTGGTCAGCCGGCCCGGGCCACCGGGATTCGCTGCCGAAGAGCGCCGAGCGGAGGAGCTAGAACGCCGTGAAGCTCGCGGGTCCAGGCGATACAACCCCCGCCGGCAATTCGAACGAGAAGACTTTGAATCGATCCTCTTCCGGCGGGAGGAAGGGGCGGACCAGTAATCCAGGCCCCAGCGGGGGTTCTCGGCCAGGCAGGGCCGCTACCGCCAATCCGGCCCGATACCACCCCTAGAGATCCGTCGAGGGACATTCCCACGTCTACAGAAGAGAGGGGGGGCCAATAACAACAGGCCCCCGCGACCGAGGCCCCTAAACGCGACCGGCGAGGCGAAGAAGGAGAGGACCGGAGCTGGGTCCACCCCGAGAGCGGGGCCCGCATACCCCTCCGGAAATTGGTCATCCGAAGGGGCGTTATGTTCGGAGGCCTGGCTCCAATTCCCTTCGATCCGGAGGTGGACCCGGAGCTCGGGCAATGCTTCAATTGCCGGAGACCGGGCCATCGCCGCCCCCATTGCCACGAACCGGTGCGGCATCGCGTCTGCCACAACTGTGGTCGATGCGGGGTGGACCAGGAGGACTGCCCGCGCTGCGCGAGGGCTTACCGGCCACAAGGCTCGAACCCGAAGCCGCAATCGCCAGCGCCGACAGTCCTAATAGGGCCCCCGGAGGAGCTGTGGCCGAACCCGTCGCCGAGCCCCACGCCGAGCCCATCCCCATCAGCCAGGCTGGCCCGATGGAGGTAAGAGGGCTCGCCCGACCGCCTCCCGACGAGGCCAAGAAGAGCTGCAGAAGACCCAGCCAACACCACGGATAGAAGAGCCCCACCCCGAAGGCTGTCCACGGAGCAGATCGAGGATCGGCAGAGACGGACCCTCGAACTGCTCCGTGAAACTCAGGGCCTACCAGAAGGATTACGGCAACGAATATTGCGACAAGCCTTCGGGGAGGAGGAAGAATGGCCCGAAGAAAGGAACAGCGGTTAGGGGGAAAGGGAGAGGTGACGGAAGTAGAAAGGAGGAGGTGACGGAAGTAGAAAGGAGGAGGTGACGGAAGTGAAAGGAGTAGGTTACGGAAGGTGGTAGGAATAGGTAGCGGCAGGAGGGATGGGCGGAGAGATAGAAGAAGCCAAGTGAAAAGTAGGGAATGCAGGGGAAAAAAATAGCGGGGTACGTACAGTCGGGGAAATAAGAGGGGGGAATCCTAGGGCAAGACCAGGTATAGGACGATTCGCGGAGGAAAAGGGAGGGGGGAAATGAGAGGTAACAGCGAGCGAAAGAAGCGAAAACTGTAACGCGTAATCAATGTAAACGCGGTCCACTCAACGAGTGTTCCGATTTAGGAGGGGAGAGTTTGCAATGGGAATTGCAGCAGCTAGAACCTGAAAAGGAAAATAATAATAAATAAAAGATAAAAATAATTAGCGAGAAAAGCTACAGGGATGCTGTGAACAAATGGAAGGTATTCGCATAGGAGAAAAGGAAGATAGAAGGAGAAAATTACAGTAAAACATGGATGCATGCAATAAAAAGGGAATATACATGTAGAATTGACAGCAAGAAAAGTATAGATAAGAAGGAAAAATCAGGATACAGAAGAAGAAAGAAAAATATGCATAGAGAGAGAGAGAGAGAGAGATAGAGAGAATCACATGCACATAGAAACAGGAAGACAGACGAAGAAAATAAAAGATAAAATGATGCAGGCAGAGAAATAAAGAAAAGTTAAATATACATATAGAGAGAGAGAGAGATAACATAACCTCGAAACGGGTAAATGATATAATGAAATTGCAAAGTAGACGCGACTGGAAAGACTAAATTCAAGAGATAAAATAAAAGAAAATAAAGAAACAAGCATACGTGGCGAAGGCCCCAACGCCATGCAGACACTGCAAGCGAGAAGTGAAGATTTGAAGACACGTGGCCGCAGCAGGTTAAGTGTAACATACTGGACACCGCACGGGACGCTGCTCGAACGAACGCAAGAAGCCGCACACAGAAGAGGTAGCAACAACGACAATCGAGCTCAACGATGTCAGCTCAACTAGCAGGAAGTGGGGGGGGGGAGACGCTGAAAAACACAACAAGATTAGTGAGAGTCGGAGAGACACAGCGTGCGACGTCCGCACTGCAGACGACCGCACTGGAAGTAGCAGCCAGCGTCAAGACGGAAGTCGCCGCGGAGAAAGAGTGGCCAACAGCGCCACCGCTCTTAGCGGCGCCGCACCGAACTACTGACGAGGAGATATATATAGATATATCTCCAGGTTAAATTTGAAATTGGCTCGCGACACAAGTCAGAAAACCAGACATTGCAGACCGATAATGTCGGTCGAAACGGTATGAAGATTACGGAAGAGCCCGAGATTGGCGCAGATCGGAGAAGACGCACGATAATTGGTGCAAATTGGGGAAGAAGGCTGATAATTGGAGGATGGCGAAAAGAAGAGCTGCGATTGGAGAATCGGAGGTGAAGATCAAGAAGAACTTCAGAAGATTTTGAAAGCCGGTGTAAGACACACGTGTCGCAGCCATTGTCGCCAAAAAGTAAAACCGTGAGTTAGTAGAACGAAGTAGATTGTGTACGGAAGGGAAGGGTGTGGAAGGCTAAGTACGAGAGACAGTAGTCGAGAAGTGGAGTGGTGTGTGAACAATAACTGTGCCAGTGGTGAAAGCCGATTGTGCGGGCGGTCCCAGACAAGACAATAATTTTCTTGTCTCTTTTCTCTCTCTCTCCCAGGGAGACCACCGCGGAAGAGGAGCGACTAGCAGCAGCGAGCGCACGAGGGGACGCCCTCGTCTATACTTAGCGGTAGCGGGTGAGTGGGCCTGCGCGCCCTTAAATTGAATTACTTGTATCTGATGTATATTGTGCGAGCGGGGAAAGGGGTACGCGGGGAAATTTAGGCAGCGGCGGCCACCAAAAAGGGGAGGGAAGTAAGGGTGTTTTTTTTGCGAGCGTATGCGAGAGAGCGCGAAAAATGGCGGACGCCAAGATTGGAAAATGTAATTTTATTTTGTAATAAACCAAGTTGGAAAATAGAGTGCGGTATATTTTTTTTTTTTTTTTTTGCTGTAGTAGTAGAACCAAAAATTTGCATTTATATATATCTAGATCAATATATGCAATAAGGAACCTTTATGCATATTAGCCCGAGTTCCCGCCCTGGAAGCACTCAGGAGAAGAAAAGGCGGTAAGTGAAGCACGTAACGAGCGGAAGGCCGCGCAACGTTACAACATTTAATTCTCAAGTTAACAACTTTAAACACAGAGTCTTTTGGACATATCTCGGGAAATATTAAAGTTTACAAAAATGTATTTTAAAAAATCATTGTACATCTCATTAAAATACATATTTTTTATTCTATTTAATTCGTCTCTAGAAGCTATATTTCTCGAAAAAATGTATACGAATATACCTGCATCGAGTATATGCGGGGAACCGTTCACGGGACTCCGAAACGGAATAGTTTCCGAAACTGAACTTTGTCGAGAAATACTATTTGCACCGAAAACTGTATAGAACAAAATATATGTATTTAAATGAGCTCTATGATTATGGTTTAAAATTTTTTTGCAAGTATTTATATTTTCTTAAGGAAAATTGAACAAACCATGATCTTTATGGACTTTGCATGGTTTTAGGAATGAATATTCAATTTCCATCTAAAGCTGTTACGATATTCGTAATTAGTCCCGCAAAAATCATAAATATTCAGAAAAATAGTGCGGGGGAACTTTCTTGGAACTAAACTCAATACAGCCACATCACTGACATTGTTTCGGCGAGCCTTGAAGCTTCATTATTTTTTCCTGCAGATATTTAATATATGTTAATATTATTATAGGTAAAATTATCTAGGCAATATATTTTTATACATTGGGTATTTTTTACACAAGTAAACTGTAAACTTAATCAAACTATGTCTGTAAACTTAATCAAACTGTTAATTAACGGGACGGGCAAGGTGGCTGACAGGCATAATGCAGATGAGGGGAAGTAGGGGAAGCGAAAGACCGAGCACAAGAGAAAAGAACTGCGCGTATATACGTCTATATATATATATATATATATATATATATATATATATATATATATATATATAAGAAATGTGTGCACTAATCTTTCCTCTATTTCGGCAAGTTCGGACCGATTCCAACCACCACCAAAATCCATTCATCTCTCTCTCTCTCTCTCTCCATAAACACACACACACACACACACACGCGCGCGCGCACGCACGCACACATTGTAAACTGTAACGTTTATCATATTAATATCATATTTTATTAAATAACAAAGACTGACAAAATACTATTATTAAAAATAAAGTAATTTCTTTTGTACACCATTATATAAAAGATGATAAATTGAATAAAATAAATTATTAATTTAATTCGAAAACAACGCACAAAAAACAAACATAAAACTCGATTTGCACTATATGCGCCATCATGTATATATGATGGCTTGTTTGCATATAGCGTAAATCTAATTGCAGATTCAACTGTGACAGTTAAGAAAAATGTTATAAAGCAATATAGAAATGTAAAGTCATATTGCGATTATGATGAAAAAAAACTAATACTGTCGATTGAAACGTTCTCTCTGCTCGCCGACCGCAAAACCGAACGGATCTATATATATATATATATATATATATATATATATATATATATATATATGATCTATATATATATATATATATATTATTAGGAGTGTGAATAAGTCTTTCCCGTTTTTTGTAAGAGATGGCGCCACCAATACTGTGCGAGTATTCAATGGTTACATATGTCATAATCAAAGCTTATTCATATGTCAACAATTCCATACTAACACATTAGTTAAATTTTTTTCGCATCATAAATTTTTGATATCGTGAAAATGTCGAAATTTAAGCCGAGTCGACGTCATTTGCGGGAAGTTTCACTTTATTGGTTCAATTTGAAGAAATCTGCTGCCGAGACGCATCGATTGCTTCAGGAGGCTTATGGAGAAGGTTGTGTCGATGATTCAAGTGTCCGCGGATGGTTTCGACGCTTCAAAAGCGGTGATTTCGACGTGGAAGACAAGGAGCGTTCCGGGCGGCCGCAAATCTTTGAAGATCGAGAATTGGCGACTTTGCTTGATGAAGATTCTTGTCAAACGCAAGAAGAACTTGCTGAAGCATTGGGAGTTGGTCGAACAACCATTTCCAAGCGTTTGAAAGCCATGGGAATGATCCAAAAGCAAGGAAATTGGATGCCGTACGAACTGAAGCTGAGAGACGTCGAACGGCGTTTTTTCACTTGCGAACAGCTGCTTCAGCGATATAAAAGAAAGGGTTTTCTGCATCGTACCGTGACTGGCGATGAAAAGTGGATACGTTAGGATAATCCGAAGCGAAGAAAATCATGGGGACTACCCGGCCATGCATCATCATCGACGGCCAAGCCAAATATTCATGGCGCCAAGCTCATGCTCTGTATATGGTGGGACCAGCTAGGTGTGGTTTACTATGAGCTTCTGAAACCGAATGAAAGGATCACAGGCGAGGTCTATCGACGACAATTGATGCGTTTGAGCCGCGCACTGCGAGAAAAACGGCCACAATACTCCGACAGGCACGACAAAGTTATTTTGCAACATGACAATGCTCGCCCACATGTTGCACCGCCGGTGAAAACATACTTAGAAACGCTCAAATGGGAAGTCCAACCCCACCCGCCGTATAGTCCAGACGTTGCTCCGTTTGATTACCATCTCTTCAGATCGATGACGCATGGCCTGGCTGACCAGCACTTCCATTCCTACGAGGAAGCCAAAAAATGGGTGGATGACTGGATAGAGGCCAAACCGGTCGAATTTTTTCGCAACGGGATTCGTATGTTGCCAGAAAGATGGGAAAAAGTTGTAGCTAGCGATGGCCAATACTTTCAATAATTCATTTGTAACCATTTTTTCACAATAAAGGCTCAAAATTTGAAAAAAACGGGAAAGACTTATTCACATACCTGATATCATATTTATATTTATATAAATATAAATATTCATCTCTGTCAGCTCTGTTACAATAACAGCTCATCTTTGTATGCTTCAGGTGTCGCTTCAAGAAAGCGTACCATATCTCCGTATCGGCGTGGTGTAAATTCGACTGTTTGAGCGATAAGCGTACGAAACCTTATATACCGTGTTATGAGAATATTCGAAAAATGCTAAAAATTTCAAATAAACAAATCATTTATGTGTAAGCATTGTAATATTTTATTGGAATCACCACTCTCCAATTTTTAATCGACAGAATTATTACACATACTTAATAAATTTACGACAAATTCATAAAATTCTTGTGATATTACAATCAAAATAAATGAATATATTGAGGGTTTATGGAGCATATGCGTTTATTATAGTTTAGGTATAATAAAAAAGTGAATAAACGTATATTTATTGAATTTAAAATAAAATTTTTAAAATTAAACATCATATAAATTTTTATTTAATATACATTAGGTTTTATGAAATATGAAATTATCGCGTTTCTATATCAAAATTATATACAGCTTAAGAAAGTGATTGGTTTATTACACATATAAATATGTAATTATTTTTAGAAACTATATTAAAATAAAATTTTAAATATAAATAATATACTACATTAAAATATATACATAACATATAAACTTCTGTGTAAAGCATTTTTAATTAAGTTAAATGTTAAAAAAGTATTTACAACTAGCATGTACAATATAATATATTCTTATACATTTATTGTTCATTCTAGTACATACATTATGAATAAAAATTGATTATTCTTTTAAATTTTTTAATATTTATAACAGAACATCATTTCATTTAGATAATCTATATGTTTATATGATTTTTAAATCCGAGATAGATCTAAAACATTAATATAAATAGATCAATAGAACTTTTTATGTGCATGTTATATTCCTGTTTTATAATTACAAATAATTCCTTTTTTATACAATTTAGATGCAGTTAATATTAATGAATATTCTGCATTGTATTTAAAATATCTTTAGTAACCCATTTTCAGCAGATAATAAAATGAACTGAATTTATATTATATTATATATTTGAAAAACTTCAATAAATTGCAACGTTTCAAAAAGAGAAGAACTGATGAATATTGATATAAAAATAGATTTATTTAAAAAATAATTGTTAGTTTCTCCATATTAAACGTGCGCCCGTGCAAACACACACACACACACACACACACACACACACACACACACACACACACACACACACACACACACACACACACACACAACGCACGCCCAACACAGCTCCCTCACTCATATTAAAAAATTACAAAACATCATAATGAGGGAGGTCAAAGTTTGAGAATCAGAGTTTTAAGTAAAGAACACGCACGCATATATATGTATAGAGAGAGAGAGAGAGAGAGAGAGAGAGAGAGAGAGAGAGAGAGAATGGATTTTGGTCGCGGTTGGAATCAGTCCGATCTTGCCGAAATAGAGGAAAGAATTAGTGCACACATTTATTATATGCATGCATTATATATATATATATATATATACATATATATATATTTATATATATATATATATATATATATATATATATATATATATATATATATAGGCCCTTCACTTCCCTTACTTCCCCTCTTCGGCATCGTGCCGGCCTACCACCTTGCCCCTCCTCTTAATAACAGTCTATACTGGCGCTTGCCGTTTCTCCTTCATTGCTTTAGATGCGTTATTTCTATTATTTTCTATTCGGACATTTTTCAGCAGTGCACTGCAATTACCGATAATCGACATTGCGGACGGACCTTGTTCGGGCATCTACCACTGTAGGCTATAGCGCCAATTTTGGAACCATTGATTTACATGGGCCCTGGCAATCTCGGTTCATCTCTGGTCGAACCCCTTTTCTATATCTACCATAATTTACGTTTTGATCTTTATCAATGACTATAAAACTATGTTTACAATCATTCCAACAAGTTCAGCAAATGTTTTAAATTCATTAAAAGACATGTCTGCGTCTACATGATCGAGATATATATGTTGTAAATTGACCTCATCTTGTCGAAACAATATAAGTAGATTAACATTATTCCTTACAAGATGCTTTGGAATGTGTGCATTGGATTTACAAAGATAAAAAGAATGAACATTCTTATGTCTTTCCATGCAAAAGTAAGCTTTAAATTATACTGTTGCTCGCAAGCAATATCACCCAAAATTATAATAGAGTTATGAAGTACGTTTTGAGGTGATACTACTGCTTCATGTTCACTAAATGGATATAATTGTATTCCATCTATTGGTTCCAAAAGTTCTTCTAAATATTTGTATTTGGGTTGATTTAATTATTGTGAATATATGTATATATTTTCAAATCTAAGACCATTCGGATGAGTTATAGGAGTCAATAAGCTATTGATTTTTCCACAATTGGAAGGTCCGCAAATCACTGATCGTATACTATTCGGCAGTAAATCTCCATGCCGTTTACTTTTTTTGTTCTGCTCTGTAAAAGAGTCAAAATTTATGACTGGTAATTTTGTCGATTACTCCTTGAATTCCATGTTTAACTGAAACTGTGAGAGTAGAGTATAACAAGCACGCTTATATATAAATTCAAGTAGTATCATTTTAATTTTCGATATAGAATGATCGTACATAAGCGAGAAAGTAGTGGAGTATTTCATAAGATACTTAGTAAATTACCTATTGAACTGCAATTAGAAGGTTATCAATATTGTGGTTCTGAGACAAAATTAAAAAAACGTATAGCTCGTGGTGATCGAGGGATAAATCCCCTTGATTCTGCGTGTAAAGATCACGACATAGCATATTCTAATATTGTTAACGATATGCAAGTTCCGCATGTAGCTTTGTAGCTCGCTTGCGTCTTATATTAGAGGATGCAAGTATAGCTGAAAAAGATGCTGCACTAGTAGTCTATAATGCAATGAAACTTAAAGTAAAGTTAGAATTGGGATTGAAAAAAAACAATTAAGAAACAAAAATTACCTGGTAAGAACAATAAATCAACATTGAAAAAAATAATTAATTCTGCTGCATATTCTATGATTCCAAGTTCGAGTTCTCAAAAATTAGTTCGTTCTGCATTAAAGGGAGCTCGCGAGGCTGTTAAAAAGGCAGGTGGTAAGGGTAATGTGACAATTCCAAGGATATTACCGGTTCCTCAAAAACTTGGCGGTAATGGTACAACGCATTTCTTGCAGCATTATTTGCCGGTTTGAGTGCAACAGGAACACTGGGAGGAGGTGCTGCTGGAATAGTCAAAGCTGCTAAAGATGCCAAAACAGCAAAGCAAGAATTGGAAGAAAATCGAAGGCATAACAAAACAATGGAAGCAATTACTTTTGGAAAAAGTCTTTATTTCAAACGTTACAATAAAAGATATGGTCTTTACTTAAAACCATATAAAAATAATGAGAGAGGTCTCTACTTAAAACCATATTCAGGCAAAGAGTTAAAAAAAAAGTTTATCTGTAGAATTGCCAGATCGATCATTACCTGACATTGATTCAATAAAATACGCTCGTATTTTAAAAATTCCAGCTTTTTGATGCGTATTACTGCGTAATGCACTGCCAACTAATGGTCTACATTATAATGAATCAGGTATTGTGAATCTTGATGATGTTAGCGGTCCTGGAACTCATTGGGTCGCATATCTCAAACGAGGCAACAGAGTACTATATTTCAAAACTTCTAGTGATTTAAAACCACTCTTAGACCTTATATTATACTTTAGCGATGCTGAAATTATGTATAATTATGAAAGATGTCAGGATTTTAATACATATATTTGCGATCTTTATGTAACAGTGTTGCAAGTAGTTCTATAAAATCTCAGATATTTTGTAATACATGTCATTCTTAACTTAACCACGATGAATGAATCATTTACTTTGACGCTTTCCGGTACATCGTCTATTGTTGATGCTCAATATTTTCTTCCTATTGAAGTTTTATCTAATAAAAATTCTGTTCTAGGTTTAGTTGAGTTTTTAACATTTAACTCCATTCCCGGTATTGATCAAAATAACAATAAATCTTATGTCGATAAAGAAGTAATTAGCCTACCGACTGGCAGTTATCAAATTGAAGATATTGAAAATAATCTGAAGGAGAGATTAACTTCTAAAGTTATAATATTAAGTCTTAAGCCTAATAATAGTACGCTTCGTAGTGTTTTTGAGTGTAGTCATCGAATTAACTTTGAACCTAAAGATTCACTTGGTATACTTTTGGGCTTACGACAGCGGATTTTTCCAGCAGGTGTTATACACAATTCCTATTTACGTGTGATCATTTTAATGGTAAATTCCTTGAAAATAGAGTGTAGTATTACAGCAGGTGCCTATATAAATAAACGTCGTGTGCACACAATTCACGAGATCTTTCCTGCAGTCCCGCCAGGATATAAGATCATTGAAGTACCTTCACATGTCATTTACCTTCCAGTAATTGTTAAGTGCATAAATCATATAGAATTACGCATTGTTGATCAAAACGGAGATCTAGTGAATTTTCGAGGAGAGGTTAGAACTATCAGATTACACGTTCAACAAGTAGCTTAGTGAGCGATGGGAATTATTCACAACGCTCCTGGGTATATGAATAGCCAGTGATGTCAGCAAACGACCAGTCTTTCACCGACTTTCAAACAAGTTAGTTGCATGAGCAAAATTAAAAAAACAAAATCAAAGTGTCATTGTCGTTCTCGTCAGAATACAGTTCTGAATCACAGTCCAGCAGTCAAAGTGCTTACACCTAAAAACATTCAATTCCTAAAAAGCGTAAGTCTAAAAGTCATCGCTCCTAGTGGAAAATAAATTGTATTTTTTTCAACTGTATGCAGCAAAATGGTGAACGTTCTAAGTATACAATCTCCTGTCGCATTTGATGATTCGATTGTGTATTACGAGGTTCACGCTCATCAGCCATACACATCAACTAATTTTAGTAACAGTGATGAAATTCATATATCTATTCTACATCAAGATTTATGCCTTCTACCTTCACGTAGTTCGCTACGAGTATGAGGTAAACTTTCTAAAAAGGATGATACAGAGTTGCAAAATATGACATTTGTAAACATCGCCATTTGTCACTTGTTTGAGGATATTCGATATGAATTGAATGCAATAGAAATTTATAGGTCTAAAAATGCAGGAATTACAAGCCTTAAGAAAGGATGGATTTCTTGAAGTCCGAGTCAAAATTCAATAATCGAGAATGCAGGGTGGCTTGATATAGAAGAGTTCAATAACATTACCGATCATTCAGGCCTTTTTGATGGATCTCTTCCCCTCAACATGATATTCGGTTTCGCTGAAGATTACCGTAAAATTAATATTAATGCAAAGCATGAATTTCTTCTCGTCAGATCACGGAATGATTTAAAGGCTGTAATGCAAACAGCAATACTGATTTAATGAATTATTTCGAAAAAAGTATTTCTTAAACTAAGAACATTTTTATTTAATTAATTCGATAATATTGTTCTTTCGATAGCATCATAAAAATCTTGTCTTTGATCACAGATTTGATCAGTCTATAATTTAAGTATTTTGATCATTTGCAATTATAGCTATTAGATTTTCTGAATTCGATGCATTACGTTTTTGTATTAATATAATAACCTCCTGATTCAAAATTTTGTTTTCGTAGATTAAGAACATATTTATTTATATATGTATTGCGTAAGTCTTAGAAATTTAGACTGTATAAAAAACAATTAGATACTAATTTCTAGATAATATTAGTTTGATTCTGTAAACCTTTTATTAGAGAATCTAAAGTATTGTGTTCAGATATATGATTACTAAATTTAAGAAACTCAGGTTTTCCATTTTAATCTTGATCAGCTGGTTTTCAAGAATCGTTTTCTAGATAATGAAAATGCTTATTTTCAGATTATAATGAGCTAAATTTAAGTAACTAGAACATTATAATTAAATAAATATTTACTTGAATGTAGTTTCCATTCTTAAGAAAACCTATTCTCTTGGTTTCAGAAAATCATGTTTTAATTTTTAGAAATTTTTCCTGAATTTAAGTTCATAATTACTGGAATTTAGTAAATTTTCATTTATGTAATTCGAATTTTTCAGATGAAACAAATATTTTCTTTATTTTAATATTTCAATACTTTCGATCAAGTAACTCAGTAAATAGTACATCGATTTACTTGAATCAAGAAATTATTTTTTTCAGTATATATATATATACATATATATATTTATTTATTTTATGTTATTTAACGTTGCTCTATTTATGCTTCCATATAGCGGTACTAATCAGCGACGGAGATCTACGATGTGTTTGTAAACAAAGCACATGTAAATTATTACAGCGGTGCTTGTGTCAATCGGCCGAGACCGGGATTTGATCTCGGACCACCAAGTTACTAGTCCTTTGCTCTAGCGATTGCGCCATCGTAGGCCTCATATATATATATATATATATATATATATATATATATATATCTTTAAAATTACTTTCTACAAAAGTATGAAATAAGTATGAAATAATTTAAATGCTCTTCTCTATAATACATTGTATTTATATACATAATATTTTTTCCTAATTAGACTTCAGAATCACACGTAAATATTCCATATAGTGATCTTAGAAGTGATAGATTACATTAACTAGAAGATAGTGAAATACAGAAAAATTAAGATAAATAATGTAAATTTATCTACTGACAATAAATTATTTTGGAAAAACAATATATCGAAATATATGTTAAAAATTGATATATATTTAAAAATCTTGTTGATAACAAGCATTACTGAAGTCATCTTTGTTTCGTAATGTAACTGGACTTAACGATAAAAGTTTGCAATATGATACAACTTAACTGACTCAACGATACAAGTTTGATAATATTTGAAATATTCAAATATTATCAATTGATACAAATAGTAGATTATGTTATAGTAGATTAGTAACATATGTCATATTAGATTCAGTTTCTTTGATAAAATGAAGCATTTATTCTGATAAAAGAATAATCAGCTTTTTAGCGATTAATGTATACAATATTAAGAGGATTACAATGAAGCAAACTTTTTGTTTATCTCGAGGACATTGTAATGTACTCCAATAGTCTGGAAGAACATGAGGCAAAAATACAAATGCTTATGAATAAATTGAGAAAAGCAGGAATCAAAATCCAATTTGATAAGGTGAATTCTTGAAGAGGGAAGTGGACCTTGGACATTGCCTCAACGAACACGGACTCGATCCAAAGAAGATATAGGCTGTAAAAACATTCCCACGATCTAAAGACATGAAGAACGTATAACAATTCCTCGGATTAATGGGACATTAACAAAATTTTTCAGCCATCGCCAAGCCCTTAACGAAATTGTTGCAAAAAGATATGCCCTTCAGATGGTCCGATAAGACCGAACATGCATTCGAAACATTAAAAAACCTATTGTGTAATGCATCCTTACTGCAATTCCCAGACTGCGTAACGCAGAACTAAAATATGAAATTTACGGAAAAGGAGCGCTAGCAATTGTTCATAGCGTACAGACATATCGATCCTATGTAAATAGCCGAAAAATAACTATAGTTATTGATCGTCAACCACTAGTATGGTTTAAAACTGGGGACTTAAACACACGCGTACAGAAATGGTGTTTTAGACTTTTGGAATACGATTACACGGTCATTTATAAACCTGCAAGAATGAATTCCAACGTAGAGGCTTTGTTGCGGAACCCTCCAGAAAATTTTAACCTGATCACTCGATTGGGCCGTGATCACGAAGCCGTAAATCAGCCTAATGAAAAAGAAGAAAGAAAATGAGAGACAAGAACAAAAATCGACCGAAAGGGAACCCCTAAGAAAAAGGGAAAGATCCAAGGAAATCAGAGAGGAACAGACTCAGCTAGACCTGCTAGCAAATACACGGATAATCAATAAAGGGCCAATCCGAAAAACTGCACAAGTTACACCTCAATACGCTAAAAGTGAGTTAAATGATACCGAAGAATTCGAAGCCGAACCCTCAATACTACCACAAATATACGCATGGACATATTGAGATAAGCAACAAGATGTTTACGGTATCGTTGTCACCCTTGAATAGAAGCTTAGCATATATATATATATATATATATATATATATATATATATATATATATATATATATATGTAATAGCTTTGCTGACATTTGAATGATATTGTCCAATATTTTCAAAACGACGAGGAGTCAAAACCTCTGAACGTTTTTGCTGAGTAACTAATAGGTTGCATCTATAGCCGAGCCGATCGCTGTACTTGTAATTATTCTGCTCATCTGCTTTTGCTCAAAATTTATGTATTTATGAATTTTGGATTGATGATTGCGAATATCATGCTAACTTTGTGCATTTGAATTTTCATAAAAAATCACATCACAAAAAATCCTTAAAAATGCTGGTTTTGCAAATTGGTTTCGGAAACTAATATACATATGAAAAAATATTTTGAATAAAGTTTGTAAATTTCATAGAAATATATATTTTTTATACTATATATTTTTTGTACAGGAAGTATTTCTCGATAAAAACTAAATGAAAGGTAATATTCAAATTGGGTATTGATTAATTGGAACTATATTCAAATTATATAATAGCAAATCCATTTCTGCACAAATATAGTAAAAAGTGTTTATGCGTATCGACAAGGTATGACAAATATAAAGTTTTAGTAAAAAATATTTCATCTGCTCAAGAGAAAAGTTAATTCATGGCTCCCTAAAACGAGTCCACGCAGCTCTGACATGTCTTGCACGGAACTAGCCGCATATAGAAACATGTAAAAATCTCACTTAGTTGCTCGGGAGAATTCAGAAACATTTCCAAATACAGACACACACACACACACACACACACACACACACACACACACACACACATATATATATATATATATATTAGGAGTGTGAATAAGTCTTTCCCGTTTTTTGTAAGAGATGGCGCCACCAATACTGTGCGAGTATTCAATGGTTACATATGTCATAATCAAAGCTTATTCATATGTCAACAATTCCATACTAACACATTAGTTAAAATTTTTTCGCATCATAAATTTTTGATATCGTGAAAATGTCGAAATTTGAGCCGAGTCGACGTCAATTGCGGGAAGTTTCACTTTATTGGTTCAATTTGAAGAAATCTGCTGCCGAGACGCATCGATTGCTTCAGGAGGCTTATGGAGAAGGTTGTGTCGATGATTCAAGTGTTCGCGGATGGTTTCGACGCTTCAAAAGCGGTGATTTCGACGTGGAAGACAAGGAGTGTTCCGGGCGGCCGCAAATCTTTGAAGATCGAGAATTGGCGACTTTGCTTGATGAAGATTCTTGTCAAACGCCAGAAGAACTTGCTGAAGCATTGGGAGTTGACCGAACAACCATTTCCAAGCGTTTGAAAGCCATGGGAATGATCCAAAAGCAAGGAAATTGGGTGCCGTACGAACTGAAGCTGAGAGACGTCGAACGGCGTTTTTTCACTTGCGAACAGCTGCTTCAGCGACATAAAAGAAAGGGTTTTAATGCATTTAAAGTACAATTGCTTTTAAAGTACAATTGAAATGTATTAAATTCTTACTGGTTTTTTCAACAATATATTTTATATCAAAACCAATCATGTGTCTCTTCGCTACTATAGAAGTTGAAGATTTTATATTATAATAATACTTTATTTAACTGTAATATAATTCAGAAGAATAAAAAGTTTATAAAATTTTGAATAAAAGTTGTAAGAACAAATAAGTTTCAGAAGGAAATAACACTTTAAATTTTAATTAGAGAAAATATTGCCACTAAAATCTGTCGAATTAAACTAATTATTTAGTGCTTAAGAAATATAAACGCCGTTCATAGATCACGATAAGTCCCTCCACTACAGATAAGGAATTGCCTCTTTTGCCTTATATTTCTACTCGCAATGAAGATAGTTCACCAATATCTATAAGCAAGCTTAGCATTCTGGCTTAGCGAGGTGATTTTTGAGAGATATTTCTTTAGCCTGTATTTATATCGTCCATTTACACTTGTCTCGATATCACACTTTACGGCATTTACAAGTTTTTCTAACTTTTGCTTATCTCTAGTTCTTGGAGGTTTTATAAGTCTGCTACTTTGCTACGGTATTAATTTCTTGACAATACCTTTCGAAGGCTTTCAGTAGCCTATACGACTTGTCCTTAGAAGAGTGGTATAGTACTTCTACAATACATACCGGGCCCTCTTTTTTTCATAAAATGAATCTTTAATTATACATATGTTTCTCTCTTTTTCTTTCTTTTTCTTTCTTTTTCTTCCATTATCTATTAACCGGAAAGAAGTGAGTTCCCTGTTACGAAGGGACCCAATTCTACTCCATTTATTGTATTAATAAATTTTCCTTTTTCTTCCAATTGAGAACGGGATTTGAGCAGGACTTTATAGGAAACTGTAAGTCAGCTATCTGTCAACATTACTAACATATTTTGTTTGATGTGACAATGAATAATTATTTATAATTTACACATAAAAAAGTATATGTTTAAATTATTCTCTGCATTTTTCTTATTAAATATCAACATTGTTTATTTGAAAACATACAGAGATTTTCAGCAAACTGTATAGATACTAAGAGAAAAAATTTATTCCAGATTCATTAATTTAGTTATATCCTATGTCGATATCAAGTCTATTTATGAAATAACAAGTTATTAATTATTTTTAATCCTTATACTCCTTTAATTACAGATAATTATGCTTATGTAAACGTTTATTATCATAGAGAGCGATCTAGCATATACCAGATGTACAATGAACGTGTTGAGTGTTATTAAACACATTCTGAATGTAATTCCTATTGCCTGCGCAAAATATTCACCATCATATATTGAGTTATCATTATCAAGTGGTTACGGGTTAGATATATATTATATTATATTATATAATATTATATAGCAGTCTTTAAAAGTTGGTTTAAATCTAATAGGACTGTAAAATCACCTTCTCAGGATCAGCAATATAATGAACTCTTAGTATTTATGTTTCCTCCGGACGATTAAACAGATCCGCGGTGGAAAATTATGGGATATTTCAAAAAAAACTCTAGTCCTTAATATTTGCAAAGTCACCTTATTATTTGAACATACTTCATATTTTAAAGAAACTATTGTAATATATAGATGGATATAATCTGTACTATCATTACGCATAAATAAAGTATACATTATAATAAGTCACTAGATATTTATTATGTTCAATAAATATTGACGTCGTATTTAATTTATATTACAAGTAAAAATATATTATTAGGAGTGTGAATAAGTCTTTCCCGATTTTTGTAAGAGATGGCGCCACCAATACTGTGCGAGTATTCAATGGTTACATATGTCATAATCAAAGCTTATTCATATGTCAACAATTCCATACTAACACATTAGTTAAAATTTTTTCGCATCATAAATTTTTGATATCGTGAAAATGTCGAAATTTGAGCCGAGTCGACGTCAATTGCGGGAAGTTTCACTTTATTGGTTCAATTTGAAGAAATCTGCTGCCGAGACGCATCGATTGCTTCAGGAGGCTTATGGAGAAGGTTGTGTCGATGATTCAAGTGTTCGCGGATGGTTTCGACGCTTCAAAAGCGGTGATTTCGACGTGGAAGACAAGGAGTGTTCCGGGCGGCCGCAAATCTTTGAAGATCGAGAATTGGCGACTTTGCTTGATGAAGATTCTTGTCAAACGCCAGAAGAACTTGCTGAAGCATTGGGAGTTGACCGAACAACCATTTCCAAGCGTTTGAAAGCCATGGGAATGATCCAAAAGCAAGGAAATTGGGTGCCGTACGAACTGAAGCTGAGAGACGTCGAACGGCGTTTTTTCACTTGCGAACAGCTGCTTCAGCGACATAAAAGAAAGGGTTTTCTGCATCGTATCGTGACTGGCGATGAACAGTGGATACGTTACGATAATCCGAAGCGAAGAAAATCATGGGGACTACCCGGCCATGCATCATCATCGACGGCCAAGCCAAATATTCATGGCGCCAAGCTCATGCTCTGTATATGGTGGGACCAGCTAGATGTGATTTACTATGAGCTTCTGAAACCGAATGAAAGGATCACAGGCGAGGTCTATCGACGACAATTGATGCGTTTGAGCCGCGCACTGCGAGAAAAACGGCCACAATACTCCGACAGGCACGACAAAGTTATTTTGCAACATGACAATGCTCGCCCACATGTTGCACCGCCGGTGAAAACATACTTAGAAACGCTCAAATGGGAAGTCCTACCCCACCCGCCGTATAGTCCAGACGTTGCTCCGTCTGATTACCATCTCTTCAGATCGATGACGCATGGCCTGGCTGACCAGCACTTCCATTCCTACGAGGAAGCCAAAAAATGGGTGGATGACTGGATAGAGGCCAAACCGGTCGAATTTTTTCGCAACGGGATTCGTATGTTGCCAGAAAGATGGGAAAAAGTTGTAGCTAGCGATGGCCAATACTTTCAATAATTCATTTGTAACCATTTTTTCACAATAAAGGCTCAAAATTTGAAAAAAACGGGAAAGACTTATTCACATACCTGATAATTTGAACCGAACACGAAGAAAGGGCATTATCAGTCAGTTCAGTGCGAAGAATCTTCTTCCATATTACAAAAAATTTATTGCTCGAATGTTCAAATACTAACAAGAAGAGGTTCACCAATTTCCTTCACAAATGTAAAAATTATATTAAATATCTAAAAAAAACTAAAAACATTATCATTTTTTATTCAAATGGGCCTTTCTTCCCATTAGATTTAATTAAAATACTGTATCAAAATAATAAATGTCTCCTTTATTATTACAACACTACTGTGTACAAATATGAGTAAGACTTTTAAAAGTTATCTGTGCCAAATTTCACACAATTATATTAGCATTAAATTTTGTGCGCAAAATGAAATATCGGCCGCCGAAACGTTCAGTATATTGTAGAAGGCTTTAGGTGAGAAGTCTATGTCAAGTGTTTTTGATTGGCACAAATTGTTCAAAGAAGGTCGAGAACCCGATGAAGATGAACCACATTAAACACGACAAGAACATCTATTGATCGGTTATACGTCGACAAAATCAAAGAACTGGTTCTGCAAAAGCGTCGATTGACTACTAGAGCGTTTGATGATATTGTTTGAATTTTAAATGGAACAGTCAACACCGTTTTGAAAGATATTTTGTGCCTGAAAATAATAAAATCTCGATAGGTGCCAAAAACACTCAATTTTTTTAAAAACAGCGTTGCATTAAAGTCTGTGAACAATGCTTTCGCACTATCAGAATAAGATGGAACCCACAATAACTAAAAATGAGACTTGGATCTGTATTTACGATCGAGAAAAAATCGATTAATCGAGCGAATATTGTGAAAACGGAGAGCGGAGACAGAAAAAATCACGCCAGTCGCTAAAAAATCGAGGTTATGCTTACTGCTTTCTTTGATGATCGTGGTGTCGTGCATTATCAATTCCTTTCAACCAGGCAAACGGTTAACAAAGATTATTATTTGAGTGTTATTCGTCGTTTGAGTGAAGCTATTTGTCTCAAAAGACCATACTTATATTAAGACAACTCTTGGTTTTTGTATGTCGATAATGCACCAGCCCACACTACATTGATTTTCCATGAAAATTTCGCCAAAAATTCAACCAATATCATTCCATCACGACCGTACTTGCCTGATTTAGTACTGTGTGACTTTTGGCTGCTCAGCAAACTCAACAGACCACATATATATCACATATATTTGAAAATATTTAAATTATTATGTAGCATTCATTTTCTGCCTCGTAATACAAATTAAGCATCTATATTGACAAGAAATATCGTTTTTTGAAAGCAAGTAAACAACTTTTGAAATGTTTATAAATTCAAAATGTTCACAATTGAAAATTCACTTATTTTCCTGATCCAAAATCTGTTTTAGAAATACTTATTTCTTCTCTAAACGGATCATCAGGATTTGTACTGTTTAAGCTATAATGAGGTGAATAGAAATGGTATAATATAATCCAATGTGCGAATCAATTGAGCCCAATCAAAAATTGGCAATACTATTACTTTTGTAGATCGAATCGTCATTTAGAAATTCATGAAGATATATAATGTGAAATCGAAATGTCAGTTAACGCTAATAAAAAAAGAAATAAAAGAAATAAAAAAAAAGTTATCAGAATCCTTATTATCACCAACTTGATATTTAGACACATTCTTAGAAAACATTTTTATTCGTTAAAATACTCTCTATTTTTTATGAGGCTAGTGTATTTCATAACGTTATCAATAGGATCCATTTTATTGATTTATGGGATTGATATTGGCGGATAGTAAAGAATCCTCTCTAGAAAAATTACAATTAGTAAAAAAATATGCACTTTTTTCTAATTATTGTCAATGTCTGAGAGTAAAAAAAGTTCTCTTTGTGATCTCTAGCTGGGACCATGCCCCGCTGATATACCACATACTTAAAATTAACAGTTTTAGCATGACTTTAAAATTATTTGAACAGTTTCTATTGATTCTATTATAAGGTCGACAATGCTTCTACTCAGATGAAACTTGAGCCACTATACCTTTTAAAACTAATTAGTTTTCAATTTACCTTTAATCTATTTAAGTCTTAACTCTTGAAACTCTTAACTGATGAAAGAAAGTTATAAAGAACGTCTACAGAAAACAGGCATAGAAATCACAGAAGCTGTCGGAGATCGTATACAAATAGAAGACATAATTAAAATGACATTGGAGATCTGCGAATACTGAGACTCTGTAATATGATTTCTGGGACATGTTAGACATCGAATCCAAATGCCATCCTGTGTTATAATGAAGTTGAATGAGAAGCAAGAATTTGATCATGGAGCAAATGGTCAGAGTTCTTACTCAAAAGCAACCAGAGGAAGTCATGCCAAGTCTCATCTAGCAATCAATCGAAATAAATGACAATGCGAAGCATAGTTTTTGTTAACAAAGAAATCGAAAAAGTACACCCTGAAAATATAGAGAAATCTACGAGTGACTCATGAAGCACGCATGTTTCTATATGTTATTGTCAGATTCATATAAGATCTCATGCATCGATGCCATCCTCATCAAATTGAGCAAAGCTTGTTAGATTTTGATCAACGACTTGAAACTAGTCGAATTTATGAGATACACTGGTTTCGTCTTTCTGGCTCCAGAAATATTGCAATTCAAGGTGATACATTTTGGATTAATGAACGCGCGAAGAAGTCTTAGAGATAATGGATGAACTGTTCGAACCGGAATGCAATTCTCCAATGTCCGCATACTTGGAGGACAAAATATTCCGATTAAAAGTTTTGAGAAGCATATTAAATATCTTGACAAGGTGTTACAAAAGTTAGTGCATGCTGGCCTACAGATTAACGAAAAAAAAACAGTTTTGATTTTAATCCTCGTGGGACATATCTGAGATACATTTTAAACCTTGAGTATTTTTGAACCAAGATGAACAAACAGGCATGAATACTAAATTACTTTGCGTCTTATCAAAAATAATAACTTGGTTTTTCCCGGAGCATGATGAAGTCGTGAAACCAGTATATTCATAATCTCTTGAGCATTTAATGATGGGGGTGTGGATTCGAATTGGTAATAGCAAATAGTGCGGAACATGATAAACAAAGATCAAAACCTAACTTCAAAACAATTCGCAACTAATCTTAAGGCAGTATTCTACTTTAGACTCTCAAAAAACGCTATTATCGTGAAATTTTTCTGAGAATGCTATTGAAGATATGGATGTAGGATTTAAAATGCTTAATAAATACACTCCTGAAGTACATAAAAAAATTTTTTGTTATTTATTTTATACCTTTTTTAAACATGTAAAGTATGATTTAAGCCAACACCTCAAAACCTAGGTACCGTTGCCGTGGTCGTAAAATCTTGCCGACGGATGGTCTAAAAGAAAAAAATCAAATATTTGTATATTCAGTATGACTCCAGAAAGCGAATTAACTAGAATATTTTATGTATGTTCAAAATGAACAACATGGCGGCTAAACTACGAAAGAAAAAAAATTGTTTTTTTTCCGGCTTTTTTTTATAAAAATATAGTTAGAATTAAAATTTTGAGTTGATTTTAGTTAGGACGGTTGATACAAATATATTGAATATGTGCTCAAAATTTCATAAGGATCGGTTCAATAGTTTTTTAGTTTTCACGACCATGGTACTTGAAAACGCTGTTTTGAGAAAAACGCGTTTAAAGTTTTTGTAAGTGAAAAATCGTAGAAAAAATTATCTTACGCTCAATCAGCGAAACCTGGGCCATACAATATGCATTCAACTTGTTCCAGGCGAGTATTTTTATCTAATTTAGCCTGCTTTTTTTTGAGTTCTGCTCTCCTTGGAAGCCTCAGTCGAGCGGCGGTTCTCTCGAACGATGTGCTATGGGTCGCGCATATTGGCGAACTGCATGCCGATTTTCAGACCCATAATTTCCATTATTTTCAAAAGTGGGCTGAATCCTTCATTAAAAATGCAGTAGTGAGGCATGCAATTTTCACGATTTGCTTTCCATTATAGACATGCTTCGGTGCAATAATCCAAACTGTTGATTTGAAACATTCTTTGTTTTTTTGAGTGTTTCTGCCCAAACATCTCTCCAGCAATTCCATTTTTAGATCTTCGTAGATAGAAACAGAATACACTACCCACTGTGAGAGCATTAAAAACACAAAAACATGAATAAAAGAATAACCACCATTGTTATCAACTTTCGCATCAAAACTCGGATCGTTAGACTTTTTCGGTTTTGCAGCTGTCGTATTCGTGTTACTAATACCTCCTTCGTCAGTGAATCTGTTTCCGTGAAAAGAACGTTTGCTAGTTCTAGATGGATGACTAGAAGTTTTCTGGGCACGATGCACTTTCTTCGTATTCATTGTGAATAGATAGATGCTTCACTTTCGAACTTCAAATCACGACTGATTCACCACTACTAAAGTACAGAACTGAAATACAGAAGCAAAATTATAAAGGGAAGGTAATATTGAGAAGCAAAGGTATATATATATATTGATGAGAATATATATATAGGTGAAATGATTTACAGTAGGGGAACAGCTGCTGCAGCGAATAAGGCCAGGTAGATGGTTTTTCCGGTGCGCGCGCTGGGCGGGTCGGAATAGCGCGCTCAGGTAAGTGCGTTCTAAAGGTGAAAAAGTATAGTTAGACTACCTGAATCTTTCTAAAATTTTGAGCTACATTCTTGAATATATTCACTTTCGAAAAATGTAAAAAAAAAACTTTTTTTCAAAGTTGTTAAGTAGAATACTGCCATAAAAGTCTTTTTTTTTTAAATTCAAGCACTTGAATTTAAGTACTTGAAAGTTTAGTTTTTAAATCATTACTGGTTATCTTACATCACACAATCATATAGATAATATAATTTCTTAATTCCTATTTTCATAAACTATCGTGCTTTTCCATATGTACTGGATATAATCTACTGTGCATAAGTTTTAGATGCTACACAAAAATTGTATGTTTCTCAATGTAAAACCGATTAGGTATAACAAATAACGTAATGAAAATGCATTCAGTAAGAAGAAACAAGCGACAGTCACTTGGTTTTGTCGATACTTATGCCTGCAATACATCGACATACTAATTTAGTCATTGACAAACTCCTAAGCAGTATTATTTCAACTATAATCTTAATCAACACTTAAATACACGCACCACTTATATTATCAGAATACTGTAACAAAAAATACGTAAGTTGAATTGTTCGAAAAATTATTATAACGTGTTAGCCTGTTAGTTGTGCATGAGGATATAAATATATAATTGAGACGTCAATTGCATTGCTTGCCCCGTCTTATTTAAATAAATTTAGAAATAGCTGCAGGTTGGATTGAAACAAAATTTGTATTAATTAAAATGTGTCGACGACCAGTATTGCTCCAGCTCGGTGCTTATTTTGAGGAAGTTTTTTTCACAATAAAATTAATTTTATTAAAACAATATTTGAACACATAAAAATTGATGTTTTATACAATAACAGGAATTTTTACTATTACAACGATAATTTTTGATTCTAAATCTGCCTGAAGTAGACCCTTCGTAAAGGCGATTGAAACGATACATAACTAAGTTCAGTGCATCTGAAACAAAAAAGTTGATTATTAAAAAGTAAACCTTCCTTCATTTTTTTTACTATTGATACATACTTTTGATACAAAAATTGAATTCAATTAGCAATTAAAATTGCTTAAAATATGTACGTCAATTTACAAAAGTGAAAGGAAGGGTAACTATTAATGTATAGAATAATATACCAGAAAATAAACACCCGAAAGATATTTAATTTATTTTAATTTCTATTTTAATAGTTTGATGGGAAAATGACTAAAACTGTAGCTAGAATTGGTACTCATTAACGCACGTATCCAGAGCGTATATATATATATATATATATATATATATATATATATACACATACGCTTGTGGCCGTAGTTTTCGACGACCACAATTAAGAGTTTCGACTATCGAGATATCGCGCGAGTAATTGCGCGCGAGATCGTCGCGATTCGTAGCAGTTCGACAGGCCTCGAACGGAAAACACATAAGAATAACGACGTTCAAGCTGAAGAACGCCCAACTACACAGAATGCACCTGGTAATTCGGCCTCGGTGTTGCCCTTTTGGCCCGCGTTCCTCGGTACCATGCCATGGCTGGGTTACCCAGTGGGCAATAGCCCACCTCTACCACGCATAGCACGGATATGGGAGGTAATGTCCATTTAACTGCCATGGAATATTTTCCAGCAGCAATGAGACAACATTGTCCGGCCATTGTGAATATATGCAAGGCCGATGTATAACACATGGCGCACCATAAATAACATGAAAGCCGCCTTAAGGCGCCATTTCAGGCCTGTAAATTACGCAATACGATTCGAGGAGGAGTTAATAGAACGGACATAAGGATCAAACGAATCCATTGGATCATACCTTAGAGGGTATTATTATAGTATGCGGGTATTGATGGACAAGATATGTCCGCCACTCCCCTTAGTCAATTGGCCCGGATATACCGGAACCTATATCCGGAAGGCATTAACAAAATTGAAAGAAACTACTTCAATACAATAGATGAACTCCAGTCCATCGGACAACAAATCAAACTGAAACAGGAGTTGAAACGCCGTTATAAAGAGCCACCAGCATCTGAAAGCTGTATGGTAAGCACAGCAGCATGCCCTCCTCTGCACGAGGAAAGAGGAAATCAAGACTAGCAGCGGTCGATGATAACAAAGCAAAAACTACACCAAAACAGATGACATTTGTGAAGCCAGCGACGACAATGATAGTGAGACATTTTGAAAAAGCAACAAACTCTTATAATAGAGAAAATAGCAGAAGTCGAGAGCAGATCCCGCAACGATGAAGATCGTCCCCACCGATACTCGAACCACCTAGACAATCATCATCTTCCGGTAACCGTGACCGTTCCGCCAATCCGCCTACATATAAGAGGCCTACGATGGCTCGATCGCTAGAGCGAAGGACTACTAATTCGGTGATCCGAGTTCAAATCCCGGTCTCGGCCGATTGATACAGGCACCGCTGTAATTATTTACATGTGCTTTGTTTACAAACACATCGTAGACCTCCGTCGCTGATTAACACCGATAATTGGAAGCATAAATAAAGCGACGTTAATTAACATAAAAAAAAATATAAGACCAGAAGCATGTTGCCCAGATAATATGAGGACGAGAGAAAGGCGTTATTCGCTTAGCCCATTACGTGACATGCGATGCTATAGCAGTGCTGTCGTCGAGAAGGCCCACATATACAGAAAGGGACCGTTCGAAAAGTACTGATAGATCTTATCGTCAGCGAGCATAAAGTCGCCCGTAATCAATTAAGAGAACGTTGGATAAGTAACGATACATCCCATCGAAGCTATTTACACTCACAGAGTGAAAAACCACAATGGCACAACACCTACCGGCCAACCTCCAGAGAGAGGACCGATAAATACGACGACAACCTAGATGGCAGGACATGTTGGATCTGTAAAAGATCAGGATACTGGGCAGACAGGTGCCCAGAACGAAAACAGAGGTGATGCTGTAATTGCGGAGAAAGCCTCGTATCAACATTAAACAGTCCACGTTGTAGACAAACCGATAACCGATTGGGAAACGTATAAGGAAACAGGAAAAAGGAGTCTATCCTGCAACTCCTTACGAATCGACTTCACAATGCAACAGAAACCACCACAGACATGCGAACATCAACTACCCTTTCGACATACGAGAAAAATGTAAATATAAGTTCACTGACACAAGAAGACTGGTTGAACCGTATGAAACGGTTACCAGCCCTTTACTCCCTAGTCAAGAAAAATCTGACTAAAGCCAATAATGAGCAGGCTCATTACTATAATAAAAACAGAAGGCAGAAAATTTTCAATATCGACGACTTGGTATGTTGACATAATCAGGTATTATTGTTCGGTTCGGAGAACTTGTCGGCCTAATTGGCACCGAAGGTCGGTCAAAAACCCTAACGTCGCGTCATAAAGAGAATTTCTCCTGTTATTTATGAATTGGAGGATGTAGTCGGCAGGAGGTAAACGAAAGTACACGTTTCTGACATGAAGCACTATCACTCTCCTAATGATCCTCCATCTCTTCCCACAGGTATAATCCAAGATGTACAAAGGAGTAGGACGTGACCGAGGTTTACGTCGCTCAATAGACAGCGTTACATTGCGCAAACCTGGTGATGCTCCTACCCCCGATCATATGGTCTCCGACAAGGAGTCACATAAGAAACGCGCAACAGGACATCTTGCGAATGGACCGGCAGAACAGCAGGTGTCAATGGCAAAACTGGCAGACGCCATAAAAGAGGTATAATATTTCTGCGCTCAAATCAATGTTATTGGGTTTAGCCCCCCACATGTGGGGCTCTGTGTCGGCGGACTTTTATTTCCCTAGCTACTCGTGGGATTCTTATGGAGAAAATAATTAAACCTAAGAATAGTGAAGGCCTCAGTAGGATCTAGTGGCCAAGCGGGCAAGGAGGACGCAGCTCCAGGCAACAAGCCTGGAGTGGTTGTGACCCCTGAAACACTAACCAGTGTAGAGGGAGGCAGTACTGCACCCAAGAAAAAGAGGCTGTGTGGCTCGGCCAGGAGGAAGTTGGCCCGGCAGCAAAATGCAAGCGGGTCCAGCACTTCTGGGCCTACTACGCAGATCAAGATAGAGATGAAGAGGCGACAGGAATCTGATAAGACTCCACCCTCGACATCCGGTATAGCTAAAAAACCAAAGGAGGGGAGTGGCGGCGGTGACAATAATGGAACCCTGCCCCCCCCGGGAGGGAGGCTAGCGGGTGCCGGAATTATTACGGCTGCCCAAAGGTCAAACCCCCTTACATGTGTCGTGGTGCATGAAGAATACCCGGAGGCAACCATCACCTCGGAAATGTTTTCACAATTCCGAAGGGCGGTGTCAAAGGTTATGTATAGTGCACGACCTAACACATGGCCCAAATTTGATGCCTCCTTTTGAAAAGGAGGGGCCATCATACTGGTGGCCAACAACCCGGAAGCGAAGGAGTGGCTAGCCGCTAGACTGGCTACTCTGAACTTACCCTGGGGGGGGGGGCAATCTGAAAATGGGGGTGTAGAGCTCCTACAGGCTAGAATCAAGGCGGTGACGTGGATACCGAGGCCCCCGGAGATCCGTCTACCGTCTTGGAAAGGCTTGACGAGCATAATGCATCCCTCAGGGACAAAACAAGTTTATGGAGGGTCGTCAACACCAATGACGGCGAGGAAGGAAGGGCTGAAGAAGCAGATAAACATCTCCTCGTACTGACCATGCCGGAATCGCAGGCCAGGTTGTTGGCGGCTCAGACCTTGGTACAGATACCCAGATCACAGACCGTGGTACCTCCTGGGCAGGATCACCTTTAAGGTGAACCACCGGGAGGAACGGGTGCCGGTCGAGATTGTTGAGGGCGAGAGCACAATGGAACAATAAATGGCTCCATCGGTTATCTCATTCCTCCAGATTAACTTGCACCACTGCAAAGACGCCTCGGCCGTTATGCTGAGGATTTTGGCGGGGGTGAAAACATGCATATCGTTAATCCAAGAACCTTGGATAGTGATAGGAGCGATCAGAGGTCTAGGGTCTAGGGCCACTTGCTTTAGTGACTCAAAGACACTAAGGCCTAGAGCTTGTATCATTGTAAAAGGAGTTAATGTGGTGCCGATGCTTGGTCTCTGTACTGGGGAGCTAGCGGTGGCCTCGGCGGAAGTAGTAGGAATAGGGCGAATTGTTGTCGCATCTGCCTACCTACCGTATGATAATAAAGACAACCCCACTGGGGAGGTTCGGAGACTAGTGGAATATTGTAGAATCAACAGTCTTCCAATAGTCCTTGGATGTGATGCAAACTCGCACCATAGGGTGTGGGGTTGCACGAAGACGAACCCAAGAGGTGTTAAACTACTGGAGTATCTTGCGGCACAGACCTCGAGATACTCAATGTGGGCGACACCCCAACGTTCGGAAACAGGCTAAGGGAGCAGGTAATAGATATAACTATCTGCTCAACTGAGATAGCTAATAAGATCTACGGATGGAGAGTGGAGGAGGTGGAGACACTGACAGACCATTCTCTAATAACATACTCGCTGGGGACACACAATGAGGAGGAGTCAACCTGGCTGCGCGATCCTAAGCGCACAGACTGGCAGGGCTACAAAAGGTCCGTCGAAACTGCTTTTAAGGACATACTTGTAGAGATCAGGGATAAGCGAACGCTTGAGAACGTCGCGAAGTCCTTTAATGACGCCATCAAACACGCCATATAGGAGAATTATCGCCCAAAACGGGCGAGACCCAGAGGCGAGGTTCGGTGGAACAACAAACTGGACTACCTGAAAGAGAAGACTATGGTCCTCCTGAAGATAGCCAGGAAAAAAGGTAGGGATTCTGATTGGAGTGCATACAGAGCGTCCAGGGACAACTACAGAGATGCAGTAAGGTTAGTGAGAGAGCCAAGCTGGAGAAACTACTGTGAAAGCATATGCGAGGATAAGAAAGTGGCTAGGTTGAGCAGAGTGCTGTCGAAGGCCCTGGCACGGTCCTGGGCACGCTGAAAAGACCCGATGGCAGTTATGCACAATTAGATGAGGATACTCTGGAATACCTTATCCAAGTCGACTTCCCTAATTTCAGTAGAAATACTGAACAAGATGACGATATAGTCACAGAAAATGACCACTGGACGGGTTACGCTAAACTGGGTGCTAACCGAATGGTAGCAAACCAGATTGTTACACCGGACAGGGTCAGAAGGGCCCTAAGGTCATTTGTCAGATTTAAATCACCGGGACCGGATGGAGTCTACCCGGCCTTCCTACCAAGAGCCGGAGACTGTATTGTGGGCCCGATGACAAGAATCGCGAGGGCAAGCATCACTCTGGGTCATATCCCAGCAAGATGGATAGGGACCAGGGTGGTATTTATACCTAAAGCAGGCAAATGTGGTTATACATCCCCGAAGGATTTTAGACCAATCAGCCTGACATCTTTTATTCTCAAGACTATCGAAAGGATGATTGATAGATTCGTCAGAGATGACGCCTTGAGAAGAAATCAACATGCATACTGCACCAGAAGATCCACGGAGACGGCTCTATATAGAACCGTATCTGAGATGCGATCTCACGTGGAGGCTAAAGGGCTTGCTGTAGGCGTCCTTATGGACATCGAAGGAGCCTTTAATCACACGTCACGATAGGTTATTAAGCAGGCCTTAAATAGGCATGATATCCCACCGTGCATCACAGAATAGATTGCCCACATGTTGCGAAATCGCATCCTAGAAGCAAGCAAAGGGAACACGACCCTACGAGGGGGAGTAGGGTAAGGATGCCCACAGGGGGCGTCCTGTCCCTGCTCATATGTTGTCTCGTGATGGACGAGCTCCTAAATAAGCTGAATAGCATCGGTTATCTGGCGGTGGGGTACGCTGACGACATAATGCTAATTGCCCGAGGGCCCTTTTAGGATCTCCTTATGGGAGTACTACAGAGTGCCCTTGAAGTGGTGGACGGATGGTGCAGACGGGCCGGTCTCTCGGTTAATTCAGGGAAGACTGAGGTCATAGTCTGCACCAGGAGATATAAATGGATAGGAGTTGTGGCTTGACACTTGGAAGGCATTCTCTTACCTTCAAGAAGCAAGTCAAATACCTTGGTGTGACCACTGATAGCAAACTATTATGGAATAAACACCTAGAGTGTGTATCTGGCAAACTAACGGCCTGTCTCGGGCAGGTTAGGAGAGCCATAGGCAGGACGTGGGGCCTCAAGCCAGGTATCATGAAATGGATATACGAGGTTGTCCTGAAACACCCAGACTAACCCACGGGGCGCTGGTCTGGTGGGAACGGACGGCCTTGGTGAATGCCAGTAACTCACTCGAAAGACTGAGAAGCACGGTGTTGAGGAGCATCTCCGGAGCGATTAGATCTACACCTACTGCTGCGCTGGGCATGCTCCTCGAAATAGAGCCATTTAAACTGACCCTGGCGGGAGCGGCTACAAAAGCCCTCCACAGAGTCAAAAGATCGCTCAAGTAGGTAAGCAGAGAGGGGCGATTACGGCTCCCCCGGGGACTGGACGAAAAGATGACTTTCCGAATAAACCTCGACGCCACGAACAGGAGCTTCCTCTTTGAAAAAAATATAGAGTCAGTATCCCATCCAGAAAGGAATAGGTAAATGGGCTGGCAGGCATCCCCAACATTAAAAAGCTGTGGTATACAGATGGCTCTAAATGTGAAAGGGGTGCAAGTGCAGGCGTGTATCAAAGAAGTAACGGAAAGAGCACAAGTTTCCCTTTGGGGAAGTACTCTACCGTTTCTCAAGCTGAGCTAGTATCAATCCTGCGGGCAGTTGAGATGGCTGCGGAAGCGGCCCTTGACACCCACATATGCCTCTGCTCAGACAGTAAAGGCGGACTACAAGCTTTAAGAAGTTACACAACTAGATCCTATCTGGTCAGGAACTGTTACGAGGCCCTCAATAGACTGGTGAATAAGGCAACGGTCACGCTACTATGGTACCGGGCCATTATGGAATTAAAGGGAACATGGTGGCGAATGACCTTGCCAAAATGGGAGCTAGAACTCCCTATAGCGGCCCTGAGCCGGCTGTAGGACTCTGCAACACCCTCATGAAGGGGAGAGATAGAGAGGTGGACAACGGAAGAAAACAGCCGACTATGAGAGACAAATAGAGAGTGCAGGCGGGTTAAAGCCTTCATCTCCACAAGTAATATAGAGGACTTGACCAGGGTAATCCTTGCCTCAGTAGAAGAAGGGCAAACTTGCTCATCGAGATCCTCACAGGTCACGATAAGATTAACGCCCACATGTGCAGAATGGGTCTCGTGAGAGACCCCTTCTGCCGCTTTTTCTACACAGAGGATGAAACCCCCGAACATCTTCTGTGCCACTGTCCAAATATATCTGAGAAAACACGGCGACATTTGGGACCTGCCAACTTGGAGATTGAAGACATTTAATCCAGTATAACGACCGGAATAATTTCATTCTGGGAGGCCTGCGGTTTATAGCGGCTGCTGGTCAAGGGAGGGACGCGAAGGGTTTACCCATGCGTTTGGAGGCCAGGAAAGCCCAACTGTTTAAAATAAAATAAAATAAAATAAAAAAATAGCCCTGTCTGAACCCAAGAGATCGACGCTGATGAAGAACGACAGATGGTCATGTAGCCGGTCTTTGAAAATTCGTTTGCTCTATCTCTGCTAGACACAAACAACCCCCCCTCAGACAATAAAGAGCAGCAAGATCCCTCCCACCCGATCCCTATAGAACCATATCAGCCGCTGAGACGTCTTATTATGAAGAAGGCAAAGGATACGGGTTTAATTTATAATCCCTTCACAAAAACGTATGACGAGACTTGCGGTCGATGTTGACTACGATAGCAATGACTCGTAGAAAACAGGTCCGTTGGAGTCATCCCACAGGAAGATTATCGTCCATCGAACACCAGCGGACGCTATTCCATATACGTCTGGGCGACAATTCCGCCCTATTAGTCCTCTTCCCTGCCGTCCGGCATCCCGGCTACACCGGAGGCCACCGAAACCGCAACCGGCTACAGTCATCCGCGCTGAACAGATTCTCTACGTCAGCACCCCGGAAGAAGGCGAGGTTCGCCTTTACCAAAGCGACCGTTGCGCATTTATGCGATCGATCGCTCCGCAGAAAACAGGCAAATGGAAGACCCGCCCCAACTCCCGGACGACGTCAAGACGACGCGGACGAACAAATTATTCTTTCCACCAAATATCAACAGCGCGAGATCACCGCCGGTGTTGATAAACCCCGGGCCTACCCCAGCCACAATACCACCCTATTGCATCCAGCAAGCCGATTCCCCATTTGCTCGGATGAATACCGCCTAGAGTTCAGGCCTGACGTGAATCCCTTCGCCATACCGGCATAAGTGGTCCCTGTCGTAGGTCCGAGGAATCCGGCGCTGCTTCAAATATAGAAAACGTTTGCTGTTCCCTCCAAAAGCAGTTCCGCCATCCCTGCCTTATTGAATTTGGTCATTGTGCCGTCACCAGACTACCTGCCTACCAAACGACGTCACCCTTCAGCTCCAGTATCTCTACTCACTTCATCAACGCGCAAGTCCCGTTCACGTAAACGATGCTGAATCTGTCAAGAAAAGTGACACCGGTATTCGGACTGCAAGAAACAAGTTCTGCTATAGGTGTGATAGTTGGGCCAAGGACATGCATACCTTCGTCTCATATCCGCAACGGTCGTCCCTACCGGCGTCGTCTTGGGACAGGGAGTGAAGACAACTCGACAACCGAAGAAAGAAACACCATGTCGAGAAGAGGAAGAGGATTGCAGCAATGGGGCGAGGTCCACACTGGTATATCTTACAACGAGTCAGGCCACGTTAGCGCACACAATCGAAGAAGTCAGGAGCGCAATCGGCCATACGACGCAACCGGTGATGATTGTCATTCCGGGAGCGTCGGTCTATATGGCCAAGTAGACGACAGTGACAGTGCAAGGCACATTTTTCCGTCCCTCAACTAGAAAATCACCCCCTACCGTCTCAGCCAGCTGATAAATAGCATAAACGAAACTATCATAGAAATATATATCATTGTTCCGTAACGTTTCAGCCACCACTATCGACAGAAAGTCAGAAGGAGTACAAATAGAGTCATCAAGAATATATCCTACTTGTGATAGCACAAGTGTGGATCGGGAGGTACACCATGGCAAAATTCCGTATGAGTGAAGAGCGGACAATAGCTCACTAAAGTTCACGGTACTTGCCCGAAACCCGAACGACACCGCCTTAGATGCAAAGGATGAAAGATATACATTCACACGTTCCCTGTTTCCAGCCGAGCCGGTGAAAAAGAATCACCTCTCCCACATGCCGGTCATAACAAACAGCCGAAAGTGACAAGAAGTAAACAAAAGATGACTATAGAAGTACACTGATGTCCCAGTCCAAGAGCAAATAAGACGAACAGAACATGGTAGAAGAATAGATTTAAGTACTTAATATATAAAGAAATTGAATATAAAAATAGGTTCTAGGATGTAATACTGGAATAAAATAAGTATAGTTTTTTTTAATCACAAAATTACATTTCTTATGTTAGGTTAGAATCATTTTTAGTATCATTTTTCACTTGTTTAACAAAAATTACATTTTTACTTAGGTTAGTATAAGAACGTTAAAGTATATAAACTATAAGAAATCTTTATTATCGTAGGTTAATAGCATAAGCGATAAACATAGAATAGGTATCGGATAAAACTGGTAAAATTCAAATAGACCTTTTTATTTCTCTATCTCGTTAGTAATGAATAAGTAATTATCAAAGATAACAAGTAGGTTAGTATTATGTCAATAACGCATTAAGAGTTTATGTCCATAAAGTGTAAAAAAGACGCTACATCTTTCTTTCTTTTTGTTCATTTTATTATTCTTTCAACAGTATACATGGAAGACCATATCCCGAACAGGTGATACGCAAACCAAAACCTTTCCCCGTTCGTCCCCTCTCCTATTCCACGTACCGTATAGTCAGCAAACTAACGCACAGTGGTTTATCACCCACTTCGGGTTTGTGAACGTCGTTTTCGACGGCCACAAGTAAGAGTTTTGACTATCGAAATATCGCGCGGCACCAAGACCAGATTGAGCTCGGCACTCGGTGAGTGAGGACGACAGTATCCGCTCCCCGAGCAATTAAATACCGTTATATTGAATGCCGTCCGGCTACACACCATGTGAAGCTATAGTAACTAGAGGCTATATCGAGACACCAGGGAAGAAGAGGTGTCTTTCAATGAATGAAGAAAAGAAGAAGACCAGCCTGGCACCAAGGTCGTACGAACGATCGCGCCAGCACGGTCGACGGAGCGAGGGAGCTCGACAGCCAGCTGCGGGCGGCCTGCTGCCACCGCGTTGCCGACGCTGCCAAGCACCGTTGTCTGAAATGGCCGCTGCGGCTGTCTTGCCGCGCGGTGACCACTGCCTTGCTCCAACCGGTACCCAGAGGATGTCGCCTACCGTCGCTCCAAGATGGCCGCGTTTATGCCCCATGTAACATGTATAACTTTCCCCCGTCGAAGAACCCGCTCGAGATAAGTCTATGAATAATAGCGCAAGAAGAAGTTAGCCAGTCATTTATAAAATAAATGTAAGAAATAGCGCGTATATCTATTAATCCAAGTGTACTTATAGGAATAAAGACAGTTTATTGTTAATGCATGTGTTTTGCTTGATGGCATACTTCTCTTCCCTCTTCCCCTATGCATCATCTGCTCCTAAGTGGCGCCCAACGTGGGGCCATCTCCGTAAAAAGTCTACGGAATCTTTTCTTTTCGGTTTTCACTGTTAAATACAAATAATTAATAAACATATAACAATTTAAATTTATTTAATTTTAATTAATTTTAATTAATTAATATTTAATATTTTAATTCAATAAAATATTTGCCAAACAGCCGACCTATAAATCACTGCATAATTTCCATTCTCGGCATCGGCAAATGTCTGAAACACACTATGAAGTCATTGAAGTCAATTCAGACGCAGTTATTTAGTAATTCATCTACATTTAGACCAACAGGTATCGTTCTGTGACATACGTGTCGCTGCGATTTACTGTTTTTTTCGTTCTAAAAAATAGTATGGAAACAATAATTTTTAAGGAGCTTATTCTTTATACATGCTCTATTTTCCGCTCAACCATGTTCTTTGTCTAGGACTGAATTTTCAATTCAATATTACATTTGCCATCACCATATTAGCTATGAATCGAGCCAACTCGAAAATCGCTTACTATATTAGTTTTGAAGAAACCATGTACTTCTGGAATATATGTCGCATTTGGTAACATTTTATTATGAAATTGGTTGTGCAGTTATTTAGACTTTTGACTTATCACACCATGTTGCTTATATTGGTCAACGAACCATTGCCATTAGATTCCAGTCATTTGATGCAGCAGTTATCAACTTTTTCTAGAAAAACATAAGGATTTTGTATTTTCCATCTCCGAAATACTGAGAAGATCACGAATACTTTATGAATTGAATTATGAAAATATCATATACTTTGAATAACTAATTTATATAACCGGATTCATTGATAACTGCTTCCATGTTTTGTACACCATTTAATATTGTATTATAAGATTTCAAAACATCTATAATCTAAAACGCTTACATAAAGAAACTTTTATTTACCTTGAATATGATTTTTTTTTGTACTCATGGTTCATGGTTTTTTGATGACGATGGTATGTTCCATCGGCATTGCATGATAATCCGCTAGCTTTTGTATCATATGAATTTTTAGTCGTAGGTGATGCGCAATTTTTTATTTCAAAATCTATAGACAGCATTTTAATACCAAATTAGAATAGTAAAACATATTTTTTAAAAGACTTTAAAATCGATGTACAAAAGTCAGAAACTTGTTGTGCTTTGCTTGGCCCAAATACAGCTAAGACGCTATTTTAGCTTAATCAAAAAAGTGACTAAAGCTTGATGAACAGTTCGTGTACCTGAGTTTTTCATTTATGTTAATTTTGTACTTCATTCTATTAAATTGTTTTAATTTAAACAAAGTTGTGACTTCTGTCTTCTGACATATAAAATTAGAGATTAAATTTTATAGTTCCTTATTCGCTTTTAAAAAGAATGTATCTAATAACATAGACACTCCTTGTTCTTTAACTGTACTCGAATCGGAAATAGCTTTAATACTGTTTATTTCGTCGTCAAAATGATTTTTTGTTAAGTCTTTTAATAAAAACATCTTTCGGAGCATTAAAGGGTACTGATACAATATTTGATGTATCTTTAAATAAGAAACAGTACTTTGAGTAACTACTAATCTTGAAAATAAAACCTTGCGAAGATGACTGGTCAAATCATGTCAATTATTAATTGTCTAGTTTAGTTGAAGTTGTGATTGGCTTTCTACATTTAGTAATTTACGCTGGTTAGAGATAGCAAATATGATGGATGGCTAACACTTGTTGTAGATGAAATCATTAATGTCAGCAATTTATTTTAAAAATCTGACAAAGTTATGTGGCTTGGTTTACTGTTTGAATTGATCTCCGATTACCCTTTGGTAATTTATTTTTACTTACACTACATAGAAATACAACTTATGTATTTTTAAACTTGACACTTGCCATAGTGAGCCAAGTTTATTTTGATAAATGCGAGAATATATTATTCAGAGGCAAAATAAAAAACAGTGAAATTATAGTTTAAAATTATAATTTAGTTGAAACTATAGTTTTAAAACAATTTAATTGTACTTATGTCGACTGCCCATATACAAATTAGTAAATATTTTTTTATTGGTCTTATAGTCTAATCAATTCAATCTAAAAATAAAAATAAAAATTAAAATAAAATCAAAATTAAATTAAAAATTAAATTTAAAAGTATAATGACAGTCAGACTGTCCTTGTTTACATTCACCCCCGTACACTAATCTGAAAATAAAATGTTAGCTGAAAAAATTCTTTGTTATAATAAATATTCTTTTAATGGTCTTACAGTCCAATCAAGACTGCACTTTACTAACAAAGAATTTTTTCAGCTAACATTTTATTTTTAGATTAGTCTACGGGGGTGAATGTAAACAAGGACAGTCTGACTGTCATTATACATTTTAATTTAATTTTTAATTTAATTTTTATTTTTAATTTTTATTTTATTTTAATTTTTATTTTTATTTTTATTTTTAGATTGAATTGATTAGACTGTAAGACCAATAAAAAAATATTTATTAATTTAAAATTATAATTTAGTTGAAGAATACAAAGTGTACGAATTGAGACAAGGCTCATTAAAAAAAAAAAAAAACGTAATTGATTCAAAATGGTAAGTCCACCTGCCTTTAACCAGTTAGTATTGCACCTTTGGCAGTGCGAGTCGAAAAATACAAGGCTCGACACATACCGGCCAGAGAAGTAATTATTCCGTATATACATACATTTTAGTAACTCTGAATGTAGAGCTAGTCAAAATCTGCGATTAATAAAGCTACCAATATTTTGTAAAAGGAATTTCTTCTAAATTCCAGGTAGATTAATTTTTTTTTAGGAATTTAATTTTATTGTAGTAAACGACGTAAAATAACGAGTTTTTGAAAACTATGTTACTATATACATAAGCGTATATGATAATTCGCATAGAATCATTAGTGAAAGATTTTTCTAAAGAATACTAAAGTGCTACCTATTTTCTAGTTTATAAAAAATTTAATACTCTTCAATGTTGAGCATCTCCGGCAGATATGGATAGCAAAACTGAGTTTGACTGAGATTGAAAATATTTTTGTTATTAATTCTCTTTTCTTCGAATATTCCTACTATTTCTTAGTACTTATGTTATCAGTATGACATCATGTTTCTTTCAACTGATTCTCATTTAAAACTTTAAAAAATGTCGGAGTGGTACATTTGCATAACTCTTTTTGTAATCGCAGTTTGCAATGTTGAGATAAATTTATAGGATAACTTTTGTTGATGAAAAGTCGGCAAAAAATGAAAAATATAGATATTTTAACTATCTTTGCATTGAATCATCAATTTGCAATGAATCAGATAAAACAATGAATTCCTATTTTGGCCACTAGTGGGAGTCTCTTATAAACTAGGGGAATAAAAATCTCAGAAAATTAGTTATTTTTGGTGTGCTACATCATCTTATTCTTATTGGTGGTTTGGGGGTAATTTTTCCATCCTATGCGTATGCGATGCCTTTTCAAATGCCATTAGACACTAATAGTACATCTAAATATAACGATATTAAATCTATTTTATTAGCAACCGCATTAATTTTGTTCAGAAATTCTTGTTTTAAATTAAGTGTAATGTTTCGTGAAAAAAATAAAGTATAAATCCAAACTGCAATATGAATCTAAAAAGATAACACCCAACCCAGGAAAGCATATTCGAAAAAACTAGAGTTAGTAAGATCGCGTTATTACTATTAGCATTACATGCATAAATATATAATTTTTTCCATATCTATTCCTATTCGAATGGAAAATATAATATATTTATTATCGTCATTCATATATAGAGAAATTAAAAAAAAGAGAGTGAAGACTTTACTAGTATCTGTATTTTTTTAAGATGAATGAAATGGCTCAAAAGCATTCTAATATAACTGAAATTGGCATATATATTATAAATATCAAAATATCATTATATTCATTATTATTTATAAAATGTGCAGATTAATATAATAAATGTAAATATAAATTTAATGTAGATATTATGCCTAAATTTGTTAAATGTTCGCTTTCTAATTCAAATATCTGTGCAGTTTGCAAAAATATCAGACAATGTGATTTCTTCTCCATCAATCAACACATTACGTTATATTCCTCTGAATAATTGTTAGTGTCTTTAGCAAAATATGCTCCACCTTACTGTTTTCATTTACATAGATGTTTTTGTTATTTAATGTATACTTGGTACTTTCCTTTTCTTTTTTTTTATTATTCCTTAATTCATCTTTAGCCTTCATACCAAATACTAACTCTAACACATAACCTATTTTCTTGCTGTAAAACGAAGTGCCGTATAATTGCAAACGTGTTATTGAGAATTTCGAGCAACGTTCAAAGGTGTTCTACTGCTGTAATTCGACAAGAGGTTTGTATAGTCGTGTCCGTGTCCATGGTGAAAATGGTGACAACTAAGATGTTTCTTTCATTAAATATAAGAGTATACTGGGGATCAATGGTAAGCTCACTGCGTAGTGCAACGAGCCACAGACGTAGCCAGTGACCCACCCGGCAGTGGACGATGAGTCTGCGAAGGTCGAAAACACCAGCCCGTGTGAGAGGCAGCCCAGTATAGAGAGAGAGAGAGAGAGAGAGAGAGAGAGAGAGAGAGAGAGAGAGAGAGAGAGAGAGAGAGAGGGGGTTATATATCCGACTACCATTCCTAGTAACCACCATCCAATATCAGTGACCGCGAGAGATATAGCGAGTGGCGAACAGTCGCGTTAACGAATTTAATAATGTATCAGCACAGCCTCTGATTGCTCAGCACTAAATGAGGTGCATTTGTGCTTATATTTTTACTATCTATGCTCAGCCTACGTCGATCCTTGGTCGCTTAGCCTGACGCCGAGTGAGAATAAAAATAAAATCTATTATAAATTTTTCTTTTAATTTAAATTTTTTCTCTCTCGCTCAACCCGCGTGAGAGTCGATTTAAAGCTTTTTCTTTAAGTTTATTTTTAGAAAAAATATTTATTTGGATATTTCTTTTGGAGTTTGAATTTAAAAATAAGATTTGTCGCCTTGAAGAAATAAATTTTATATAATAAATTTTTTTATTATTAATTTGAAAACTACAAATATAAAAACAATAAAAGGTTGTAAAAAGAGAGAATATCAAAAATACAAATACATCTAATGGACACGAGGTGACGAATTATTGAATTTCTGTTAATTTTTCTCGCCCTTTTATGTCTCTCTTGACGCTTATATTCCTTGTGTGTGCTGAAATAAAAAGTTTTACTTAAATATCTTAATATTTAAAACTTAAAGTTTCCCCTCTTATCTGTATATATATGCTAAAGAACGCTGTCTTGTATATAAAGTACTTTTCCGCGCGCTGAGTGTGCTAAGAGATTTATTATCTGCTGTTGCGCCAATAATAAACTTCCCTTCTTTAGCTATTCCCGTGTCCGTCTGCACACTGAGTTTTTATCCCTTTGTCGCGAAATTTATAATCGCAGAATTCACCGCCACTTGTGCGGCTGCTCTATAATTATTCGGGTCTCAATAATTAGCGGTGTGCATCTTTAATTGTGCCGCACTGCGCCGAGTCATGCCGCGCTGCCTATACAGCGCGGAGGTCGCGTATTTGATTACATTTTATTCTTTTGAAATCAAATTCAATGCACGTAATATAACATAATATATTATATTGATTTCGATTAATTCGAAATATAATAATGCATAATTATATTTCGATGCCGTTGTTTTATAAATTATTTGTGGTTTTATATCAACTATATTTTTTTTATTTTAAATATATATACTACTAATAATGAAAAGAATAATGTTCGCATTATCATAAACTATCTCTATATTTTATTGCGCGAGTTGGTGTACTCATCGCAAAGTGATACTCGTCGAGAACATCATTAGTATGCGAACAGGCTGAAAGCACTTTCGAATATCCTAGAGGCAGCAGGTGCCCCCACTACAGTTTCTGTTGATTTTCTACTGAACAAGACTCAGCCTCACATGAACTCGACTGGAGTGTATTTATCTATCTTGCTCATCTATCATACTCTAATTGTAGATTAGAAACGATAGCAAATCAAAGAAGTATTTGCTACGTACGGGAATAATAAAGATTGTAAAATACATTCCCGCAGCTCTAGGTTCGCAATTAGATAATTATATTATGCACTGGGAAAAAGACGAATAACGAACTTAATACAATTATATAGGCCAAGCTTTTGGAAAAAGCCGCGACGCTTCTGCAGTTATGAGTACATCCTAGTGACCACGGCGGACCAATGCTACATTTTAAGTCCTATCCTATTTCACTAAGTTCTCAGAATGAAGTCAAAAGGTAGATATAGAACGATCCAAGTGTGTTTAAATGACAGGAAGCAAAACAACTATAGATCCTTCAAAATTATCACGAGCTATTAAAAGATCTCAACAAAATGATAAAGAAAAATACGTACTTTAAAGTAATAAGAAACTTACATTTGTTCGTTAGTTTCTGGTAGATTCTTCTTAGTCCAGAATAGTGAACATATTGGGTTGGCAAATATCTCCCTTCCGCCTTTTTGTATTATGAATTTCGCGGCTATGTACAAAGCGCTACAGAGCTCGTATCTGGCAATACTATACATCATTTGAAAGGTCTTGACATAACGTATAAATCGACGCTATGCTTGATTAGTTTGGATATTGCGTTCAAAAGTTATAAACGTGCAAACGTGGAATGCACGAACGCCGAAATTCGCGCTATTTTAAAGTTTTCCTTTGTCAAAGGCAAATCCGCTACAGAAATGTTCCGTGAGATTAATGATGTTTTGGGAGATAGCACGCTATCATTTTGAACCGCAGAGGAATGGTTTCGATGATTCAGAGCCGGTGAAAACGACACCATGGATAAACCAGACGGTAGAAGACCTGTTACGACGAATACCGATCAAATCATGGAATTTATCGAGTTAGACCGGCATGTGGCATCTCGTGACATCGCCCAGGAGATAAGAGTTAGTCACCAAATCATTTGAAATCATCTGCAGAAGGCTGGATACAAAAAAACCATTGAATTGTACTTCTGTCGACTGCCCATATACAAATTAATTAATATTTTTTATTGGTCTTACAGTCCAATCAATTGCATCCAAAAATAAAATAAAATAAAAATAAAATAAAAATAACAAATAAAAATAATAATAAAAAATAAAAAATAAGAAATAAAAATAAAAATAATAAAAATAAAATAAAAAAAAAATAAAAATTAAAAATAAAAATTAAATTAAAAATTAAATTAAAATTATAATGACAGTCAGACTTTCCTTGTTTACATTCACCCCCGTAGACTAATCTGAAAATAAAATATTAGCTGAAACAATTCTTTGTTAGTAAAGTGCAGTCTGACTGTCCCCAACACCCTTACCTAATTGAAGACTTGTCCAACGTTTCGAGCTCGCTACGGCTCCTCATCAGGGACTAATCTAAACCTTATATTCTAATCTATATATACCCATCCCCACCACCAAATTTCGTAAATTAAATATAGATTCCCCCTCTACACAAATTGTCCAAAACCAATCAATTTAATAAGGAATGATAGACACTGTCCAATCTACCAGACTCTAACATTAAATTCACATTATTTCGATTCTTGGAAATGTGAATACTTTCAAGACTCTCCCATTTATACTTATTATTAATACCATGTTCCAAAATATCCACATTCACAAAATCAAAAGAATGTAAAAACTTTAAACAATGCTCTTTTAAACCAGAAGTAATATGTGAGCTACGTAAACTATATTTATGCTCATAAATTAAGATTAAATAAATGCGATGATTTCTTTGATCGGGAGATTATTTTTACAATATAATATTCCATGTTTGGTACCTTTAGACATGATGTTTATTACTTCATTTGGTATCTCCTTGTCAGTTAGATTCTGAAACCAATTTTTATTGTTTGCATTGTTAAATTGATAGCTTTGAAATTGTTTTTTATTTCTTAAACATTCAAATTTCCTTTTTAATGTTTGTCTTTTTTGCCTCCGTTAAAATCAATTCCTGCACTATGTCTATTTTCGGTATTATAAATGTCAAACAATCTCTCAGCAATCAATCTATTAATAAATTGAATTGGATAGCCATTATTAATAAAAGTCTCTCTTACTATCTGTAAATTATTTTGTCTAAAATCTTTATGTGACAATTTAATTGCTCTGTCAATGACACCTTTCAATGCTCCAATTTTGTTTCCGAATTGGTGGTGTGAATTAAAATCTAAAAACCTACCTGACCAAGTAGGCTTTCTGTACCAATTAAGTTTTACCTTATTATTACTACATCTAATTACATTAATGTCCAAAAAACTTAACTGACTATTTACTTACCGGTGACAAAGGCGACCATTGATTTCATTGGATGTAGTATCTTTGTTTACAAATGTACCTTTAGAGTTGTTAAATGATATTATACAGGAAAAGTGGAATGAAATTAATTTGCATCTGAAACGGAACGAACTCAACTCATTTTTGAAGCGGATGGTGGCTGGCGACAAAAAATAGATCACATACGACAATATCAACCGAAAACGATCGTGTTCCAAGGCCGGTGGACCGTCCCAAATAGTGGCCTAGCCGGGATTGCCGGCCAGGAAGGTTTTCTTGTGTGTTTGGTGGGATTGGAAGGGAATCATCCACTATGAGCGGCTCCCATATGGTCAGACGCTTAATTCTACCATCTACTGTGAACAACTGGATCACTTAAAGCAGGCTATCGACCAGAAACGTCCACAATTGGCCTACAGGAACAGCCCGGACATAGCGCCAAGTGATTACCATTGTTCCTGTCCAGGTCGAACTTCCTTGGTGGTGTAAAGTTGGGCTCAAAAGAGGCTTGTGAAAAGTGGCTCTCGGTGTTCTTCACAAATAAGAAGAGGGGTTCTACGAGAAGGGTATTATAAAGCATTGAAGGGAGATATTTGACAACCTAATATATAGTATTTAAGAAACTGCAGAAAGTCTAACACAATAAGTGAGTAGCATTTAGTCTTAAACAGGTATTGAAAGACCTTCAAAACTTCGTAATGGAATTTGTTAATGAATGGCTCTGCATTTCATTAATATTCAAGCAGCACATCGAACATTTACAAATCGTATTCGAAAAGATATTCGATAAGATATCCTGTTCGCCTTCGAAAAGATCAAATTTTTCTGTGAATTCATTAAATCCCTTAATTACGTCCAACTAAAATTTAGTTTTAAGATACTCCCAAGAAAAGAAAATACATCCATGAACTCCTCAGGATGCGAAAGATAAAAAACTATAAGAATTTCCTCAGACTATTCAATTTTTGCTCCAAGTATATGGACAATATTGAGATTCCACCAGGGTGAGATACCACGAAGTAACAGTCTTATTATCATTATAGAAATATTGAATTATAAACATATTCTTTTACAAACCTCTAAGAATGATAAAAATATTTGTTAGTTTAATTTAAAATAGTCACAATATGTCCAATTTTCAATTAGATATATATTATTATATAATTAGAGCTTTTGTCATTGAATTCTTAATTTATTAAATAGAGAATTTTATCATGACTACTCTGTTCAAATTATGGCACCGGGTGCTATTTGAAGCAAGTGCGCATACAGCATTATTAATAATTCTTCATGTTTGTGATGGGGCAGTCAGATTATCCTTACTAACAATATAATAGTATCTTGTCACTAATATGTTTAAAAGTATATTTATTATTTTTTGGTAGCCGAATTGGTATTTCAAATCACGCATATTATTACTTACGAGGTGTGTTCAAAAATTAACGAGAATTTTTAAATTTCGCGGGTTTCGAGAGTCCGCCTGCATAAAAAATTTTTTTATTACGTTGGTACGCATGCCCCTGAAGTACGATAAAATTTTCAACAATATAGATTGCTTACTTTTTAAGTAGCAGCCGCTAACGTTAGACGTGTTTTCGAGCTCGGAGATTTTCGTTTACAAAAAAAATGGAGGAAAGAATTTGTATTCAATTTTGCGTAAAAAATGAAATAAAGTGTAGTGAAATATGTAAAATGTTAACAAAGGCATATGGTGAGTCTGCTATAAGTAAAGCAAGGATTACGAGTGGTATATGCGTTTCCACGATAGCCGCGAAAACGTTGAAAATGACGAACGACGCGGACGCCCAAGCACATCAACAACCGATGAAAACGTGAAAAAAGTGAAAGAAATGGTTATGAACGATCGTCGACTCACAATCAGAGAAGTCGCTGATGATATTGGCATATCAGTTGGCTCATGCCATGGAATGTTTTCGGATGTTTTGAATATGAAACGTGTGGCAGCAAAATTTGTTCCAAAACTGTTGAATTTCGAACCAAAAAAGCGGCGAATGGAAGCTGCTTAGAAGTCGCTAAATGAAGTTAATAACCCTGCAGAACTACTAAGACTGGTGATGAAACATGGGTTTACGGATATGATGTCGAAACTAAGGCTCAATCGTCCCAGCGGTGGCATTCTGGATCGCCAAGTCCGAAAAAGGCTCGACAAACGAAAATCGCCTAGCTCAAAAAACACGTGTCACGTTACTGAATCAAAATTACATCCCAATAATATTTTATTCAAACTTTCGATGATAAATTTCAGCAATAAAGCTTTTCAATAATTTCATAAAGAGAAAATATAGATTCATCATATTAAAATAAAAACACAGCAATTGAGCAACACTAGACTAGACTCAACTAGAAAAAATGAAAACAAAATTACTTAAATCATTTACATAATTCTTTTAAATTAATAAATATTTTTATCGGTCTTACAGTCTTTATAATATAATATATTATCTAAAATAATAACAGTCAGACTATCCTTCTTTTTGTTCCTTCCAGAATCTCAAATAAATTTTATTATTACTGTTCGCGCCGCTTACATTATAATGGTAAGTTTCAAGTCTTATACGCCTGGGAACTGGCATTCAGTTTTTCCTGACTAAGTAGACAACGAAATGTCAATATCAGTTCCAATACTACAGATAAGTAGTGGCCTTTTGTGCCTTAGCTTTCTATCCGCAATCAAGATTGGACACTGAGAACTATAATTAAGGCATGCTTCCTCGCTAGAGGCGAGATTTTTCGACAGACTTGAGAGTCTCCAGAGATTTTCCAGTGATTTTCAGAGTTTTACTGGACTGCTGCTATATACGCTTATTCTACTTTCTTGTGAGAATATTGAACCATAGACTTGGAGAAGTCGATTTAGCTTATCGATATTGCTCTTGAAGGTGTTGAAGTCTTATTTGACTTATACACTTCCAAACAACAAAGTGACGCAGCCAACCACATTAAATTATATTAAAAATGAAAAATTAATCAGTTCCTGAGGATGAACCGCATTGTTTCAAAACGTCGGACACCAAAGGTGAATCTAAATTTAAGGTCCTAAGGGCAGACAGGTTGTCCTTCACTCACATAGAATATTGTTTTTATTATTTTTATTTTATTTATTACTTTATTTTTATTTTAATTTTATTATTAATTTTATTTTTATTTTGAATTTTGAATTTTTAATATAATTTATTGTAGTAATAAGTTTTATTTCAAATACTTCGGGGTGAATATAAACAAGGAGAGTCTAACTGTTATTATCTTAACTAATATATTATATTATAAAAACTGTAAGACCGATAAAAATATTTATTAATTTAATTCAGAACAGTTGACATAAGATCAATTTTTAATTCTAATACATAATTTTTTACATAAATCTTGTTACAAGAAGACAAAATAACGGATTTTACACTGTACTATAAAGTGCTATTCAAACTACAAAAATCTATAAATTAGTATCAATATATACATTATTTTCTTCACTGGATAGATGAAATATAATATTCTGTAACTATGCCATGTGAGCGAGCGAAAACAATTTATATACTGTAGTATTAGGAGATAAAATAGAAAAAAATTTCATCACAATATTATAATCTATCGTCTTTGGCTGATAATATTATACAATTTTTATACTATCAGCTGCTGATAAAGAACTGTATTATTTCTCGATTAATATAGACATTTATATAGGCTTATTCTGCTACTCTATATTATAAAGTATTATTCGATCAAACATTAATGGGAACAATAAAAACATGAATAGTAACTAGTAAATCTACAGTATAAGATGTCCTTAAAATAACTAATAATGAAGTACAGATGACTTTTACTGCAAATTATGTGTTAAAGCTATTGTCTCGATATAAAAGAATTTATTTTACAGAAATTATAAATTTTATACTTTCTTTAGTCATTTTTGAAGATATTATTTTCGCATATACAAATAATTTTTTGGTTCAAAATAATTTAATTTGATAATTTATATAAAAAAAATTGTCTCAAACTGTCGATACAACAAGAAGAAAACTCTGATTAGTGATATTTATCCAATTTTTATGATTATAGGCTTTTGATAATTTATAATATAAATATTGGAATTTCTAATAATTCATTTTATCTTTAAATAAGGAAAATTTATTTTTATGTTTTAATAAATAGTCAATCATACCTTAGATGATGAGCATTATTTTTTAATCCAAGAACTAGTAGTTGCGGCATTATTTTTTGTAAGGGCTGGAAAGTCATTATCCAGAGTATGACTGATAGCATGGGATTGTATGTCGGTCAAAATACTTCGTAGTATTTGGCCACAGCGAGAACACACTTCAAATTCGAGAGGTATAGATGAATCACTGACATACTCGCGTTTGTGCACTTCAAAAAGTTGATGCTGTTTTTCAATATTCGGTAATAGAACCAAAAGTTCTGGGAAGATTTGTTGAAACTCCTCTGCACCTAATATTGTTTGACATTGCCTAAAGCCGATTTAAATAAAACTTTTTATCATATAAAATTATTATGTTTTATATATATATATATATATATATATATATATATATATATATATATAATACTTATAGATTAAATATAAATATATACTTAATTATATATATATATTATACTTTTAATCATATAAAAAATTACTTAAAAAATCAAATATTCTATTATTATAATTCTTATTTTCTAATTAATGTTTGAGTTGCTTTCGATAGTCTCCAAAATATACTATTTGTACCCATTATATTGTAACGCTCCGTCTCCACTTTGCTTACGGTTACTTTTGTTTTCCAATTTATTTTTATATTTATTAGGATTCGATTGAATAGGGAGGAACGTATCAGGACTGGTATTTGGAAATTGTAGTAAATAACTCTTAACTTATGATTTTTAAATTATAAACAATTAATATATTCTTAATACTAAATACAAAAATAATTATAAAAAAAAATAATTAACACTATTTTTTATAGGGATCTCCTAGTTGACTCCCAGCAACATATAAATAATAAAACAAAATAAATTATTATTTCGCTTTTTGTATATCTTATATATCTATATACATATATTTACAACTGTCACGCGTTCATCCGATTATTTCGGGTTTCGAAATTTTGAACGGCCTTCACTTATATCTTTTTTCTTTCACAATTGGCCAACAGGAAGGGTGTAGTGTTCCACCAGGACAACGCCAGACCACACACTTCGTTGATGATTCGTCAGAAGCTACGGGAGTTCGGATGGGAGGTTTTATCGCATCCACCATATAGCCCGGATATAGCGCCAAGTGATTACCACCTGTTCCTATCTATGTCGAACGCCCTTGGTGGTGTAAAGTTGGACTCGTAAGAGGCTTATGAAAAGTTGTCCGAGTTCTTCGCAAATAAGGAGAGGGGTTTCTACTAGAGGGATATTAGGAAATTATTAGGAGTGTGAATAAGTCTTTCCCGTTTTTTGTAAGGGATGGCGCCACCAATACTGTGCGAGTATTCAATGGTTACATATGTCATAATCAAAGCTTATTCATATGTCAACAATTCCATACTAACACATTAGTTAAAATTTTTTCGCATCATTAATTTTTGATATCGTGAAAATGTCGAAATTTGAGCCGAGTCGACGTCATTTGCGGGAAGTTTCACTTTATTGGTTCAATTTGAAGAAATCTGCTGCCGAGACGCATCGATTGCTTCAGGAGGCTTATGGAGAAGGTTGTGTCGATGATTCAAGTGTTCGCGGATGGTTTCGACGCTTCAAAAGCGGTGATTTCGACGTGGAAGACAAGGAGTGTTCCGGGCGGCACCACCGGTGAAAACATACTTAGAAACGCTCAAATGGGAAGTCCTACCCCACCCGCCGTATAGTCCAGACGTTGCTCCGTCCGATTACCATCTCTTCAGATCGATGACGCATGGCCTGGCTGATCAGCACTTCCATTCCTACGAGGAAGCCAAAAAATGGGTGGATGACTGGATAGAGGCCAAACCGGTCGAATTTTTTCGCAACGGGATTCGTATGTTGCCAGAAAGATGGGAAAAAGTTGTAGCTAGCGATGGCCAATACTTTCAATAATTCATTTGTAACCATTTTTTCACAATAAAGGCTCAAAATTTGAAAAAAAACGGGAAAGAGTTATTCACATACCTGATACCATCTAGATGGAAAAAGATTATGGAACAAAACGGCGCATATTTGAAGTAAATCCGACCACTGTAACACTTTTTATAAAGCATTGAATGAAGAGCAAAAAAGTGGAAGAAAGATATTTGACAACCTAATATGAGTAACTAACTATATTATCAAGAACGGCTACTTGTCTATTGAAAAGAAAAAGACTTTGTTAAGTAATTACGATGATCTGGATGAACTGTTTATTATAATACAGCTCATCCGAAGGAAAAATTTAAGTATAATTACTTAACCCTATTCTCCCTGCGCATATAGATATTATATAAAATATTTGATCTGCTTTAAGAGCTCAATATTAATTCACGACTCTAATTTTGTTATTCGAACAGTTTGAATTAATTTATAATTAACCGTTTTGGACTGGAAAATCGTCCCTGTATTACTCCACAAACTTACATTGTTCGCTAGTCCCTTCAGCACTAATCGTTATATTTCTCATATTAATTATTTAAAATAATTTAAAATAGAATATTAAAGGAAATGGACTGATACTAAATACAGCCGGAATGTTAATTTTTATAATAAGTAGTATTGATTATTTATTTTTTATTATCAATAATTAAATTTATTATTATTAAATGAAATATAATAATAATTATTATTTTCCCTACCTATCAGTATCAGCGATAATCTACCACTGGTTTTGATCACATACAGGGCACAAGAAAAAACATTTATACCAATAAGTTTCACGAATACGTTTTTCGTGCATTCCCTAATGGTCATGTTCGTAGTTACTTCATTCTGGATATCGATTACGTTCGACCTACACGAAACACCGTGAAATCTTTCTTTTCTTTTACTCGCATATAAAAGAAATACTGCGTTTCCCTTGCTCGTGTATGCGGACTAACCTAAATATAAATGTAAAAATATCTATTTATAATGAATATGTGTATCGCGATTTATGCTTCTGAAACTGCGCTTTATATTTGAGTATCTATCTTCCTTTGAAAATTTCGACACTACAATACAGAACCCAACGATGACAGAGGCCGAGGTACCTTCCCCCGTTTTGAAGCTGAGCTGAGATGCGGTTTTGTTGAATCACAAGTATTCATATCCGAGAAATCTTATTAATATCATGATTTGCCGAAAGAAACTATATATACAGTTAACAAACCAGATATATATATATATATATATATATATATATATATATATATCCCTCCAGAGGTTCTGGGAAATTGAAGAAGTATGCGAATAGCCGCCTCCATCTTCGGACGATGAAGCAAGTGAACAGTTTTTCGTCTCGCTGATGGATGCTACTGTGTGCATTTATCCTTATGCCATCTATCCTTCTTGGACCAACATGGAGAGGGATGGATATGAAGAGTGCTGTGAAATCAGCGTACGAAAGTTTTCTTCAAGATCGCGATCAACTGGAGTATAGAAAAAGGCGCGCTAAACACGCCATCTATGGCAGAATACACTCCTCATCACACCGTATGGCAAGCGACCGACCAGAGGAGAAAATTGAGGGTTCTTCTCAATACTTTGCCTTCTTCCCATGAGCAATTATCCTTGAAAGAGATGCTGTTACCAGGACCCCCTTTGCAAGCGGATCTGGTTTTTATGCTGCTAAAGTGGCAACGTCATCGGATCGTTCACTGCGGAGACATCTGTATGATGTATCGTGAAAAATACGTCGATTAGGCAGACGCAGATCTCCAGAAAATCGTTTGGCATCGCTCAGGATCGCGAAATAAATTGCGCTCTCTATTTGATGTTAAAAATACTGCAACAACTAGCATTTGAATTGCAATAACTGCAATAGCGAGCAATTAAACGAGTAGCTCACAAAAAGCCAGAAATAATGAATAATTGAAAACCATTAAATAAAATAAGAAAAGCACAGGCATAGCTGATCATTATTTACGTAATCATTACAATTTAGATAACATTAACTTTAAATTGTTGCACAACCTTAATAAGAGTTAAAGGTTAGATAGTTTGGAGATTGATAAAATTCTGAAGGCGATAAGAAATGGTAAAAAGGTAATCGATGAGATGCATAAGTTAGATCGTTGTCCTTTATTAGATTTTAATTACTGGCGCCTTATGAAAAACCGTTTACACTTTGTACATATACCGTCTTTTTATTTCTTTATATGCGTCGCAGATACTTTAAACCTGCATGGACACGTTATTTGTCAACTACCGTCATGTTTGTATATATACCTCATGTTTTGGAATCATCACTTTATTTAGTCTTGTAAACTGAAAATGGCTTAACAGCCGCAACAGTGCCGTCAAATATAATAAAATAATTGTTTTGTGAAACTTTTCAAGTATATTGAGGATTTCTTAAACCAAGACTCATTTATTCCGACTTTAGTATATACTGTAAATTTCAGTCATATAAAAATTCATTATTGTAAAAAACACCGTGAACGTTATAGGAACGTGGCTGGAAAGTTTTTACGACTTTTTTTTTTTAATTTGGTGAATTATCAGAATAAATAGCAGAAGAACATTCACTTAGAAGATCGATACTCTAAGATAAGTAATTATTTTTTATGAGTCCATGCGTGAATGTTTATTTATAAAATATATTTTTGGAATTTTAAGAAGCAATTTTTTATTCAAGTCATGTTCTTTTAAATACTCATATTTTGTTTGTTGTCCTGCTTATTATTATTTTATATCAACTGTGCACTCATTTTAAGATGTATTATCCGTCTGCTTATAACACATTCATTAATCCTTTTAGAATGATCCGCTAGATATACCATTTGCTACGGATGTACAAAATGATATGAAAATTAATTCGACTATTTATAAATCATATCGAGATTTCTTAAGCTAAATTTCCGTTAAAACTGTTTATTTATTAATGTTTTTTGATAATTTTAGATATAATTTGTGTAATCTATACAGGTTGTTATATATTTTAAAACATATACAATAAATTCAGCCATTTGTTTTAATGGTCCATTGTTTTAAGCTGTAATTTTGTTACGTTATTGCTGTAATTATATACGTTATTGTTTATTAAGACAGGTTTACGTCGGATTTGCTCTATTTATTCACTAATAATTATTTAGTATAAAAAATAAAACATATTGTTCCAACTATTTACATATTAAAATATACATTTTGAAGATATAATTTTTTTTATGGATTTTTCTTGACAAAATGACCGCTTCAAAATTATTCTTTTGTTTGACTGTCGACACGATATCTCACCAACGAATTATCTGACATCAAAAAAGCTAAATAGATTCTTAGAACTTATAGTTTATAGTTTTGGCTATTATATAGTTCAAGATATTGATTTTTAGCTAAAAAACAAAATAGTGGAGTTCTGAATTGTTTTTTTGCAACATAAATTGTTTCTAACTTTTTGAAAAATGTATTGATCGTTATAATCCTAGATCATACAAAAAGAACATATATCAGGAGTAAGCTGTTAAATTAAATCAGTGATTGCTGATAAACGATACTAACACTAAGAATCGTCTGGGCAGTATTGGTGCTGTGGATTTTTGTCGGGCGAACTTCTATGATAGAATGCGGTCCGAACAAATTTTTTATTTCTTCAGGTGATTCAGGAAGATTCAAAATAGCAACTCCATAAAAAGATGGAAATTCGCACGTAACTTTATCAGTTAAAGACAAAGTTTTCGAAGTGTTGGATTTTTTGGATGTCGATTTTTTTGCGTGTGATTTTTCCAAGGACCAAAATCATTTCTTCTATAGCTTTTTTAGCTTTTTAAATCTGAGTTAACTGCTTCTTAACATCTTTGGCTCTTCGAAACATTCTTTTTTTCACGTGTAAAACGCATTCTATCTTCCTTTTAATTACTTCGTCTTCATACGGTTTTTCATCGATTACATTTTGGTGTCTCTCTGACCTATATAATATTCATAACAAGCTTTCAAAAGTTCAATGGATCTTTGGAACATGCCCAGAATTCTATTCAATGCCATCATTCCAGAAAAACATTTATGATTAGCTGTGCAAACTTGTTCATGGTCTTCAAACCAAGCTTCAAATTCAAGAATATCATAGTCACGATCGTAAGTTTAATACACTCTGTAAAACTTTGTCTCCACTTCGAGATCTAAAACTTTATTTTTATACTGGTATATGCTTCTCAAATTGATGAAGCCAAAAAAACGATGAAAAACCTCTTTTTAGGTCTATATAAAAACCCTGCCGCGTTTGCTTTTTCCACCTCATTTACAGCGTTTTAGAAAGCTCATAATTGGGCTGCTATATGAATGTGAACAATATCATAATATTCATTTTCAATAAATCCAGTACACAAATCATTCAATATACAAAAATGATTCAGACCCTGAATACCTATGCCAAGAAGCCTCATTACGAAAACATATCTTCTGTTTATTTCTTAACCAGAGTTAATTTTTGGATTTGATGGAATGCGAACGTCATTTTCTCATTTATAGACCACATCTAAATTAAAGCCTAAAACTTTCTGAATCAATTTTGAAAATCACACGTCACTGTTGCATGTTTTATAAATCACAATGTTCTATAAGGCGAAGAATACACTATAAGAGACAATACAGCATATCAAAGTTGGATCAACTGCAATTTGAAAATCAGGATCACCATTAGGAATTTTTTTACAGAAGCACTAGGTAAACTTGAATTTGAATTAGAAGTATGCCGTTTCCCGTGAAGCGAGCGTTTTATTGATCAGCCTGGCTTATTTTCGTACTCTCTACTGCTCATTCGACCACACATAGTAAAAATACTGTCTCACAACGGTTCAAATTCACAATGACGCGATCTTTGGGATGATTGAGCGGGCACGGAATTAGGTAAATGATCGCCAAAACTGTTATTTACGAAGGGAGATAGGAGCAGGACTAGGTTTAAAGATGGAGAGGGGGCAGCAACAGCGCAATGCTGACCGTTGTAGGAGTAATCGAACGCGCGTGTTCAAACGCGGTAGGTGCTACGCTCTTTTTTGCCTGTTACTGGCCATAAGAACTAATTATTACTATCGGAGAATGCAATAAAATAAAAGGTTTTTCTAAAAAAATACACCGCTAACCTGCCTTAGTTTCTTCCGGTAGTACTAAGTTGGTGTCGATTATTTATTTTTATGATTTTAATTACCAATTTATTATTTCATTCTCAAATATTCAATTTTAATACATAAACTTTATATCATAAAATAGACGTACGAATAGCTTTAGTCTAATCACAGCTACAAGCTAGTCACCAGAAAATACAATCTTTTTTTTTCAAGAAAGATTCATTTTCAGCATACAAATAAATAGGCTAAAAATGGCATAACTCTCAATGGATTAGGAGCGCGTGTGTGCATCGTAAAATTTGTACATTTCTAATGCGAAAAAAAACGATAAAAAGTTATTTTTTGTGTATATATATATATATATATATTCCTGCTAAATACATATCTGAAACCCTTTGTCAGAAATACAGACCGTGCAGAATAAGATGTTAGTGAATGAATTGAGTCAAGTCAATGCGTTGTAAAGAATTACTTCGAAAGTAACTAGACAGTACAATTATAACAATCTTATCTTCACATTATTGGATGTACAAATAAGTTCCGAGCGTTGGTCAACAAATGGTGTCATCAGTAGATCCTGGGCAGAAATGTCAGATCTCATGTATTGTGTTTGTAGGTTGTGTATCCGAAAATAACTTTGTAGCATTATAATTGAGCATTTCCTTCAGTGTCCTTTATTTTATCAATCAAAATCATGACAAGTTTCCAGGAAATTAAACTTCATCTGCCAGAAGCGCTTCTTCTATTCTTTAATACGAAGAAAACTGCGGTGGAGGCCTATCGTTAGCTTTTGGTAACTTATAGAGAGTTATGTATTGGTGTATCAACTTGCCGCAAGTGGTTCAAGCGATTCAAAATTAGTGATTTTAGAGTTGAAGACAAAAATCTCTTGGGAAGGCTCAAAAGTCTTGAAGATGAAGAATCAGATGCTTTGCTGGATCAGATTCGTGTCAGATACAAGAAGGACTTCCTACAGTATTGGACATCACGCAACAAGCCTTTCCCTGCGGTTAAAAGCACTGAGATTTATTCAAAACACTGGAAACTAGCTGTAGTACGAATTGAAGTGATCGATTTTGCGTGTCCAAAACGTTGTTGCAGTCGTAGAGAAATAAATAATTTTTTCAGCCTATTGTCACTGGTGATGAAAAATGAATTTATTATAATAACTTTAAACGCAGAAAATCGTATATAAAACCCGGTGAGCTCGCGCATTCGACGCCGAAACGAAATATTTACGTAAATATGGTCATGCACTGCATAGAGTTAGATCAAAAAGGTGTCGTATACTCGGAAGTGCTTCTTGAAATTTTGCCTCACTCGCCTTATAGTTCAGATTTGGCAATTATTTCGATCAATGCAGAACTCTCTTACAAGAATAAGCTTCGGTTTAGTAGAAGAAATAAAAAATTAGCTCGATACGTTTTTGTACTCGAAAGATGAGAAATCTTTTTGGTTTGGAATTCATAAGTTGCCAAAAAGATCCGAAAAAGTTATAGCTTCCGATGGACGATACTTTGAATAAAGGGTATTTAACCACGCTTTTATAATAAACCTCACATTTTCAATAAAAACATTGGAAAATTAATGGTACACCTAATATATTTCATCTAAGATAGCTTAATATCATTTATCAGAAGTATAAAATGTCCACAGAATATTAACCATAACAATAACTTTCCACTTTCGTAAAATAGATGTAACCTACTTAATCCAAATTTTTCCAAATATTCAAAATATCAAACTATTACGCTTCATTCATATTTAATCGCTTAAATTTTACTCAATAACTAATATATAAATGTTAGATACCGACCAAGAATGCCAATTATCGTTATATTAACAATAAAAGTTAAATTTTTGCCTTTTTAACATTTAGTCTGAAATCTTATTAAAAAAATAATTCTAGGAAAATGATATGAAATATGATAATTATAGGAAATAATCTTGATTCTGAATTAAATTTTACATAAGATACATTTAGTCCAATCAATCAGAACTAATTTTTTCATTGGCTAATTGATGTTTGACAATATGCAAAATATCCTTTATTGTTTTATCCAATAACTTATTTTAAAAATACTTCCTCAATCTGGAATTTATTTTAAAAAACAAATTCACTATCCAACTAATAATAGATTTTACATTTGAATTGAATTTCTGAAATAGTTTTTGCACAAACAATTTTGCAATTCTTACAAAAATTCGTTCATATTTGAAAATCATGATTTCTCTTAAGTATAAAATGATTTGTGCAAAAACTATTTGATTGGTGTAGCTGATCTAATTCGTGGAGCATCTTTTATCTATTTCTTGCATTAAAAATTTAGAGATTTTACGATCCACCCACGCACCTCTGAACCGTCATCAGTTCTCCTATTTTTAAGTTATATCCTTTTATGCCGATAACGAGTCGTTCATGAAGAAACAAAGTTTCTATTTTCTAGTAATCAATTTCATAGCTAACATCTAATATATTCACTGACAAAATATATACGATTTTTCTATAAATTTTTTAATATATATTTCGAAAATTTCTTATAATTTATTACTAGCAATAAGATTATTTGTTATATATACATTTTATTGTATAAAACACTATACTATATCGTAATCGAACATATAACCTACTTGTAATATTCTTTAGCATCGCATATACCAGCACGAAATAGTCCACTGAGCTGGCGAAAAGCCTTAAGACCTTCGCTCTTCTCACTATCAAAACGATCATTAAATTGTGCAACAAGAGCTTGATTGCGTAAATGAAAGTCAACCAAAGGTAAATATACTGATTTCTTCTGATGCAAATCAATTTCTTCTGGTACTATAGTATATTTTTCACCAGAACTATTATAAAACGTAAGTCCGTTCATGCGGGTCAGAAAACCTGGAGGAGGAGCCGTTGCGTCAGGTGTAGAAAATCCTGGTGGTGTACATGGCGAATCTAGTATCGAAAATTCCTCTATCTTAGAAACATGTCCATCATTACTGATTTGTGAAGCCTTTACGCTGCAATTATGAAAGAGTTGTGATTAATATTTAAATTTTGCATGTTGGATAAATTATATGTTAACCTTACAAAGATGAAGATATAAATTTTGTTTGACATGATCTGGACTATACTATACTATATTATCAAGTTTATAGAATTTAAACATTTTTTTCATTAATTAAATATGGTCTTATTTTTTAAAAAAATATATTGATATCAAATTATTCAGTAAAATACAATTTTGAGAGAAATATATTTTTTGCGCACTCGAGATTTTTTAGAGCTGTCTGGAGAGAGAAAAATAATACTCTGTCTAATAAAATAAAATAAATAAAAAATAATAAAATACGATAAATATTAATAAACTAAAGCAAAATAATACTATTTTTTCTCCATAGGTATTAAAGAAGTAGAGTAGATTCATCATATGCCACTGTCAACATATCAAGTATTTTGGAACACTTTATTCCGATTTGTACATAAAATCTAATGTAAATTCTTTGAACAATTTTGTTTCAATAGCACGAAATCGTAGAACAGGAAAAACACTTCTAACCTTTTTGCTTCTCGCAGAGAAACTAAAAATGTAACAGAACTGTATAAATGAAACTGTAGAAGTAACTGCAGCAGAGTAGAGTAAAATAATGGATTTATTGAAACAAGTAAAATATTATATACATGATATAGGTCGCGAGCTAAGCTTTAGGCTTGCAACCTTTCTATTTAGCGTCGAAACACGAAGTAAGTTCTAACCTCCGCTGAGGGCATTACAATACCTCGGACACGCAAATTTTACTGTTATATTATTGGCGCATTCAATCGCTCTAATAATATCATGACAAATACCAGCCATATTTAGTTCGAACAAGTTCGAACTTGCATATAAATAATCCTACTTAATATGGTAGTACATTAACGGTTATGTCTACCAAAGGCTTAAATACAAAGGGGAAATTTACATATTATGTCAAATTACTATAATAAGTTTCCTAAAATTTAACAGAAACTATAAACATATATTCAAGACAAGTATACTAATATAAAATAAAAAAAAATCGAAGATCGAACGTATGTAGCAACAAAGTACTGTTTGCTAATAAACTTGAAGAAATATATTTCGGTAAACCAAAGATAAATGTTCACACCAGTTATTTCATTTTAAGAAACATATCATAAAGTGCATGGAGCCAAGAGTGCATAAGTAATTGTTCCGCGTTCTGAGTCTAGCCCTCGATTTCAGGAAATTCATCAAAGGCTATAGTAAAATCTCTATCTGAATTTACGAGAATCGGTGCCGCAATTGTATAAATAACACCGAAAACGAGAGATACACACAGCCGTTTGTATATAGGGCTCTGGGGCTAAAATTCTCCTAAAAATTCCACGACGGTTAAAATGATCAAAAAGCAAGAACTCAAGCAAATACTGGGCCTTTGGCTCACGTTTCTAAAGCAGTTTGATTATGTAATCGAACATCGCTCAGGAAATCGAATGTGGTACACTGACGTTCTTAGTTAGATTCAACACATGAACGTCGTCAAAAACTCATTACTAAATATTTAGCAAAACCTAAGAGATGAGGAACTCGCACCAATAAAGCGAATAATTGTTCAATGAGAATATAAGGAGTACTTGATAAAGGACAGCCTAGTGTATAAAGATGAAGATGAGTAAGATGAGCTGGTCACTCCAAAATTTAATTTATTCTACTCCAAAATTATTCATTTATGTTGGGAATAAAACAGTGAAGCAAAGTGAATGTATGCGATTTTAAATAAATAGGCATACAAAGAGTTTATACTTAATAGGATTTATTACATATATTAGTACTTTATAAGATTTCGAAATGAAATAACTGAGTGGCGTGAGTGCCGACCCAGTGCAATGGTTATATGCATGCATCGTACGCGCATTGTACATAATGTGTAAATATATATCAACGAGAGAGATGTTATTGTTATTCTAACAATTTTAAACCAGGTTTATTTTGGGAAATCTCAAATATATATTGTAATGTTTTTTCTGTCAACTAGCCAATTTGACGCATAAGCTATTAGGAAAAGGCTCCATAACACTCGCACAAGAAACGCACATAAGATAACCTGGCACCATGAACCGTGGTCTATACACCTTTGAGATCAAATTTCGTGACGCACTGAGCTCCTGCACTTGGTTTTCTGAATTCTACCGTAGACAGAAGAGACAGTGGTTTGTAAAGATAAACACCAGTGGCCCCAATTTGCCATAATATTGTTTATTTAATTTAGTTATTTAATAGGGTAACAGGATATTTAAAAACAGTCGTAGATGATAAGCAAAGACAACAAAATATAATCAACGATTTCAAAGATAGTAAAAAATAATGAGAGCCAATGTAAGAAAACCAAAGATATTAAAGGATATCCGAAGATGGTAAAAGATAATAAAAGATAAATAGCGATATTACTCAATTCGATTATTTATTATTTTGTCCGTATATTCTAAGAACTGGAGGCTCGCAGGAGTCTGAGTTCTGGCTCTCATTTTAACTCTTAATCGCTTATTATCTACTTGCTTTTAATATCTAAATATTCTTATAATTGCTTCTTGTCAAGATGTTACTGAACGTACCTGAATTACCCACAATTATTTGTTGGAAAAGTGTCCACCAGCCCTGCCTACCAATCAGGCCCTCAAAGCCACCTACAGGAAGGTCGGCCAGACATCACCTGACGCGCCGTCACGTGCAACATCCTCGAAATATTGGCTGAAACCATCTCATGAAAAGGTTGAAAATCAAAGATTCAACTTACGACAAAATGTGGGTAAGATCTGTTCGCAGGAAAAAAAAGAAAGCCGATACTAGTTTCCGAGAACATCTTGTGCTTACACAAGCTACCGAAAAAGGATGCAGTTTACAAAAGATAGTGGAAAAAAGCATCGAGTGTGTTGTGAAACCGTAATATATTCTAGAAAAATTCACTGCTGTGAAAGCTTCTTTTTTATTTTTTGGTATATTATCGTATTTATATATACTATAGTAACCAGTTTTCCAAATTATGCTGGGAGCATCGAAAGTACAGCCCGTCAAGTAAAAACGTGGTCGTCGTAATTTATAAAAAATTTTTTGAGGAAACTTTCATATATATATCCTACATTCTGCACATTAAAAACGATGATGCAATTCGATCAATAATGTGTCCAGTCACCACCGGAGTCAATAATTGCCTGGCATCTCCGAGGCATGCTTTCTATTAATTAGTAGAAAGCATTCCATAACTAAACAATCTCCCGATCCGACGAATTTGGTAAGATAACTGTACAAAGTGTGTGTGCGTCTTCTACAAAGCTACTGTTTCATATATACCCACACATTTTTAATAGGGTTTGCATCGGGCGACTGCAATGGTCAATCCAATGTAACGATGCCAGATTGAGTCTTCCGCTCAGTATAGAGCTTGCTGCGATGTTTAGAATCATTGTCCTCCTGCAGAACTCAATCTTTATTTTTTCTGATGAACCATCCTTTGGCAGATGGTAGTACAGCCTTTTTCTAGATTTTTATCTTTTTCTCGGTATTTAGGTTGTCAATAAAGAGATGCAAAGTGTCGAATACCTGCTTTGAGAAGCAGCCCCAAAGATACACCTTTATTCCGCGTTTTATGGTCCGCTGAACAAGCCTATTGGTAGAAATTAACTAGGCTCGTGTGACGACACAACGTGCACATATGGAATATTCATCAGTAAAAATGACATTTTCAAAATCTCTATCAATATTCTGATGCGTCCAAACGAATCCCTTTGTCACATATTTTTCAATCAACAGATGTTTCTTCATTGTGTTGCCATGAGTACGAAAATTAGTTCACATAGTTTCGTAGGATATATTTAACCGTTTGCGATTAATTTTGCTCGTCCTTGCCTCACTAGTAAAGCAGCATTCCGCGAAAACTGATTCACTATTCTATCTTCATCTTTCTTGTTCACTTTTCCTATCAAGCCATGCTCTGATAAATCATCGACATGTTTAACCACTTTATATCGCTGTACTCACTTGTGTACAAATTCTACTTTCTCATACTTTTAGCAGCCGCTATTGTGACATTTGGAGATCTTTCGTCAATACAGCGTCGTAGCGCGACGTGTAATTAACACTCATGGTGTTTAAAATGATTCTCTTTCAAGAGATCAACGACAACTTAATCTTTGATAACAATGCATCAAGGACAAAACTTCCCCCCATATCGGATCGCGAAGAAATTCAACAGAAATCTTTTCTTACCTGTCAGTAAAGTCGACCACCCTCTTACTTGACTTACTGTATATTTCTTGGATCTGTGTCGAAGAAAGTAATGGACAATTAAATCGAAAAACAGTCAATAGCAATTATGAAATCCAAAAATTATGTTCAAAATACAGCTCTAAATCTTGCGTCTTGGGTAAATGCATTGTTCAGTTCTCCTGTGAACCGACAAATTAATATTTCAAACTTTGGACGAAAACAAATATTACATTATGAACATTTAGTTACACACACACACACACACACACACACAGTGTGGAGTTCTGTTACTTTCTCCCATCTGGTGCCTCCCCAGGTTGCGGATAGGGGATGGCTCGCTACAATTTGTAGAGGGCACTGAGGAAATAAAACACTCAGAGCGGACAGAAGACCCCAGGGAGTAACTTCGGCAAGACCGGTCAATCTCCTCACCGATTCAAATAGAGTGCAAGCCTCTATGGTCGGTGGTAGCCACTCGGATTCTGGGGAGGGCAAACCAAACATCATGATAGACAATACATTGAGTACTAAAGGAGATGTCATGACGGATCGAGAAATCTCCATCACGCGCAGAAACAATCATCTGGAGCGACTTGGTGGGAAGATCAGCCAACTGTTGGATTTTGTTAAAGATAGGCATAACGTACACAAGGCCATTAAGGATCTTGCTCGTTCTTTTAATGCCTCATACAAATGCATCAGTATGGCAGAGGATGATCTGTTGCAGTATCACCGTCCCGGTACTCATGAAGTGGTGACTCAGACTACGCGGAGTCTACGCTCTGATACCAAACGAAGCGCAGCCGAAGGGATAGATTCCACTCCTAAAACAGTAGGTAGCAAAAGGATGAAAGAACCATCACTGGGCTTAAGGAGACCACCAGTATCAGTTGGAGTACCTACAAGGAAGTCTGAGAGCAAGGAAAATCAATGGCAGACCATCAAATGCAAGAAGCCCAAAGGTAAAGATAAAGAATTACCTAGTGCACGCAGGCTTAGTGGACGAAATAGACCTAATTCCATTTTGTCTAAGGCCAATGAAGGAGTTAATACGCGGAGGTAATGCGTCAAATAAAGAATGACCCGGAGTTATCTCATGTTAAGAATGAGGTTAACAGGATACGCAGAAATGCAAGAATAGAAGGGACAGCCAAAGATGCACATGAGTTGGTTCGCATTGTTGAAACTAAGGTTGGCCATAGCGCATCCACTTCGGTCCTGACTAATCGTATTACTTTGGCGATTAAAGATATAGATGAGGTCACTACAAAGGATGAAGTATTAGTGGCTCTGAAATCACACCTCGAACTAAAGGAGACTAACATGCAAATCGCTCGTTCCTTGCGACAAGCTTATGGGGGTACTCAAACGGCGGTGGTGTCTGTAACATATAGTCACGCAGCTGAGTTACTACGTGGAGGGCATGTTCGAATCGGATTGGTCAGCTGCAGAATTCGAAAAAAAAAACAGAAATAAGGTGCTGCTTCAGGTATTGGTCGACTGGCCATTTAGCGGCCATGTGCTCGGGCCCTGACAGAACTAATCTTTGCAGGCACTGTGGTGGAAAAGACCATCTAACCAAGCTGTATGTAAACGAGCCCTGCTGTTTACTCGGTGAATGTGAAGAAAAAAAGGAGATTAACCATCCAGCATACAGCTATAAATGCTCGATCAATGTGAAGTTTTTAAACAGACATAAAACATGAGAATACTCCAACTGAATACCAACCATTGCGTAGCGGCCTATGACCTGCTGAAACAAACAATAAAGGAGCTAAGAATAGACATTGCTGTAATCTCCGTACCATATTGTGACAGGAACAGACCACAGCGTTGGATAAGTGACACAAGCAATAGAGCTGCCCTCTGGATTGGTCAAAATAGGCAGGTACTAAAGCAGTCGAATCATCGGAGCGAATTGATATCCTGGGCTAAAATACAAGAAATATACGTGTTTAGTGTATATGCTCCTCCAAGCTTGACGGACAAGCAGTTTGAAATCCATGTAGCTAAATTAGTTGATGAGGCCATGGACAAGAAATCATTCTTAATCGCTGGCGATTTTAACGCGTGGTCCACAGCCTGGGGAAGCCCTTCAACAAATAACAGAGGTAGTATGCTGCTTGTTGCTTGATGGCTTTAATTATCTTCAACTCCATGTGGTTAATAAGGGATTTGAATCCACTTCCATTAGGGGAGATAAACAATCAGTCATTGATGTAACATTCGCTAGTGATGACCTGATTCAGCGGATCCTTAATTGGAGAGTAAGCGACCTTTACACCGACAATGATCACAGGGCGATCTTGTACGAGATTGCAGAGAAGACAGTAAAGAACAAGTGCAATGAGTGGATGCCCACACGGAAATGGAACATCAGATCGCTAGAGTGTGAAGTGTTCGCCACTATAATATCTGAAGAGCGTTTAGAATATGGTGCACCAGGCCATCTGGCAAATGCACTCATGAAGCATATCTCTGAAGCATGCGATGCGTCGATGACTAGGACTAAGAGCGGATTTAAAAATCGCCAATCTGTCTACTGGTGGACAAATGAAATTGCAGAATTGCACAAGCAATGTCACGCGCACGTAGACTTGCCCAAAGAGCCCGCACCCATCGTGATACGTTTAATAGTTTATTTAAAGAAGCACAAAGAGCGCTTGTCAAGGCCATTAAGGCAAGCAAGCGTCGATGCTGGCTTGAACTGTGTGCAGAGGCCAACAATGATTTATGGGGACGACCATACAAAACAGTCATGGCACGATTGAGTAGGGCACCAATGCAACCCACTAGCACTGTATTGATTGACAAGATTGTTTGCGCTCTCTTTCCCAATGACCCCCACGGGACTGTACTGCGCACACAACATTCGGACGATATACCTCCTATAACACAAATGGAGCTACATAATGCTTACGCTAATATTAGAGACAATGCTGTCCCTGGCCCTGATGGTATCCCTAATGCTGCAGTTAAGTTGGCGATACAGAAGAACCCATCTATATTTCTAAAAGTATATAATGCTTGTCTACTTGAGAGTATTTTTCCTGATTTCTGAAAAACTCAAAGGTTAGTCCTATTACTTAAGGGCAATAAGTCACTTGATGATCCGTCATCATACAGGCCATTGTGTATGCTCGATTCGGTAGGTAAAATATTTGAAAAAATAATATGTAGCCGACTGAAAGCATTCACTGAAGGCTTATCCTCACGCCAATTTGGATTTCGGAAATCAAAATCAACAGTCGATGCCATTAAACTGGTAGTGTGTACCGCAAGAAATGCAATCAGTGGTAAGAGATAAAAAGGTGGCACTAAACAGTATTGTGCCATTGTCGCTCTAGATGTCAAGAATGCCTTTAATTCAGCGCGCTGGTCTTCTATTATTAATTCTCTTAAAGAGTTCGGAGTACCTGGTTATCTACAGAATGTCGTGGCCAGCTACTTTCAGAATATGATAATATTATACCGAGCGGATGAAGGCATTGTATCGCATAAGGTTACTGCGGGAGTCCCCTAGGGCTCGGTTATGGGACCTATATTATGGAATATTATGTATGATGGCGTATTGAGGATAACACATCTGCCTGGTTCAATAACAGTAGGGTATGCCGACGATATCACTCTAGTAGTGACGGCTAAGACCCTTGATGAACTCACTGAAAATACCAATGAGGCAATCAGCAACATCAGTAGATGGATTAAGTCGGCTGGTCTACAATTAGCGGAGCACAAGACAGAAGTAGTTCTTCTCAGCAGTCGTAAGAAGGTAGATAGTATTTCTTTTAAAGTTGATAGCTGCCGTATTAGTTCTGCGCCATCTGTACGATACTTGGGTGTCCAGCTTGATGCCAGGTTAAATTTCAAAGAACATCTAAAGATATCTGGCGAAAAAGCGCAACGAGTTTCAGCTGCCTTGTGTCGAAGCTATTAGCTTATGTTATTAAGTCTGTCAGCATGTATGCAGCGCCAATCTGGCATCATGCATGTGGAATTAAATCGTATTGTGAGCTGGCCATTGCGACCCATCGTCGCTCCTGTATACGTATTATTAGTGGTTACAGGACAGTATCCACCGTCGCTGCTAAAGTACTTGCCGGAATACTTCCTTTCGATTTCGCTGCAGATGAACTGGTTAGGCTGCACAACATATGTAAGGCCACAGTGGATTCTCTACAAGGTGCTAAAAACGTGGAACGTCAACGTTCTATAGAAATATGGCAAAAACGATGGACCGATTCTAGCAAAGGCCGATGGACTTATCGTATCCTTCCAGACATACACAGATGGATCAACAGGAAACACGGGGAACTAGATTTCCACCTAACCCAGTTGCTGACTGGACATGGTTCTTTTAGGTTCTATTTCCATCGTTTTCACCTGGATAATAATGATTTCTGCCCCATCTATCCGACATGGATTGAGGATACCGAGCACATATTAATGAGCTGCCCTCGTTTTAGAACACAACGTGAGCACTTGATGAACATCATCAATAAGCCAATGAGACCAGAGAGCATCCTGTCAAAAAGCTGGAATCTTCTGAAAACTGGAAGGCAGTAGCCAGTTTCGCAAAAGAGGTGATGACCAAACTTAGAAATGCCGATAGAATTAGGCGAATGGTCCAGGATGAACTAGGCTAGCTGATTCTATTTTAAATTGCAGAGGACGAACACCGAATCCCTGATCACATGTGTGGATGGGGGACGTAGGATAGTGTCATAAGAAGAGGAGCCGTATAGGCTAACTAACAGCCCCGCCGAAGTAATATTCCCGGATAGTTCCGGCGCGATGCTGGTTTCGAGAGGCGACTAGTGCAGAGCTTGCTCTGCCTACGCCTAACAAAACACACACACACACACACACACATACACACATATATATATATATAAATCGGAACTAACTTTTCTTATAATGTCAATAACGATTATACAATATAATAATTATTTACTTTACGAAATTTAATCCCGAGTGGACTAGAATATGATAAATAATGAATCAGTTTGAAAATTATAATTTGAATATTATACGATCCTTACCTTAGATTTTGATTATTTTTATTAAGGCCATCAATTTCAGACTCATTGTATTTACTCTGCGTTGAAAAAGCAGTAATAATGGATTGATTATTATCATTAAATGTGTTATCATTAAATTCACAAATTGTAGACTGATGTTTAGAACCATCTTTTGTATTCAACTCCTTGTTCTGTTGTTTGATTGAAAAGCTCGTTCCTTCAGTGAAGTCATTAGCTTTAATATTGCTGTTTGTATTTGATTGTTGAGATTTTGTTTTTTTCTTTCTCATTTTTCCTTTCGTAACGCATCTTGTTTGGGACGATTGAGCGTTTGTCTTTATTAACTGCATCTATTAAAATAGAAAATTAAATTTATGCCACACACTATATACACACTACACACACACACACACACACACACACACACACACACATTTATAGAAGGAGACAGAGAGGGGGCGACAGGAAAGATTATTAATACATATTAATTGATTATGAATATATATATATATATATATATATATATATATATATATATATATATATATATTATCTATATATATAAAATATTAAAGTCCTCCATTATTTTTATTTTCTTCTTAGGAGTTGCTGATTACCTCGATTATAAATTTCTTATATACATGATACATGCTGTAAATATATTTTATAATTATAACCTTTACATATGTTAATATGTCAACGATAAAAGTTTCCTGGTATTCCCTCATTTGTTCGAACATTTGGGTTGTCTCCAGACACGGGGTTTTATAGTCATCGAGGGATTGTAACGGGACTCCTTGACTCTATTGACATCTCAGCACACTGTTAATGATAAACATGTCAATACCTGCCCCATCTATGAACAGCAAGCTCAGGCAGACTCGTTAAATTTTGAAGTTTTGGTAATTGATGGAAGAGATGAAACCTTTATCTAATGTAATATGATTGATCTCAATATCTCAATCCCAAACTCCCCCCAGCCCCAATAAAAGTTTGTATAAACATAGTGTGCGACGTTAGTAAATTAAGTACGTTTAAAGTTAAGATTGTAAATACCGTTTAAAAATAAGCAGCGTGCGTCAAATAGAGTAATACGGTATAGTATAAGGTTTTAACATAAAATTTTGTCTTCTCTGTTGCAGATCGGAGGGCTCTAAACCAGAATCGATTATTAATATTTATACATGTTATTCTTTGTATGTTCTTTTAGTACAATATATTTTGTTACTATTTTTACATCTGAATACAATTGAGTAAAAGTTATTTTTTCCGATCTTCTCTAAATTCCCTTTCCTTTCAAAACGATCCTGGCGCTACCGCGTAAGCTATCCCGAAGGGAAATGGGAAAAGTTACAGCCTCATCACGCCTTTTCTAAAGAAAGTAGCGCAACTACAAAACTTACAGTTGTGTTTGATACCTCAGCAAAATCGACCCCGGGAGCTTCGCTAAATGTTGATATGTTGATATTTATATTACAATTTCGGTTTTTTAAATTTGTATTATGCGCAGACATCGAAAAGTCATATAACCATATATTAATTCACGAAAGCGATCGAAAATTTCAGCAAATTCTCTGGCAGACGCAAGATTGTATTGTCGAAAATAAGCACAATACAGTTATGTTCAAAATTTCTCTCTGCTCCCTATCTCGCTATCTGCGCTCTTCAGCAATTAGTGAATGATGAAGCCTTTCGTTTATTTTTAATACCTTGTACGAAAATATTCAAAATTTTAAAATCGAAAGAATGTAACAAGTTTAAATTATGTTCTTGTAGCCCGGATGTATCATTCATGCTTCGTAAGCTGTATTGATGTTCATATATTCTTTGTTTTAGATGTCTTCCCGATTGTCCAATATAATATTTGTTACAATCTTTACAATTAATTTTGTATACCACTCCTGTTTTCCAACATTTGTCACCATTATCTTTACAATTATTAAATAGCTTTCTAATCATTGCTGTTTCTAAAGTGAACTTGAATATTATGCTTTTTAAAACACTTCTAATTCTTTCGGATAATCCTTTTACATATGGTAATACCACGATTTTATTATTATTGTCCCTCTTTTTCATATTAAATTCTCTAGTGCTATTATAAATTTGATCCATTCTTACTGCAATCATTTTATCTATAACGTCTATTGGATAATCATTGTTAATGAATTACTCTTTAACTAATTTTAAGTTATCTTTTCTAAAATCTTTGTGTGATAAATTCATTGCTCTGTGGATGACTCCCTTTACAGTACCTATCTTGTTTCCGAATAGATGGTGTGAGTTAAAATTTAACAACCTACTTGACCATATAGGTTTTCTTTACCAATTTAATTTTACTCTGTTATTACTAACTCTAATCACATTAACGTCCAAAAAGCTTAATTATCTGATTCTAATTCTTTTGTATATTTAATTCTATCATGGATGGAATTAAAAACATCCACCATTTCGTCTACACACATTTCTGGCACAATTGAAGATGTCATCGACATATCTTTTATAGATAATTGGATAAAAATTCAACTTATTTAATACACTATTTTCTAATTTTTCCATTACTAAATTAGTAACCATCGATGATAAAGGTGATCTCATTGGACAGCCATATTATTGTTCATAAAAATTATTTTGAAAAGAAAAAATTGTGTTATTGAAATCTAAATTTATTGCTTTTATAAATTCATCGTTTATTAATTTTGCATGTATGTTAATTTCTGACCATTTTTCTTCTATAATTTCTTTAAATAAATCTAATGGTATATTTGTAAATACTACATCTAATTAAACCATCTTATAATTATTCGGAATATTAATATCTTTGGCTGCTTCATAAAAACTCCAACTATCTTTAACATAAGAGTTGGGTTTTCCAACGATTTTAACTAACATATTTGATAAAAATTTTGCAATATTATATATTGGAAAATTCATTGACGATATTATTATTCTATTGGGTACCCCATAACATTGGGTATTGTTCTATTTTCGCATTTTAAGTGTTTTGATAGTAATTTCATTAATGTAAGATTTAATTTTCCATTCTTTTTCATTCAATTTATTTTGTAGCCTATTAATATGAGAATTCTCAATTTTATTGTAAGTTGTATTATCTTCTAACATCATTGTAATTCTATTAGTATATTCTTTCTTGTCAGATGCTACTGTTACATTTCCTTTATCTTTATTCTGGAATATAATATTTGTGTTCTCTTTTAAGAAATTCTTGGTTGTTTTGTATTCATGTATGATGTTAGTATTTATATTGTAACGCTCCCTCTCCACTTTGCATACGGTTTCTTTTATTAATTTTATATTAGAGATCAATGGAAGAGGGAGGAGTGTATCGGGATTGCCAGTCGGAAATTTAGGTATATAATTTTGAACTCGTTTTTTAATTATAATAAATAAAACAAATATTATATTCTAATTGATTAAATACAAAAAAAATTAGAAACTAAATAATTAATTAAACTATTTGTTCATTGGGATCTCCTGATAGATTCCCTGCAACATATAAATAAGAAAAATTATTATTTCGCTTTTCATATATCTTATATTAGATTGTCAGATATCTCCATTCCGCTTTTTTGCTCTTCATTCAATGCTTTATAAAAAGTGTTACAGTGGTCGGATTCACTTCAAATATACGCCGTTTTGTTCGATAATTTGTTTCCGTGTAGACGTCAACTTCATAATACCCCTTTCGTAGAAACCCCTCTCCTTATTTGAGAAGAACTCGGACAGTCACTTTTCATAAGCTTCTTTTGAGTCTAACTTTATACATTACCAAGGGCGATCGACCTGGACAGGAGCAGGTGGTAATCACTAGGCGTTATGTCCGGGCTATATGGTGGATGCGATAAAACCTCCTATCCGAACTTCCGTAGCTTCTGACGAGTCATCATCGAAGTGTGTGGTCTGGCGTTGTCCTGGTGGAACACTACACCCTTCCTGTTGGCCAATTGTGGACGCTTCTGGTCGATAGCCGGCTTCAAGCAGTCCAGTTGTTTACAGTAGATAGTAGAATTAAGCGTCTAGCCATATGGGAGCAGCTTATAGTGCTTCATAGTAATAAACCTTCCTGGCCGTCAATCCCGGCTTGGCCACTGTTTGGGACGGTCCACAGCCTTGGATCATGACCGATGTCGCTTGAGATTGTCGTATATGATCCATTTTTCGTCGCCAGTCACCATCCGCTTCAAAAATGGGTCGAGTTCGTTCCGTTTCAGCAGCACATCGCAGGCGTTGATTGGGCCCAGAAGGTTTTTTTGCGTCAAATCATGTGGCACCCAAACATCAAGCTTTTTTTGTATGCAGCCTTCTGTAGATGGTTTAACATGGTTTGGTGACTAACTCTAATCTCCTGGGCGATGTCACGAGATGCCACATGCCGATCTAACTCGATAAGTTCCATGATTTGATCGGTATTCGTCGTCACAGGTCTTCCGCCGGCTGGCTTACCCATGGTATCGTTTTCACCAGCTCTGAATCATCGAAACCATTCCTCTACGGTTCAAAATGATAGCGTGCCATCCCCCAAAACCCCATTAATCTCACGGAACGTTTCTCTAGCGGATTTGCCTTTGACGAAGGAAATCTTTACAATAGCCCGAATTTCGGCGTTAGTGAACTCCATGTTTACACGTCTATTACTTTTGAACGCAATATCCAAACTAATCATGCATAGCGTCATTTTGTACGTTCTGTCAAGACCTTTCAAATGATGTATAGTATTTTTAGATACGAGTTCTTTAGCACTTTATACATAGTCGCGAAATTCATAAGACAAAAAGGCGCAAGGGAGATATTTGACAATCTAATATATATATATATATATATATATATATATATATATATATATATACATATTAGGTTACAAATAAGTTTCCGATGTTCTGAAAAGATGACGCGATCGATAAGATAAAATCGAAATTATCAGCTGTAAAAAGTCGTATAGTATATGTTGACAACTGGAAACAGTATAACCTTTTAATACCTCTGACTTTTGTTAGCTTCAATTAATTTTCATCGTGTTAAGATATCAAGTTTTGAGTCAAGTAAGAGTCTTTTGCGGGAATTCTCAATTTACTTCTTTCATTTAAAGCAGTCTGTAGCTGAAGCACATCGGCTACTCATAAAGGTATATGCCGATGTTAATTTGTGTGAGACAAGTTGTCGGGAGTGGTTCCAAAAATTTAAAAGTTGTGATATTTTCGTGGGGGACAAATCACACAGTGGAAGCACCCATGTGTATGGTGACACAGAATTGGAAGCTTTACTGGAGGAAGATCCGTGCCGAACGCAAGAAGAACTTACACAAGAGTTAGGAGTGACTCAGCAAGCTATTTCACAACGTCTTAAAACCATGGATATGGTCCAACTGCAAGGAAATTGGATTCCTTATGAACTGAAGCTAAGAGACGTCGAGCGTCTCACTTTCGAATTCGTTCTCTCGCGTTCGCTTGCGAATAATTGCTCAGAAGGCAAAATCGCAAAGAATTTCTACATCGAATCGTAACGGGAGACGAAAAGTGAATTCACTACGACAACCCAAAGTGTAGGAACTCATGGGGCAAACCCGGGGATGCCTTTACTTGGATGGCCAAGCCAAACACCCATGGCAAGAAGCTAATGCTGTGTATTTGGTCCAAGCATCAGCTTGGAGTAATCTATTACAAACTACTCCAACACAATGAAACCGTCGCCGGAGAACGTTACGAACAACAGCTCATGCAATTGTGTCGAGAATTGAAGATTAAACGTCCACAATATGACTAAAGGCACCATAGTCATTTTTCAGCATGACAACGCTCGGCCACATGTTGCAAAAATCGTAAAGGAAATGTTAGACGCACTGAATGGAGATGTCCTACCCCAGCCGCCGTATTCACCATACATTACTCCTTCAGACTATCACCTATTTCAGTTGATGACTCATGGTGTGGCTGAGCAGCACTTTACTTCTTACGAGAAATTGAAGAAATGGGTCGATTCTTGGATCGCCTCAAAAGACGAGCAATTTTTTAAACGGGGTATCCAGTTGCTGCCCGAAAGATGGTCAAAAGAAGTAGAAAGTGATAGGCAATATTTTGAATTTCTAGTATTTCTGTATTTACGTGATCGGCTCGGTTCGTCAATCTACACGAGACCCGAATGCGTTTGACAATTTTATTTCGGAATGACACTTGTTCGTTTTTATATTACCCTAACGTGTGCCTTAAACAATAATATAAAAAGATCGAAATTTGAATAAGAATAAATTTAATTCTTATTTAAATTATCGCTTCCAAGTACGTCTTATATAAATTAAATAATTTATTAATCGACTAGTTCTATTTACATGACTTTCAATTTCAGCGGTCTACCCGGCAGACTTTTGCCGACGTATTATAATAATTTAATTTAGAGAAAAGGGGCGTGTTTTCTCCAAATAAATTATATTGAGTTTTTGAATTTAAATGCTTTTATATCGCTGACTTTTCCTTATGCCTTTTTCTAAATGAAATAAAAATACAGAAGTATGGTGTGCCCGTTCTCCTGTGCTAGTAGTTCCTGTTAACTCTTTTTTACCAGTAAAGGTGCCTTCCTTTTGCTTCGAAAAAGAGTCTTTCACCAGAAAAGGGAAAGAATTGATCAGTCGAGGGAGTGTCGATTTTTTTTTTTTACTCCAGAGGTATCTTTCCTCAACGAGTACCGAATTCGAATTTCTTTTGTAAAGGAAAGATCGGTCGGTAGAATTTCGATTCGGTTTGTTACTCGTGAGGTATCCTTCCTCAACGAGTACCGAAATCGAATCTGCCCTAAGGAAAAGGACAATTGATTGGAGTTTTGTCGATTCGTTTCGTCCCTCGAGAGGTATCCTTCCTCAACGAGTGCCGAAAGTGAATGGAGCTCCTGGGAAAATTTATACATGATAAAAGTACGTTAAGAAAAATCTTATTGGCTAATGTTTAATTTAAAATAAATTAATATTATTCCTATTGGTTAAACTAATGCTATCTATAATACATAATTAATTTATTATATTTATTTGACTCTATATCTGTGTTTATTTATTATCGTTTATGTATTTGTATGTTTATTATTTTCGATTTTATCTATATATTGAAGTTATTTCACGCGTATATTTATCTGGTATAATACTTTAAATGCTTTACTTTTCTTTTCTTGTAACTCACGTGACAATATAATTTTGAAATCTATTTTTTTTAATCATTGATAAATTTCATAATTTTTATATCTAATTTCTAAATTTATTAATTTGTTTTTAAAATAGAAAATATTTCTTTCTAAATCATAAGAGATTCTTTTATCGTAATTACGACAAAAATGTTTATTTTGAACATTTTTATCTATATATGTCGATTTTGTGCATCTAAGTAAAAAAGTGAGTTGTTCTTTAATTGTTATAGCCTTTAAATTCATTATTATCCATTTTGAGCAATGCTCTTTCATAACCCAGCCATATTTAAAATAACGTTCTTTAAAATATAACATACGATTTAGATAGTTTAATAAATTAGAATTAAAATTAAAAATTATAGTAATGTCGACTGTTCTAAATTAAATAAATAAATATCTTTATCGGTCTTACAATCTTTATAATATAATATATTAGCTAAAATAATGGCAGTCAGACTGTCTTTATTTATGTTCATCTCCGTAGAATCTGAAATAAAACTTATTACTACAATAAATTATATTCAAAATTAAAAATAAAAATAATCTAAAATTAATATTAAAATAAAAATAAAATAATAAACAAAATAAAATAAAAATAAAATAATAAGCAAAATAAAATAAAATAAAAATAAAAATAATGAAAGCAATATTCTATGTTTGCAAAGGACAACCTGACTGCCTCCGACAGTTTAAATTTAGAATTACCTTGGCGTCCGACGTTATTTTTATTTTATTTTGTTTATTATTTTATTTTTATTTAATTTTATTTTATTTTTATTTTTAATTTTTAATATAATTTATTGTAGTAATAAGTTTTATTTCAGATTCTACGGGGGTGAACATAAACGAAGACAGTCTGACTGTCATTATTTTATCTAATATATCATATTATAAAGACTAAGACCGATAAAAATATTTATTAAATTAAATTATAATTATATTGGCAGAGACTTCATTTACGCGTGGTAAATTTGAAAACATTTCAAACAATGCACTTAAGTCAAATAAAAAAAATGATTACTTTCCTTTCTTTTTATGATAAGGATGGCATAATTCGAGTAGGTAGAAGTTTAGAAAATGCTAGTATTTTATTCGATCAACAGCATCCGATACTTCTACCGAAATCACACCATTTTACAAATATTTTAATAAGATAGTATCATCTAATAACTTTTCATTCGGGGATCCAAATAACTTTGTATTTATTGCATCAAAAATATTGGATGTTGGAGAAACGAAAACAAGTTCGAAAAATTATTTAAAACGGCATAAAATGTTTCCGAGCTGCTCCGCCTACTGTTTACTATGTAATATGAAATTTATCTAGTGCTAGTGTCACTCCTTTACGACCCTTTTCTAATGTAGAGATTGAATACTGCGGGCCATTTTTAATTAGGGAGAAAAGGCATCCAAACAAAACGTTTATAATATGTTACGTAGCGATATTAAACTATTTAACAACAAAGACCATCCATTTAAAAGTTGTTAGTCATTTGTAAATAAATCTTAATAAACGTTTTAATGCAAGTCACGGTAAGCCGCGCAGTATTTACACGAAGATTGGTTCTCATTTTGTTGATGCTAATAAGAAATTACGAAAATTATTTAAATTGTTCGTTGAAGAATCCCATCAAAATACAACATCTGATTTCATAAGTAAAGAAGATATAAAATGGAAATTTATTCCACTCTTGTCTTTCTACTTCGTAGGGCTTTGGGAATCTGAAGTTAAATTATTTAAACAACACTTTATTAGCGTTATAACCACTTCTATATTTACGTTTGAATAATTCCTTACTTTCACCACTGAAATCGAAGCTATATTAAATACAGACTCTCTTTATGCTTAGTCTTCCCATCCCATCGATTTACTTGTCCTTACTCCTGCCCACTTCCTAATTGGCGATACTCTTCCGATCCTACTTGAAGATAACGATTATAGCCAGTAATCGTTTATCTTACTGGCAACATATACAAAAGGTCAAGCACGGCTTTTTTCCAAGATCGAACAAAGAGTATCAAAATAATTATACGTTGCAAATGGTGAATAGACAATCATTCAATTGATACCCGTACGGTACTACTTATAAAAAAATCGTTCTCCATTGATGCACTACGCATTAGGACGAGTAATCAATACTTCTCCTGGATCTGAAAGGATTATTAGAACTGATATATTGAAGATCAAGAAAGGAGAATTAAAACACAATCTAGAACAAGTAGCAACATTGCCAATGAATAGTATAAATATTGCATAGGAATCGAATAGATTTTTTCTTGATTATATAAGTATACTGTATTTAACTCCATTTAAATCATGTATTTCAATTTCAATGTATTTTAATTGTAAAAAATTTATTTTGTAACGCGAGACTATTTTTATCAAAAATCACCATCTTCGGAGCATTGTTCTGCATTGATCGAAGCACAGTACTTAGATGGCAAAAAATCTGGACTCTAAGGCGTGTGAGGCAGAATTGCCCATCGACTATCCCCCAAATAATTTTTTACCACAGCCGCTGCAGCATTTAGCCAAACGTTATCATGACTAAAATTGACGGGCTCAAGCCAGGTCTCATATTCTAGTCGTTTTCCCTGTGTTGCTCCCTTCAAATAAATAAGCTGCATTCGATGAAATGGTCCTTTGATGGTTTGACCAGTCGAAAGCAGTTCATAGTCTACGATGCTCTTTTAATACCACCCTATGCAGAGCATGGTCTTATTTACTGCCTTATTACGTGAATATTTCATTTCGGCGTCGATTGGGCGGACTTGCCTGGCGGTGTTTACGATTTTCTGCAATCAGTGCTATGATAATCAATCCCCTTTTCATCAACAACAATACAATTCCAAAATACTTTATATATAATTTAACAGACATATAGGTTATTATTATTGAGTGCACATATAAGTTTTCAGCATTTGTCAAAAGATGGCGTCGCCAATGGATCTCGGGCAGAAATGTTAGACCTCATGTGTTATATTTGTAGGTTGGGAATCCGTCAACAACTATGCAGGATTATATTTGAGCATTTATTTGAGTGTCGTTTATTTTATAGAGCAAAATCATAAGAATCTTACACACAAATAACCGTCATGTACGGGAACCGTTGCCTCTATTCTTTAATATGAGAAAAAGTATGGCTGCCTATTGTTTGCTTTTGGAAACTTATGGGGCGGAATTTTTTGGGAATTTTCGGCCAAACACCAGATGAAAAACATCGCTCAGCCACCATATTCGCCAGATTTGGCTCCGTGTGACTTTTTCTTCTTTCTAAAACTTTGCTTCGCGGAACACACCAGCAGTCCATTGAAGCCATAAAAAGTAATTCGCTAAAAGAAATGAAAGCAGTTCCAGGTGAGGCTTGCAAAAGGTGTATGAAAAATTTGATTAAGCATTGGCATGCTTGTATTGGCTCGAAAGGAGCCTATTTTGAAGGCGATAAAAAAAATTTGTATTAAAATACGTAAAACTGTTGCTTTTTGTCAGTTCGGGTCAAATTTTATAACATTACGATAAATATTATTAAATCTTCGAGTAAAATATTCACAGAGAATTGCAGAAATAGAATGTTTATCAATAATAATTAAAAGAATTCTTTTTCCTTAGCGTTAGATTTTTTAAGTACTAGTACAATGATTTACGAGTAAGTACACACACACACACACACACACACACACACACACACACACACACACATACATATTGTAACGCGGCAAAACACGTTAAAAGTATAGCGCGAAATAAGTCTCCGAAGCGTCAAGGTCTCGATATCTCGTTATTTCTGCGAAAATCATCGGCCCAACGCGCCATGTGTATTTGGCCTACGAAGAAGGATAGCAAAGCAGTGAGAAGAAGAACTTCAGTCGCAGCATAAACAAGAGGCGCCGAGCTCGAAGACGAAGAGATCACACAGAGACACGGCGATCACGTACGTTATGCGCAGTCGGCGCATCGTCGCTGCAGCTGCGATACCTTTAAATAGGACAGGGTCGGTGTACTTAAGTAAAAACATTTAAGGCGCACTGTTCTGAAAGTCGAAGATTATTGATTAGCCTCTTCCATCCGATCGGTACGGGAGATCGGCGTGCAAATTACATCCGTTTTCAAGTTTACGAGTCCGTCGTGAGGCTCTCGTCCCGTTCTCCTGAAAGATAACGGAAGCTGTTACCGAAAATAGGCTATCGTGATTCGACCGAGTCGGTTAACGGAATCCCGTAGAGGGCGGTAAAATACGAAAGGAGCGAGCGGCGCAGCGATCCAGATGCAAATAGCTTGGATTTGATTGCTCTCATAATTGATGGCCAATAAAGAGAGTTTATAACTTAAGTAATAAGAAATTATAAAATGATTATACTTTTCATATGTAAATTAATTTTGTATAATTTCTTATGAGGATTAATAAATAAGTACACATTGATTTAAATAAAATGTAGTTTAATTTTTTCATTTTACACATACATTTTATGTATTACACTGTTATAAATTCAAAATTATCTTCACCCAAAGATTTTATAAATATTTTAAGCTTATTTTCATACTCTTACATACAGTAGAAAAATCATTCTTCTTTCACTAAAGCTTTCTAAATTCGGTATCTGTCGCAGACTATCAAAATATGAAACATATACATATGCGAAGAAGCGTTTGGTTTTATTTATTTTAATTTGCTTGTTTGTTCGGAAATTACTCTTAAAAATATTTTCTAAAATACGATGTTATTTCAAATAAGATGCAAATTTATCGAGAGCATAAGTCGTAAAGTGATATGAATCAATAAATCTGAAACATATACATAACAAAGTTATAAATATTTTGTAAATAAGCTATATTTTTCCTTATTTTCTGGTAGAAGATATACTCGACCTTCAAAATTTTTTGATATCTCTTTAATAAATAAATGTGAATCATACCCTGATAAATTATGGAATACAACTGATATAACTTTTGAATCATTATAATTCAAATTACATGCATTATATGCAGAACCTCAATATCTCTGATTAATATTTGAATTTTAAGGAAATGATAATATAAAACTATAAAAATAAGCTTACCATCATGTGTGACGACAATCATCTTGAACTTTTGCATCCTCACAATTAAAATTATATTACAAAGTATACGTTTTTAACTCCACTTCGTCCCTTATAATTAATTGTACTATTTTATTTATATTCGAATGTGTAATGTATGCATATGTAAACGTTTGCACTAATACCCATTTATATGTATATATGTATATGGACGCGACTAGCTTCTTTTAAGGCTGTATTCTACATTACAACTTTGAAAAAAATGTTTTTTTTTTCACTTTTTTCGAAAATAAATATATTAAGAATGTTAGCTCAAAATTTTAGAAAGATTCATGTAGTCTAACTTTTAAACCTTTTAAACCTTTTTAACATTTTTAAACCTTTCGAATGTACTTACCTGAGCGCGCTATTCCGACCCGCCCAGCGCGCGCGCCGGATAAGCCATCTATCTGGCCTTCTTTGCTGCAGCATCTGTTTTCATATTGTAAATCATTAGACCTATATATATATACATTCTCATCAATATATATACCTTTGTATCCCAATATTACGTTCCCTTTATAATTTTGCTTCTGTATTTCAGTTCTGTATTTCAGCAGTGGAGAATCAGTCGTAATTCGAAGTTCAAAAGTTAAGCATCTATCTATTCGCAATGGATACGAAGAGAGTGTATCGTGCACAGAAAACTTCTAGTCGTCCATCTAGAACTAGAAAACGTTCTTTTCACGGAAACAGATTCACTGACGAAGGAGGTACCAGTAACACGAATACGTCAGAAGCAAAACTGAAAAAGTCTAATGATCGGAGTTTGGATGTGAAAGTTGATAATACTGGTGGTTATTCTTTTATTCATTTTTTAACTCTGTTTTCAATGCTCTCACAGTGGGCAGTGTGTTCCGTTTCTATCTACGAAGATCTAACAAAAACGGAATTGCTGGAGAGATTAGGCTATGGCACCGAAACATGTCTATAATGAAAAAAGATCGTTCAAATTGCATGCCTCACTGCTGACTTTTTAATGAAGGATTCAGCCCACTATTGAAAATAATGAAAATTATGGGCCTGAAAATCGGCCAAACCGCCATGCAGTTCGCCAATATGCGCGACCAATAGCGCATCGTTCGAGAGAACCGCCGCTCGACGGAGGCTTCTAAGGAGAGCAGAACTCAAAAAAAACAGGCTAAATTAGATAAAAATACTCATCTGGAACAAGTTGAAGGCATATTGTATGGCCCAGGCATCGCTGATTGAGCATAAGATAATTTTTTCTACAATTTTTCACTGACAAAAACTTTAAACGCGTTCTTCTCAAAACAGCGTTTTCAAATACCGTGGTCGTGAAAACTAAAAATCTATTGAACCGATCCTTATAAAATTTTGAACACATATTCTAAATGTTTGTATCAACCGTCCTAACTACAATCAACTTAAAATTTTAATTCTAACTATATTTTTATGGAAAAGAAATACGGAAAAAAGTAATTTTTTTTTCTTTCGCATTTTAGCCGCTCTTTGTTGATTTCGCACGTACATAAAATATTCTAGTTAGATCGGTTTCTGAAGTCATACTGAATATACAACTATTTGATTTTTTTCTTCCAGACCATCCGTCGACAAGATTTTACAACCACGACAACGTTACATACTTATTGTGGTGTTGGCTTTGACCATACTTTACATGTATAAAAAATGTATAAAATAAATAACAAAAAAAATTTTTTAAGTACTTCAAGAGTGTATTTATTAAGTATTTCAAATCCTACATCCATATCTTCAATAGCATTCTCAGAAAAATTTCACAAAAATAGCGTTTTGTTCGAGGGTCTAAAGTAGAATACTGCCTTACCGTGGTTGGATGAAAATACCGTCAAAATACCGTTTCCGACTGTTGATTTCTTCTGATTACGTCAACAGCAGAAAACTTACAGTTCCAAAACCGTTCATGACATTCGCATGGGAAGTATACGAAAATATATGCCAATATTGCCATATTCCTTTCGGAATACATCCATGATATGCTTAATTTACTGGAAGATTTGATTACATTTCTCATATACTATTAGGACCAACAATAAGTTCTTGCGGTGTCTTCAAAGACGGCAGCAATAGTAATCAATGTCCGGAATACTATATCTAGCCTTAAATTTCATTATTGTTTAGATTAGTGTAATCGACGTAATTTCTTATTAGTACTGGACACGTATACTTTTTGTAGCAAAATAAAAAAATTATTGCTGCATTTCATTCAAAAGAAATCAGTAGCTGAAGTTTCGTTAGAAGTTATGGTGACAATACTCTGCCAGTTAACGTTTTTATTTCGTAAATTTGAAATAAAACTTATTTTAAAAAAAATACCGAGAACATATTCAAAGTCCTATTAGTACACAAGTTGACTGGAATTCAAGAAATTTTTTTTAATATATGAAACTCCTTGAAAAAAATTTAATTATTAACATATTAAAATAAAAAACTATATCAGATCTTACATGTTCGTTGCAGGAAGGCATATGCTGCGGCTGTGTTTGCCTATCTGCATTAAAAGACTTAACGAGAGTAGGGAAGTCCTGTCCAGAATAAATGGGCAACACGAATGAGCTCGATGTTGGTGGCTTAACATTATCAAGAGAGGGTGTTAATGTTGAATCTTCAATGCATGTAACTTTGGATGAGAATGAAGAATGGTGTTGAGAGTCACAAGCTTCTCTGGCATTAGCACGAGTAAGTGCAGGAAAATCTACATTCCCCAATGTACTTGGATTAAATCGCATATTTTCGCTGCTTAGCTGCGTCATTACCGTACTATTTGGCCTGCCGAATTAAGATTTATAAATGTTAACATGGTTGGAATAGTAAGGTTATACAGATTTTTTTTTTCAAAATTCAGGTTTTCAAAGGTAATCGTAAAAATATGTAAATAATTTTTATTAATCAAAATTGCATATATATTTTTTAAGTAAGTTGATAAAAGTGCATGTTCTTGTATAGTTCTATAAAAATGAATGTACTGATAACTACCGAAAAACTATTTTTATTTACTTCTCTATACCAAACCTAGATCTAATCAATTACATATACATAAACATATCATTAGTGATATAATTTCACTTTAAACTCGTTAATTTCAAGCTCGTGCATAGAGATATAATCATCATAGGCATTTTTTCAATAGATCTAAATTATTCCGTTGTGAAAATTTGTTTTTGTAAAGAAACTTTGAAAATTCATCAAAACTATTGCGACGACCAAAAATATGGTCGCGCAAAATTCGTCGTGACCGCTATACGAATCTCATTACAACAAATTTACCACGAGAACAGGAAATAAATTATATGATAATAGTTTATTTCTTTCAGTAATACAAACATCCGAAATAATCAAAATTATAATGTACTAAGCAAATATATTAAATATAAAGTTAAATTAATATTATACACGCGGTAAACGTACCGAAAGCAGGCAACGGTCGCTACGACTACTGTAGAAGGTAGTCGACGCGACCGCCGAAAACCGAAGCAGAGAGACAACGCAATACATAGTCTCTCTCTCTACCGCTAGTTTAAGTAAGAAAAGTACGTTAGAGGGGATACACCACACGCAGCCAGAGAGAGCCGCGCCAATGGTATTAGATCGACGACAGCTATCCCCCTCTAATACATGCCCGCACGCACACTACCGTACTCTCGTGGAACGAAACGCGCCAGCAGCGAATACTGCGGTAGGGGAACGCGCAAGCCTCTACACTGGCGTGCGCATCCCAGTATATACAACGGGTGTCCTAAAGGAATTCACCAGCTGTATTTGATTTATAATTAAAGTAGAATATTATTAACACCAAATATATGTGTGTGTGGGTACGCTATTGTATGTATATAAAACAATATTTGTACATAGTAAACCGACTGCCATATTAATTATAACTGTGAAAATTGTAACTAATGTTGCGTCCAGCAACTTGTAAAATAGCGCTTTGGTGAGAGCTAATTCGTGCTCCGGCTCAACGCGCCTCGGCCCCGATCGCTCAGCACGCCATCGGGTTCTTTTCACCCCACCAAAGGCTATGTTCTGTTCGTTTTACTTGCATAAACGAGTGACTCCGGCTCAACCCGCCTCGGCCCCTAGTCGCTCAACGCGCCACTAGGTTCGTTTGCGCAAGCTAAATTTATTTATTATTAGTTTTAAATATTTACGGTGCGTACTATAATTTGGCCTACGCTCAACACGCCTGCCCTTGGTCGCTCAACACGCCGCCAAGTTTGTTCTACTACGCACCGTACCACGAAATCCAATTCTCACTCTCACTTAACTCGCCAGAGTTCGAATTGGATTTATTTTATTTATTTTTCCCGACTTTGCTGGATGTTGGGATTTAATAAATTTTTATTTACTTGAGAACAACAAGAACATTTATTAACAAAATATTATAAAAAAATAATTAACAAAAAATACAAATACTAAATAACTTCTTTATTTCGTCACTGCCGAACTAGCCGCTGTTCTCGACTTGCTTAGTCACGCCATTATCCGCTGGAACAGTAAAAAAAACATAAAATTATTTATTTTATGATTTATAAATTTAACAATTATATTTAACTTAAAATTAGCGCTTCGCGTGGGCGTAATTACAATTTTATTTAGTATTCTATTCTACGTGATCGCGTCCCGCCTTGAGTGTACTGAGACTTGTCGCCCGCTATCGCGCCGACGACAGGTCCCCCTCGAATAACCAGTTTCGAGGCCGCTGGCACACTGAAATTTCGCAGTCAGTGCGGCTCTATTTGAGAATTGAAAGAGAGCGCTCACTCTCTCTTTACCGCACTGTACCGCGCCTAAGAACTGCGCAGCGCCGTCGCCGCTCGCGCGTCTTCGCCGTGCTGCCGGCACTTTATCCCCGCACCGCGCCACGCCACGAAGCCCTCGGCGCTCCCTCTTCGCCGCGCCGCGCCGCTCGCGACTTTGCGACTTGTATACAATATATAGAATATTATTTGCGCGAGACTATTGTTTCGTCGCAAACTGTATCGGTTATATATATGTATAAATATACATATATGTATACTAGCATCCCTCGTCTCGGCTTCACCCGAGATAATAATGTAATCGATTTCTTCAACAATTCAATAATATCTAAATAAAAAGTAGTCTTATATATACAAATCTATATTTCTATAAATAATTGACCATAATTTACCTATCGTCGCTTCTGTATATAAAGCTGCGTCAATGTAGCGTCGATTTCAAAAAGACAATATTTTTCCGACCATTTTATACAATATTATATATATATATATATATATATATATATATATATATATATATATATAATATCATATCATATCATATCATATCATAATAATTTATAAAGACAAAGCGTGTTTTTGTTTGTACACGATAACCGAAAAAACTACTGAACCGATTGTTCTGAAATTTGACATATCGATTTTATATTATTTTGAGAAGGACATAAGCTATGTTTTTTATTGATAATGATATTACTTTCATCAATAAATTAAGCTAATGGTTTTAAAAATTAGTTTCACCAGCGGCCACTAGGTGGCGTCTTGAATCACGAATATAAACTCCAAGTAGTCCGCTTGAAGTATTAATACTAGGCCAGTTCAATCGAATGTTCATATCCAACTTTGGAATTCGTATCCTAATGGAGGTGTGACTTTAGTCGGCATGACCTTCTTTCATCTTCAGCTTAATCTGACATTATTTGCGGCCCAATGCGGCGCGGACCGTAATGCCTCCCCCCCCCCCACCGATCGTACTTTCCTCGCGGAAAACTCAAGACGAAGCGGAGGGTGCGCTAATGCGATTTTTACGACCCCCTCCCCCTTTTATATACACTGACGAATTTTGAGACGAAAGATCACCGAGAACGGCCCTATGAAGAAAATTAAGAATTCTAAAAGGAATTCATATAACGAAATAATATTTCAAAATAGAATTTCTGCTTCGATGTCTCCAGGAATATTATGTTCGAATGTTAAGATAATTATTATCACGAGAGTTTATCTTATTTTGCGAATTACTATTATTATTATAATTTTAATTATTATTATTGTTATGGTTATTATTAATGATATAAGGTTCATTATTATCATGACTGTCTATATTATTTTTGCGAATCATGATTATTATTATAGTTTTAATTATTACTATTGTTATTGTTATTATTAATGATATAAAGTTAATTATTATCACGAATTGGAAAGTATAGCCTTGTCAAAATTGCTTTTTGAACCAATGATATTTAAGAGATATGTTGACGATATCTTTACAATTGTTCCGGAAGTTTTTGTGGATCCAATGGTGTATGTTTTTAAGTCTGTACATGACAGAATTAAATTTACAAGGGAGGTTGAGGTTAATAGTCAGTTAAGTTTCTGGACATTAATGTCATTAGATGTATTAATAATAAGGTGAAACTTAATTGGTATAGAAAGCCTACTTGGTCAGGTAGGTTTTTAGATTTTAATTCACACCACCAATTCGGAAACAAAATTGGAGCACTAAAGGGTGTCATTGACAGAGCAATAAAATTGTCACATAATGATTTTAGACAAAATAATTTACAGATAGTAAGAGAAACTTTCATTAATAATGGTTATCCAATTCAATCTATTAATAGATTAATTGCTGAGAGATTGTTTGACATTTATAATACCGAAAATAGATATAGTGCAGGAATTGATGTTAACGGAGGCAAAATTATTGTCTTGCCATATGTTAGAGTATGCTACACGTATCTAAAGAATACATACTATGGTTTCTAGTTCTTTTGGACATAGTACGCGTGACTCTATTTTCTGGTTTGTCTTTGTTTCTTTTGTGTCCGAAGTCAATGTCTCCTTCTTGTTTAAAGTGATTTTTGTATGTCTGCTGTTCCACGAACCTAACATACCTAGATTCTAAAATTCTTTTCTCCTCTTATACGTATATGTTGTATCCGTTTGTACTATAACCTACCATGTACCCTCTGTTTCATTCCCTCTGTCTCCTAAATACTGCTATGCATCCGAAGTGTTTCCACCTGTTTTCATCTATTTTGTATTTGTTTGATAATAACTTAATCGATGTATTATAGTGAATTGTTTTGTGTGGTGTACGATTGTAGATATAGTTTGCAGTTCTGATCGCTAGATCCCATTGTGTAGAGGATAACCCGGAATCGTGCATGATTGCTCATACTCTCATCTTTAAGGTTCGGTTGAACCTTTCCGCTACACCATTGTGTTCGGGTGTGTCTGGACACGCTAGTTGTATTTCAGCTCCTAGTTTATCTAAAAGTTTAATAGTATCCGAACCCGTGAATTCGGTGCCTTTGTCGCATCGTAAATAGCATACTTTATTCTTGTTACCGAGAATATTTCTAAAACTCCTCACTCCTCTCTCTCTAAATATTCTACGGTATCACTCTGATACCGTATTGGAAAAGCCAATGCAGCTCTGCTAAAATCATCTATTAAAAATAAGATAAATTTGTATCCTTGAGGATGTGATTGCGGATTAATTGGCTCCATCGTATCCGCGTGTATAATTTCTAGCGGTTTGCTAGCTCGTTGCCTTGTTGTTTTGAAAGGCAATCTCGTGCTCTTACTTACTAGGCAAGTTTCGCAGTCTGACACCTCTCGCAAGTCCAGCTGTTGGGGCTTGTGTATGATGTCCGGATTTCTTTTGAAAAATTCTAAAATATATTTTGTTGATGCATGACCTAGTCTTAGGTGCCACAGCATTATTTTACTTATGCTTTTCTGACTATTTGTTTCCACTGCGCTAATCTTGCTTCTATTATTACAAGTTTTATTTGTAATGCATTCTACGCCCTCGACTTGAACTGATTGTGCTTCAGCCTCATTGTGATTTACTTCTAATTTGATAATCCAAAGGGGAGATTCATATGTCCCGGATACAACGGACTTTTCGTTTGCGGATGTAATATGTCTATTCTCTGATTGTTCATGTATATTTCTAAGTCTAGTTCTGCTAACTTTCTTAATGAAAATAAGTTTCTAAACAAATCGCTTGATTGTTTTTCTCTATAGTGTGAATATCTGCACGACCTTGGATTTTAAGGTCAGCATTTTTATTTGCACATTTAACATTATTTTCATAAAGAGGATCAAGATTATTAAAGAAAATTTTGCTATTACTAATATGCTCGGTTGTTCCCGAGTCTGCAATAAATTTAAGAATATTATTTTTCTTGATTCTTCTAATATCATATTTATTGAATGTATTATAAAATTGATAACTTAAGCTCTTACCTTTGCCGGTTTCTTCTTCCGGAATGGCGGACAGGCCAAATGGATTTTTGGACTTGGTAACTCTTGCTCCTTTAGCCTGTAGTTTACTATTACTCGAACCTTTTGTTTGGCTAAACGATCCAGGCTTTCTAGAGCCTGCCTTATCATTAGATCTCTTTGACCTGCAGTCCCTTGCGAGATGATTACCTGCTTTCTGGCATCTATCACAGAATATTTTCCCAGGGTTAAGACAGTTTCCACTTATGTGGCCGTACTGACTACACTCAAAGCATCTTCTGCTTTCGTTCTCTCTCATCCCTCTGGCACATTGTGCGCGTTTTGGTGCGTTGGCTGGTCTTTCACGTCTCGGGATATTACGGTTGAAACCGAAGCCACTGGTCTTAGTTCGCCGCTGTGTAAAGGGGGGAGGTGATCGTATCTCACCTGCATTTAACATGCTTACCGGTACTTCTCTTATAGGTTTCACGGCTTCCACCTGTAAAATTAAGTTTCTCAACTTTTCTAATTCCATTTCGACACCTAAAGTGCCTTCGTGCAGACAGTCTGCAAGTACGTTTTCGGGAAGTGAACCAGCTATTTCGTTGTAGAATATATCGCGTTTTTCTTCGACGGATAGTTTACCGGACTTCGGCGCGTTTTGAAACGTTCTAACTTTGTCTTTGAAACGATTCCAGAATTCGGCTGCTTTCTCTTTATTCGACGTGTACTTTAATTTTTAAAGATCTTTTCTAGCCGCGACACGTGTGATTCTACACTCGAGCTTCTTGTATTCTACAAGTTTAATTATAATCTTGCGAGGTGATTTTATTTCAACTATTCTTTGATAATAAATTAAGTCAATGTGATAATTATAATCTCCCGAGTTTTGTGTTTATCATTTTCGACTTTATTTTCCGAATAGCTTGTCGTTTCGTCACTGTCTGTGTCTAGCACGTAGTCTAGTCTTTTCGTTTTTAATTCTGACGTGAGGAAATCTTTAAATATATTAAATCGCGTATCAACCGTGAGTTTATACTTCCTAGTCGTAGCGCTATCTTTGCAAAACATGCCTTCCAATCGTTCTGTGAGTATATCTATCTTATCGTCTTTCTGTCTTTCTTTTATTTCAGATTCGACTAACTTGTTCACGGTTCATTCGATGTATTCCACGATTTGCAATTTATTATCTACTACCGATTTAAAGGTATCTGGTTCGTGACTGTTCAGTTCCCTTTCGCGTCTGCAATCGAGATTCTCTCGATTATTCGCTTCTTTCTTACTCGAGTCTAGCGCATCTGACTCATGCTCCGGTTCACTGAGAACCTTGATGCATTGTCCCGACGTTTCACCATTTAGTTCATCTTTGTGCGACTCGTTATCGCTTGAACCTATAATTTGTCGTTCACCGCGTCGTGACAAATTCTCAGCCCTTGCTGTTTCTGACTCCGTTCTATCTTGTATAGATTTTGAAACAAAAGTTTAATATTCTCATCATTTATTCTTACGTGATCCCAGTTTTCTTCTTCCTCGTTGGAATTCGGAACTACTCTCCCCTGAGAGATTAAGCGAACCTGTCTGTTGGCCTGCGTATCTCCTCGCAGTCGCGGTCGTGCGTGGGATCCTTTATGATTGCCACGCTCTTTATTCTTAGCATCTCCCGGATCTCCTGCTCCTTGATTGCAGCTAGGTCGGATACGTGCAGCTGCACGATCTCAGACAGCTGGGCAGCCATGCCTTGTACAAGCTCTCGATTAGCTTCTTTCTGTAGCCGGAAAAATTCGGTTCTCTCTCGTGCAGCTATTTTGGCCTCAGTTACTCGGGCCTCATTTTTCCTTTCGATCCCCTCCAGGGCTTTGCACAAATCCTCCCAGGATACGGGGGCTTTGTATGAGCTCTCTGGGAATTCCAATCTCAGGAATAACGTACAAAACGACGCTATGCATGAATAGTTTGGATATTGAGTTCAAAAGTTATAGACGTTAAAACATGGAGTTCGCTAACACCGAAATTCGCGCTATTTTAAAGTTTTCCTTCGTCAAAGGCAAATTCAGTAGAGAAACGTTCCGTGAGATTAATGGTGTTTTGGGGGATGGCACACTGTAACTTCGAACCGCAGAGGAATGGTTTCGACGATTCCGAGCCGATGAAAACGACACCATGCATAATCCAGCCGGCGGAAGACCTGTGACGACGAATACCGATCAAATCATGGAATTTATCGAGTTAGACCGGCATGTGGCATCTCGTGAAATCGCCAAGGAGATGAGAGTTCATCTTTCATAAAAAAATTCGTTCCTTATATATTCTGACATATAGAATACGAGTTCTGAAGTCTGTTTTGGGAATAAGACAGTAGATTGTTTCAATCATAATTATTTAAACAAAGAGAAAAGATTTTAAACTTGATACCGGATAGATTTGTTTCGAAAAATACCGATTATTTTAAGCAAAAAGCTGCTAAGGACGATTCTCATAAAATGCATCTTCGAAAAGTAATGATTCTTGGAAATATAAATTCTACGATTTTTTGTGAATTTAACTATCTTCCAAATGGCAACTAATTAAAAATTTTATAAAATTCAAAATCCTACATCTTGTTTCAACCTTAAACAATCTTTTTAAATGATTTAAAATTATATATATATATATATATATATATATATATGTGCGACGATCAGGCTGTATTTCCGATACAGCCTAATACGCGCAAAATTTTAATTCGAAATAATTAAAGTTTCCGAAATTAAAATAATCGGGCAATACTCCCGATTAGCGGTCAAACCCGCAATCTTCAAAACAATACGATTGCGCTTATTAAATATACCTGCCTCGCGAACGCAGGACAAGGGAAAGCAGAGGGGAACTCACGCGTATCACAAGAGAGAGCCGCAGCCGCACGGCAGCCAGCGTGGAAAAGATGTCCCGCACGCCCGCGTTCCCCGCGCCGACGAACTCGGGAAACAGTAAAGATGTTCGTCGCCACATTTCTAAATACCTCATTTTTATTAATTAATATAAAAGTCTCACTTATATTTCACTTTTTATATATTATTTAATATACAGCACGCTAATCAAAGAATACGTGCAAGTAAATATTATGAGAATACACGAATAATTAAACGTGTGTGAACCTAAAGGACAAAAGATATAATTAATTATTGTTAAACTAACCGTAATTGAACGTGTGTGAACGTCCTAAAGGACAAAAAACTATGATTAATTATTGTTAAAATACTGGTAATTGCTATGCGCAATTATAATATTCAATTATTATTATTATTATAATTAAATATTCAGAGTCGGAAAGAATCGAATACTAAATTAATTATTATCTGACTCTTATAACTTATTATAATAACTGTTATTATTTGTTATTAAGAGAATTATTATTAATATAATTATTATTATTTTCTAATAATAATTATTATTTTCTAATAATAATTATTATTATCATTAATTTGTATTAATTAAATTAATTTGTTATAGTAATAATTATCGTCCTAGGTAACTAAATATCATTTAAATACGAGCGAATTAAATTAAGAAATTATCCCGTTCGAATCCTAGTGAAGCTTGATCCTGATTGCGTCGCTCTCCATTAAAGACCAGCGACTTCACTAAAACTTTTCTCTTTTTCCTGGTGAGACATGATTCTGGTGCGCGGCACTTCATTAGAGGCCAGCGGCCTCACCAAAAATCACTCCTGCATATTAGTAAGGCTTGATCCTCGTTGCATGGCGCTCCATTAAAGACCAGCGACCTTACTATCCCTCAACGAGACTTGATCCTGGGTACGCGGCGCTCCGTTAAAGCCCAGCGGTCTCACTTCTATTCCCGAACAAAATCCCGATCCTGGGTGCACGAGCTCTGTTGTGTTTTCAGTGCTTGCGAAAAGAACCTGGTGGCGTGCAGAGCCACGAAGTAGCAAGTACCGAGCCAGAATCAGATAACTCGCTATAGACCAGCAGGCTACGTTCGTCCCCCAAACTCCCCCCAGCCCCAGTAAAAATTTTTATATAAATATAGTGCGCGACATTAGTAAATTAAGTACGTTTAAATTTAAGATGTAAATATTGTATAAAATAAGCAGCGTGCGAAAAATAGTATAATAAGGTATAGTATCAGGTTTTAACAAAAAATTCTGTCTTGTCTGTTACAGATCGGGGGGCTCGAAGCCAGAAAGATTTTTCCTTTTTATTACTTTTGTAATATTTTTCTTTGTATGTTCTTTCATTATAATATATTTTTCTTATTTTATATATCTGAAAATAATGGAGTAAAACGTGATTTTTTCCTGATCTTGTCTAAATTCCCTTTCCTTTCAAAACGATCCTGGCGCTACCGCGTAAGCTGTCCAGAGGGAAAAAGGGAAACGTTACATGTATATATATATATATATATATATATATATATATATATATACAAACCGAGATTTACGATTGAAAACAAAATATAATAATCATCAAAGAATTGTTCACAACTGATTACAACTATAAATTTTAATTACAATATAAATTTTCACTTATAATTAGCTATGAATAAAACTTATATATTTGGGAGTTGGCATTCAGTTTTGTTATACTGAAATAGGCCAAAGTGTCAATACAAGTTCTAATACTATGAATAAGAACTGGCCTTTTATATCTTAGTTGTCTACCCGCAATCAAGTTTCGGCACTGATAACTGTAAGTAGAGCCATCGTAGACCTCTGGAAACTTACCTGTATACCTAATAAGTATATGTAAAGCTTGAACGGCAGAGCCTTTTTATTACCAATTAAGTATATATATATATATATTTGTTTTTGATGTAACAAAACTAAAAAGTTATTTTAAGAGATTCAATTCTTAATATTAACAATGTTGGTATGTAATAAAGTTTTGATCGAGAAAAATTTAGAGAAAAAAATAAACATGTTAATGTTTACCATATAAATCAAAGACTTATAGTTTCATTTATTGTATCGGTAAACTTTTCGAAACTTCCATCTGCCCGTCGCGCTACAGTTACATGACTTGTATGTATACGGAATTGAGATTAAATAAAAACAATAAGAAGGCGTTCCCCACCAAAATAAAACAGCAATTTAAAAATTGTGAAACTAAGCACTGATTGGCTGTGCAATTGTGGAACATCGCTTTCAAAATTATTGTTCCGCCCTTAGCGAAGTCACGTTTCTAATTACTTGTGAAAATAACAGCAGATTTTTAATAGCCGTGAGAAGAGAAACATATATTGTATTTCTTGCATTTTTTAAAAATATATTTGAATGATAAATCAACGTAAAGTTCAAATTCTATTTAATTATGTTTTCCCAATTTAAGAACAAATAAATACCGCATAAAAAGTTAAAAATATTATTCATTGGTGATTAATGTTCATCTATGAAGTGAATGATTAAAAACTCTCTTTCATAATTGCAATAAAATAAACATTTTCATTCACAACTGCAAAACCAAAAATATTAAATTAAAAAAATTTTTCATTATTGTTTAACTCAACAAAATATAATAAAAAACGCTATTTTAACTTATTAGACAATCTTTTTCTATTATATACAGATAAACGCACACATAGAAATTATATAAAAATATGTAAATATAATTATTCTTAATTGAATATGATATATAATGTATAGTTTCATAGTTTAAGATTAAGAAAATGACTGTCTAATAAGTTAAAATACTTTTCTTATTATATTTTGTTGAATTATAAATTAATTATGGAGGCCTACGATGGCTCAATCGCTAGACCGTAGGACTGGTAACTTGGTGATCCAAGTTCAAACCCCGGTCTCGGCCGATCAACATAAACACGTCTATAATAATTTACATGTGCTTTAGTTACAAATACATCGTAGACCTCCATTGCTGGTTAGCATCGGTATTGAAAAGCATAAATAGAGCGACGTTAAATAACATAAAAAAAAATAAATTATTAATAGATATTAAAAACATTTTGATTTTAAAAAATATTTATTTCGATCAAATAAACGTTTAAAATCAAGTATCGAATCTCTTAAAATAAATTTTTAGTTTTCTTACATCAAAAAAAAAAAATTCTGTATTTAAATAAACATTTTAGTAATGGTATATGGATCAATTGGTTTCATTTAAAAAACATTTATTTAAATTTACTCTTTACGACTTAAAATTGACAGTGTGGTGTATAATTTCTGCTGATATGATCATGGTACAGTTCTTTTCAATAAATAATTGTGGTCAAATAGCTATCGTCAATTAAAACTGTTATCGTGTTCTATAATACAATTTCAAAATAGATATAAACAAACCTTCTTGAATATAATTATATAATTTTTCACTTGAACAATAAATATTGTCGTTTTATTAATTTTTTTTTAAACATATCTATATATGTCATCTCTCCATCCTACCATTTTCTGCTTCAAAATTTTCAGAGAAACTTAATGAAACATCATCCTTCACTGTTTTTATTTCCATTTTGGTCTCTCAATCTTGCTATATCACCTTGTTTATCTAAATTTCTGTCGCGTTACCAGTCATATACTGCTGCGCTGCGCAAATCATCCATCTCTCTCTCCTCTCTCTCTCTCTCTCTCTCTCTCTCTCTCTCTCTCTCTCGCTCGCTCGCTCGCTATCTTCCCTATATCGCGTAGACGAAATTAACGGAAGTAGATATATGTTTTAATAATTGTAAGAATTATATGGAATGGTACAATTTTGCCGCAAGTTTTAGCATCGTAGTGGCGCTATCACAGAACCACTGTTCGCGGCATGTGCGCCTTATATTATGTACAGAGATAGTACGACAGTGAGAGAGAGAGAGAGAGAGAGAGCGAAACAGACAGAGAATATAAAATACATAGCAAATGAAGTCCGAGATCAGACAATTAAGTAATGCAACCAATTTTATTTCTCGGTCTGTGGTAACACTGTGAATCTGTAGCTCCGCCACCGTAATAGTAGATACCTACTTTCTCGATTGAAACCTTGATCACCCTTTACGATCATTTTTGCACCAACTGTTTACTGTTTTGTCACAAATCGCGAGTAGTGCATATCACGAAAATGGAACTAAGAAATATAGAGCAACGGTGCGTGATAAAATTTTGTGCGAAACTCGGTGAAACAGCGACTGAAACTTATGAGAAAGTGTTTAAACTGTATGGTAGTGATGCCTTGAGCCGTAGTCAAGTGCTTCGGTGGCATGACGGTTTTAAAAAAGGTCGTGACAGCATCAAAAACGAGGCGCGGAGAATGAGCAAGTCCAAAGTGAAAACCAAGTTCCTTTGCTTCTTCGACAGCAAAGGGGTGGTTCACAAAAAGTTTGTACCATCTGGACAAACCGTAAATCAAGTAGTCTACCGCAATTTACTCGAAAAATTACGAAAAAAGGTGCTCAGAGTGCGTCCAGAGATCGTGAAAATTTGGGTTCTGCATCACGACAATGCTCCCTGTCACAGTGCGTTCAGTGTCTCTCAGTGTTTGGCACCCTACGACATTTTCTTATTCTCCCAGTTAAAAAATTTGTCAAAGGTCGACATTTTGACTTCGTTGAAGACATCCAAGAATCTATGACGAGGGTACTTGGAAAGGTCCCACAAGAAGTGTTCCAGACTTATTATGAAAACTGGAATAATCGTTGAAATAAATGTTTAGATGTAGGAGCGAGCTACTCTTAAGGGGATCGTAGCAACGTGCCTTCATTTTTAAATATACTCGTTTTTCAATTTTCGCGTATTACTTAATTGTCTGATCTCGTATACCGGGAGGCACAATAGGCTGTCGGTAAATTTATAGGTTTATAACACCGCAGTAGTTCCCTTAGATTTGGGTTCGACACACGCACGGTCGTCCAAGCAACGGATCCACTATACGGACTTCATGTTGCAGCCCTTCTTCTTTTTGAATCTAGATCGGCACTCTGCATAAATAGACATTAACAAGGAAACATTTTGTTGCGGTCCTCTCTGAAATTTTGCGGGCATCGGCTTAATTCTATTTTAAACGTCGAGATGCTCGATCCTGTGCTTTTCTTTATATATTTCTACTTCTCTCTAAACTGTCCCGGGTTCTCGTGGAATGATTGATCCTGCGTGTATAATTTAATTATACCGGCATTTCTTTTCGAGTGTGATTATGAAGCTTGGAAAAAGATCTTCATTTATTCTGAGACGTAGCTACTGGGGAATAGCGACAGGATTTCCTGCTGCATTATAAGAGAACTCACGTTCCTCTGAAGTGTTGCTACCCCTTTTTTCTGCTCACTGCTCGGGAACGTCAGCGTATCGCAGTATTTAGTCTAATACGTCGGAACTGCGATATGTCCAGGACTTTGCAACACCTTCTCTTACATTTGTGTATGCGTCATTGGAAGCGAGCGTCATCAATGTATAAATAGCCAGCCGATTTCTAAGATATTGATAACGATCCGATTTCATTATATTTGAGCGATCCGCGGCATATTGACTGTATATTTAAACAATAAATTATCGCGAAAGGTAAATTAACTTTCTTTACTCTGCAAAAGAATTTTGTTGCTCATAATCTTACTTTATTGTTTATGTCCATTGTATTTATTATGTATTATTTATTTTATCGTTTCATTTATAATTTATTTACTGTAAAATTCATTAATAAATCATTTAAATGACTGTTCCCTCACATATGACTGGGGGTTTTTTTTATACCGGATGAATGCTATAAGTTTCATTATTTGATTAAAAGTAAAGTCAATTTTTATAAATCCTTCCTTATTTATTTGTTTAATTGCACGACCATACAATATATATTCGGACTTACAATTTCTTATTTTAATTCATTAAAGGTAAGACCAATTTCATTTCTTGCTTTTTCTTCCTTATTAAATCAATAACCGCCTCATTCTATGCCGTTGCCAATCTCATCTAATCTCTGATAATCATATTTGCATTACGAGGGTGGTCCTAGAAGTACCTAGCCCAACAAATAATACTCAAAAATTTTGGAAAAAAATACATTTATTATTCAATATAAACTCCTTTCAGCTCTATACACTTTTCTCAGCGATGTTCAATAAGTTCGATAACTTTTCGATAATAAGAATTATCAAGCTCCTCATAATAGCCATTAACTGCCTAGATAATCTCTTCATTGTTGGAAAATTTATGATCAGCGAGGCATTTTTTCAAGTCTGGGAACAGAAAATAGTCCAAGGGAGCTAAATCTGGCGAATAGGGTGCATGAGGAGAAATTCAAACTTTAATTCATTAATTTTGGCGATTGCAACAACGGATGTGTGAGCTGGTGCATTGTCTTGATGGAACAACACTTTCTTCTTAGCCAAATGCGGCCGTTTTCGCTTGATTTTTTCGCTCAAACGTTTTAATAAATTCCCATAATACTCGCCGTTGATAGTTTTTCCTTTTTCAAGATAATCAATGAAAATTATCCCACACGCATCCCAAAAAACCAACGCCATAACCTTGCCGGCAGATAAAACAGTCTTTGCCTTCTTTGTAGCCGGTTCTTTGATTGTTGTTTTGTTTCGGGTGTGAAGTAGGGAACCCATGTTTCATCCGTGGTTGTAAAACGGCGCAAAAATTCGGCTTTATTTTTGCGAAATATTGCCAAACACTCATCTGAAACATCTTCACGACGCTATTTTTGTTCCATTGTGAACAAAAAGCGGCACCCATCTTGCGCACAGTTTTGTCGTCTCCAAATTTTCAGTTAATATGCGATGTACCGCACTTTTTAAAATGCCTACCATGTTTGCTACCTCGCGCACTTTCAGTCGAGGATCATCCAGTACGGCTTTGTGAATTTTTTTCAACATTTCTGAAGTCGTCACCTTGTTTGATCGACCACTGCGGTGCTCATCTCAGCTCGTAAGGCCTCGTTTAAACTCTGCTACTCAATATTTTACTGTTGTAAACGAAGGAGCAGTCTCACTCAGAGTAGAGTCTAGTTCTGCTTTTATATTGGTTGAGCTGAGGCCTTTCAAATAAAAGTATTGTATCACATAATGATAACCAATTTTTTCCATGTTTACAAATTTACTGAAAACGGTCACTATTGATAGCTATCGAACAAATATTAAACATTATGGCGTCTTCAAACTAGAGACATATGCTTTATAGATTGTGTACATTCTAATACAGTGGTATTTTTTGAGCAACTACCGCCACTTCTAGGTCAGGCCAGGTACTTCTGGGACCACCCTCGTACAAAGTAAAATAATCATACTTCATTACTCCATTAAAGCAAACTCACTCAATTTTTTTCCTACATTAAAAAAAATGTAATAAAAGTAATGTGGCGGAAGTGAGATGATATATATACACGGTGTCCCAGATAGAACTGCTCATATTAACGGCATGGTATCGGCAAGGAAAAGTTATGTTTCAATATTAATGTAGGTCCATTTTTTATAGTTTTTGCAGTACGGGCCCATGTCTTTGAGCCAATCAGGGCTCAGAGAAGTGGGTTGTCACCTGCAAGCGAAAAAAGAGAGGTCAAACGAAGGGGAACGAGGCGAAGTCGAGAGAACACGGCAAAGACATGGTATCGTATTTTACTATCCCAACACGAATCTTCCCATAGAAATTGATTTCCTCATACCTGGACGTGGTCTTCTATCAACTAAATACAATATTCCTCGTAGAAATCGCCCAGAGACACCTGGACATCGTATTCTATCACCCGAACACACAATTGCCTATAAAAATCGTCTTGAGGTAACGGGATATCGTAATCAACCGGCCGTACACACCAATATAATATTTCTCAGTAGAAATCGTTTAAAATGTTTATGTATTATATATATAAGATAATATAATATACAATATATATATATATATATATATATATATATATATATATATATATATACATATATATATATATATATATTTCGTATATAAGCGTTCTTTAAATTAAATACTTTAATAAAAACTGAAATTCAAGTAAAATGTTGGAATGCACATAACATATTTTTGAAGCAGACGATGGATATTGCCTTTTTATGCAGAAGTGACGATATATTTTATATATTAATCTACACAGTTTCGCGGTTGTTAGTAAAGAACCCTATTTTGCTATCATTACTTTTGTTTAAACTCAAAACAGTCTCAAAAAAAAAACAGTCTCATGTCACAATTCTGAAGTTAATATAATGTATAAAAACAAAAATATCATCTGTCGTCACAAACTATATTCAGTATGATTTGGCATACCGAACCATTTTATAAGAGAAGAGGAAACAAAGACAGAGAGAAAGAGAAAGAGAGAGAGAGAGAGAGAGAGAGAGAGAGAGAGAGAGAGAGAGAGAGAGAGAAATTCTCCCACGTAAGAGAAAATAAAATTTACAAAAATCAAAAGATATCCATAAGGTGTGAGAGTAGTGTCAGATTAACCTGAAGAACAAAAAAGGTAATAGCGACTAACGTCACACCTCCTTTACGATACGAATCCCAAAGTTAGATATGAACATTCGTTTGAGCTGGCCTGGTATTAATACTTTAGGCGGACTACTTTGAGTTGATGTTCGTGATTCAAGACGCCACCTAGTGGCCACTAATGAAACTGACCACTAAAACTGTTAACTTAATTTATTGTTAAATGTAAAATGATTTTCAAGAAAAAACATAGTCTATGTCCTTCCCAAGATAATGTAAAATCTATATGTCAAATTTCAGAACAATTGGTTCAGTCGTTTTTTCGTTTATCGTGTACAATCAAAAACACGCTTTGTCTTTATAAATTATTATATATATGAGTATGATATGATATGATATGATATGATGATATATATATATATATATATATATATATATATATATATATATATATATATATATATATATATTATTGTACATATTTAGAGATATATAAAGAAAGAGACAGAGAGAGAGAGAGAGAGAGAGAGAGAGAGAGAGAGAGAGAGAGAGATTTTCCTATTATATATATTTCTTATAAAAAGATTCCTGCTGTATAAAGTGCATGATCAAGAATTTATATTAAACTACTAAAAATTTCGTAAGTATTTTTAAGAATATCGATTTGCAAATATTATTTGATAATTGATAGCATGTTGGTACTCTGTGGTTTACTTTCAAACCTTTTGAAAAACTAACTTCTTGTTAAAATTTACCAAATACCAATTATTCACTCTATGTTAGTTGTATCAAAACAATAGAATCGAACCTATGATTTACGTGAATGGATAAATTAGACGTTGCATTTTGCTGTTGATTTTTGGTCGCATTTGGATTTTCACTGGTGCTTGAAACACTGAAATTCAGTGTCCTAGTTAAAGATGGTCCCTCAGAACCATTGTTACCTTGTCCAGACTGCCAAGAGTATTCAGATCCAAGGGCTGGAAAATTTTCGTCATAACTGGTTTCTCTAAGAGTGCCATGAATCGTAAAATTACCCTTTTTTAAATAATTTGTAGGAGATACAATGTTTGGTTTTGAGTTCTTCAAATTAGGGAACTCTTTAATACTTTGAACATCAACTAAAGGTTGATGAATAAAAGTTGGTAACTCTGTAGCAACAGAAGATTCTGAACGATGGTACTGATGGTTAGGTCGATAATTAGTATCATAATCTCTCATTGAATCTAAAAAAACGATGGTTTGTAGTCAAATTACACCTATTAGTTTACAATAAATTAATGATTAAGCTTATACCCAGAAGCCCTCTACGATTTCTGCTATTGCATCTAGGGGACAATGTAAACTCTAGTTCAAGTGTCCTAGCCTTTTTGGAACCAGCTTTACCAAGTTGTTTTCCATGCACATTAGTTTTATGTGCTTTAAGATCAATATCGGTACGAAATACACTAGTAAATTGTTCGTCAGTACAGCTACCTTCTTCACATAAATAATGCTCCTTACGAAAGTGGTCCCGTAGGTAATTGTATGAATGATAATAATGATGCAGCCCATCAGCATCACAAAAATGACAGAAGAGATGATCACGACGGAGATGCCTATAGAGCTCATCATTATCCATATAGCGATGATTACAAAATTCACAGAGAGGATGTCCTTTATGACTTTTATCATCATGATCACCCTTACGACGATGTCGTGACAAATTCACTTTTGTGTAAGATCGTCGTTCATGGGAAAAGATCTACAAAAATAACAATTATCATAATTATACTATTATTATAAAATTATAAAAATATAAGTATATGCTTTTTGAAAGTTAATTTGTTTCCTTAAAGGAATATGGCAGAATATCAATGTATTAGTTAATTTTGAACAACTGAAAACAATTCTTACTCTTTTATTACTATATTGAATTGAATTAGTTTTTACAAAAATAAAGAGAGTAATCAAATTTGTATTCAATTGAAAATATAAATATATAAATAATAATTTCAAATTATATATATATTATAAGTTTTCAATAATTACTTTTAGATTATCTACACAGAGATCACAATAGAACAACTCATGTTTTTTTCTCATATGTTCTTTAAGACCATTGAATGAGCTAAAAACTTCATCTTCTTTACAAATCGTACAATAACTGGATAACAGTTTATTAAATTTTATTTGTACTTCAGGACTCTCAAAATAAATATTATATTTTAAATCTAATAAATCTCCTTTTTTCAGAACATTAAAAGATTTAATATCTTTTGTAAATACAACTTTTGGAAGATCTTGTCTACAAATTGGACACTCATTTTGTTGACATAAAACTCTCATACGAGTGCTGCACTCAAAGCATACTGGATGTTCGCACATACCCATACTGTAATATTCAGCATTTTTATAGCAAACAATACAAGTACTACTTGTATTAGTAAGAGCATTGCTGTTCTCTTCTAACATTCTTCTAGAAGCCCAATTAACACTATAAATGAAACACAATAAAATTTATTTAGAATAATTAATAAATAAAATTAAATATTTTATTTTATACTGTCTGCTCATAGATTATATATGATAACGTTAATGTAATCAAATAAGAAAATATTTTCTATAATAATTGAATTTTCTACTTGTGTATAACTAAACTACAAATTTCCTATAAATAAATAATACTTCATAATTAAAATTAACAACTGCGTATTTATTTACCTATTTTATATTTTAATTATAACAGATGTTTTTACTGTTATTACATAAAAATATGGTCTTAGATATTCAGTATTCTAGTTTAATAAATGATCTAGTTCAAACATATATAAACTAGAAAATTGTATTCAGAATTTATAAATTATATACATTTAATATGAAAACATATATAGTTTAAAAAGTTGTAAAAATAGAAGAAATATCAAAGAAGGTTACGTTTAGACGTGATTTGACCAAAAAAGATAGACGTACGCCGTGTATATAGAAGCAGAGATTGCCAGGGACATAGGTGGATCAGATTCCATCGTAGCGCCAGCTAGATCAAAATTTTCTGCGGCAGAAAAACCAACAAGGTCCGTTTATAATCGGTAACCCGTCCCTATTACCAGAGATGAATACGGATGAATATAAAAAATTATACTTTTTGTAAATTATTTATGTAATAACACTCATTAAATTTTTATATAATACATTTTATTTCATTACTTTTTACATTATATCATGCAACAGACTAAAGAATATAATTTACATTATTCTATCTCACTGAAAAATAAATTTGTATAAATTCAAATAAATCCATTCCATAAAAGAGCTATTATTTGAATCAAAATAATATTTATTTAAAGTAAATTAAATTCATTAAAATTAATTCAATAGATATTAAAATACAATAAATATTTATTTAAATTTATGTTTAAAACAAAAACATACATATTTAAAACGTATGAATATTTTAAAATGTCGAGTAAACTATATATTTGAAACAAACGATTAAAATTAAAAATTGTACTTATGTCGACTGTTCTGAATTAAATTAATAAATATTTTTATCGGTCTTACAGTCTTTATAATGTATCTATGTTAGTAAAGGACAACCTGACTGCCCCCAGAGATAATAAGGGAAGATTGCCGATGCTCATGATAGACATTGCAGTAAAATTTTGACATTCAGCGCTACGGCGGTGAACGTTGGTACTCCGTTCGTGCGATATTCCAGATGTTGGTTTTCGAGCTCGTGCGATCGAGGGAGCGACGGCGTTGAGCAGGGGGGACACCGAAACAATAGATGTAATCAAAGTGATTAACTGGTGTCGAAATTCTTGAAATGTGTATAGATTTTCTTGTCTGCGGGTGGAAGTGTGTTTGAGTGTGTGTATGTATGTATTTGTATATATACGTATTGTCTTAAAATTTTAAATTCGCTGCGTGGCGATTATCGAGGCTACGAAAAGGTATACGAATTTCTTCATCGACACCAGTGAATCCCATTTATTATATGACGCTACCAAATTTTTAAGAAAATAGGTATATATATATATATATATATATATATATATATATATATATATATATATATATATATTTATATATACTAGCATCCCCCGTCTCGGCTTCGCCCGAGATAATAATTTAACTGATTTCATAAACAATTCAATAATATCTAAGTAAAAAAGTACTCTATATATAAAAATATATATAGAGTACATTTTTACTTAGACATTGTTTCCCACCTACTGTACACGACAATACTCGTAGAAGTTGTTCCGACATACCCAAACATCGTTTCCTACCAACGAAACACGATAGTCCCAGTAGAAGTTGTCCCGAGAAAGCTAGCATCGCTTCCTAACGACTAAACACAATACTCCCCGTTGAAGTCGTTCGGAAAGACCTAGATATCGTATTTTACCATCCCAACACGAATCTTCCCATCGAAGTTGATTTCCTCATACCTGGACGTCTTTTCCTATCAACTAAATACAATATTCCCCGTAGAAATCGTCCAGAGGTACCTGGACATTGTATTCTATCATCCAAACACACAACCGCGTTTAGAAATCGTCTTGAGGCAACGGGGTATCGTAATCAACCGCCCGTACATGCCAATACAATACTTTTCAATAGAAACCGTATTTAAAATGTGTATATATATATATATATATATATATATATATATATATATATATAATATGTACAATATAATATACATACTATATATATATATATCCTATTTTGCCATCATTTCTTTTGTTCAAATTAAAAAAAAAACATAGTCTCTTGCCATAATTCTGAAGTTAATATAATTTATAAAAACAAAAATATAATTCGTCGTCACAAACTATATTCAGTATGATTTGACATACAGAACCATTTTATAAGAGAAAGAGACAGACATAGAGAGAGAGAGAGAGAGAGAGAGAGAGAGAGATCTTCCCACATAAGAGGAAATAAAATTTACAGAAATCAAAAGATATCCATAAGGTGTGAGAGTAGTTTAAGATTAACCTGAAGAACAAAAAAGGTAATACACCAACTAACGCTACACCTTCTTCAGGATATGAATCCCAAAGTTGGATATGAACATTCGCCTGAGCTGGCCTGATATTAATACTTTAAGCGGACTACATTAAGTTGATGTTTGTGATTCAAGACGCCACCTAGTGGCCGTTGGTGGAACTGATTGTTAAAACCATTAACTTAATTTATTGATGAAAGTAAAATGATATTCAATAAAAATCATTGCCTATGCCCTGCCCAAAATAATAGAATAATAGAATCTATAGGTCAAATTTTAGAACAGTCGGTTCAGTAGTTTTTGGGTCATCGTGTACAAACAAAAACACGCTTACTCTTTATAAATTAGTATAATATAATATGATATGATATGATGATATGATATGACGATATGATATGATGATGTGATGATATGATATGGTGATATGATATGAAGTATGATATAAGATATGGTATGATATGATATGATATATATACAGACGTATTTTCTTAAAATTTTGAGTTTATAACTGGATAATAAGACGACGTTGACGTTAATATTAAGACTAATTTGATAAAAAAAATTATACTTTCTGTAAATTATTTATTTAATTTTTTTTATGTTATTTAACGTCGCTCTATTTATGCTTCCAAATACCGGTGATAATCAGCGACGGAGGTCTACGATATGTTTGTAAACAAAGCACATATAAATTAGCGGTACGTGTGTCAATCGGCCGAGACCGGGATTTGAACTCGGATCACCAAGTTACTAGTCCTTCGCTCTAGCGATCGAGCCATCGTAGACCTCTTATTTATGTAATAACATTCATTACATTTTTATATAATAAATTTTATTTCATTCATATTTACATTATATCATGCAATTTACTAAAGAATATAATTTATAATAAATTTGTATAAAATCAAATAAATCCATTTCATAATTCATTAAAATTAATTTAATAGTTATTAGAACACAACAAAATTTATTTAAATTTATATTAAAATTAAAACATACATATTAAAAGGAATGGATATTTTATAATTTGGAGTAAATGATATATTTGAAACATACAATTAAGTTTATTTGAATAGCAAACATATATTTATTACATTACACTAAATAAATTATTGAAAAGTAATAAATATTTCTTGAATTTTACTAAGTAGAACTAAATATATGTAAAAAAAATAATGTTAAATAAATCAATATTTGAAAAACTATATATATATATACTCAAATTGAACAAATATATTTAATTTTTGGATAAGCTATTCAATATGAACAATTAAATAGCTTTATCAAATGGTGAAATTTATTTATTTGATTATACCCAACATGTTATTAAATACTAATAAACATTTCTTCGGTTTTATTAAACGAAGCACAAAGATTTAAATATTAAATTTAAATGAATAAATCTTTTAATAATATAATAACTATATGTTATAAGTAAGTAATTTTTTTTTAAATGGAAAATATTTTTTTGATTTATATCTACATTTTGTAGTTTTTACTATTTATTTATTACATTTAATATTTAAATCTTTGCGCTTCATTTAATAAAATCAAATAAATATTTATTAGATTTTACAGCTGGCAGGGAATAATCAAATAAATCTAATCCATTCTTTGAGAAAAGTATTTTATTCTTTCGAGTAAATGGTTTTTTACACTATATTACTTTTATATATACGAGTACTCTGAAAAAATAATTTCTAAAATCAAGTAAATATTAGTTGATTTAAGAAATTTATGCGATTGTTCAGTATCAAGTAAATATTTTCTTTAACGAAGTCATCACATAAACTTGAACCAAGTAAGTAGTTACTAAAATAAAGCTTATATTTTCTCAACAACAGAACACAAATATTGGGAATTCAATGAATATTTTCATATTTTAAGAAAATATATCCTGAAACCAATAGATTCAAACTTAATATCAGGAAAATAAATTATTCGATTAATTAAATATCTCCTAGATTGTAGTTCAGATTTTCTAGAAAGTGGGTGGCTGAGATTATAAATTAAATAAATATTTTCTTATCTCTGGAAAATCTTTTTTTGAGCCAATAACTGACGATTTTGAATAAAAAGATTTAGTTATTTAATTCAAGCTGATAAAATTAAGTGAATGAATTAAGAATTTCAATACCTCACTTAAGAAATTTAATTTAAAATGAAGAATTCGATTCCTACCTTTAAAACAATAATTACCTGAAATACGTTTTTATTTTCTAGGAACATGAAAATTCAAGTATGTTAAATTTTTAAAAGTAGTGCATAGTTTCATGATTCAATGATTTTCTTGACTTTAAAAATCAAAAGTTTAAACTAAGTGAATAATTTCTTTAATTCCTTTACAATTTATACGTTAATTTACTTCTATTATATTTATTCCATCACTTTTAATTTTAAATTAACATTATATCATTTGATTACAATCTCATAATTAATTTATTTCGCTAAAAAAAACTTCCACCTAACTGGGATTCTATCTGCAACCTTTGGATTCACAAGCTAATGCCTTATTAATTGCGCTATCGCAGTATGTTGTGGACAATTATAAAAATCTTATATATTATTTTTAGATCTTTCATAGTTATACATTATGAAATTAATTTATGGATTCCAATGAATAGTATATGCATTTATATAGAATATATACTTATATTATATCAATTTTTATCGTTTTGGTTTTAAAACGTGAATTTTCACAACCAGATAATATTTTCTTAAATTAAATCATAATACGTATAAGAAATGAAAAAATAATTAATTTTTGTATTTATATCACAGAAAAAAAATGATTTTCATATCAAGTTAATATTTCTGTGTAATTAAAAAAAGTAAGTTAAAAAATTTTTTAAAAATATAACATGTACTCGTATATTTTACAATTACTGTTAAAAAATCCGCTTAGAAAAAATTTCTTTTTTTAAAATAATTATAAAAAAAGTCAAGAATCCCACCTCAGGCCTCTCTGAAACATTGTCAGTGGTGTAACTGTCTTTAGTTAGTCTCGACATAGTCCCCCCGCCCTATTTATCTCAATTTTCATGATGTTTAGGCTACTCGTTACAAATATCGTAACATCTTTAGACGGAAAGTGAATATTTATTCCTAAATTCACGAAAATGCTATAAAGGTCATAGTTTCTTAGAAAACAAAAAAAGTTGCAACATATTTAAAACCAAAATCCTAGAGCTCATTAAAATATATATTATTTGTTATATACTGTTTTTAGTGCAAACAATATTTTTAGACAAAAGTTCAACAATTCCATCTCGGGGTCTTCTAAACGGTTTCTCGCATATACTCAGCACAGGTACCTTCGTATACATTTTTCTCCAGAAATACTAATACTATTAGTAACGACAAATTCAATAGAAAGAAAAAAATGTATATTTTATGGTCTAGATATTTTAAATGCAATAACTATATGTTGATGTATTTTTTAATGCATAACTTTATTTTGTCTTTTTACTTATTACTTAAAATAGTTAATGTATTATATTTAATATGTAATGTTTCTCTATTGAACAAAAAAATTTATATTACAATAAAATCACTTTGATAAAATTAACTTAACACTGAGACAATCGTGCATGATGACCATTGCCAGCAATTTGTAGGCGCCAAAGCAACTAAAAATAAATCGATCGCGTTCAAATTTTGAATACGTATTCTATACGGTCAGGATTAGATGATAAGATATTTTTTATTGCAAATTTAACAAAAAAAAAATTGATGGTATTATAGCTAGTTGCATGTATATCGGCAAACTGTCTACTAGGCCTAGTATAACATGCGTGCAAATGGACAGGTAATAAACAGTGAGAGCAGGTGAGAAAAAGAGTCGAAACAGTATAGAGAAAACTCGCAGGTGCATGCAGAGATGAATAGAGATTGCCAGGGACAGGCGCATCTGATTCCATCGCAGTGCCACTAGAAAAACTTTTTTCAGTGGCAGAACCGCGAACAAGCTCCGTTTAGGATCGGTAATGGTAGGATACAGTAAGCAAGGTCCGAAAAGAAGAATACGCGTGGAAGCAGTGCAAGCGGCAATAAGTGTTCTGGCTGGTAAGGGGGGAAGGGGCGGGCAAGTGTAATGTAGTAGTTAGTGCAGCTGCAGTAGGCTGCAGTGTCATAAAGGGGAGTGGAGGGAACATTAAGAAAGGAAGAAGAGGTGACTGGCGGTACCAAGTAAATTCGAGACGGGATATTTAGAAACAAAATTGAAATAAATGCACATATTCGTGCGCTAGATTTCGTATATACTTGTATATATATTTAAACACACACACACACACACACACACACACACACACACACACACACACACACACACACACACACACACACACACATCTATATGTATATATATATATATATATATATATATATATATATATATATATATATATATATATATATGGAATCCAGCGCACGAATATGTGCATTTATTTTAGTTATTTTAGGTATTAAAAAAATAATTTAAATTAATATACCCTAGAGGGAGACGCATCTTTGATATTGACAGTAAATAAATAAAATAAGAAATACATAACGTATCAAACATTAAATTTGTTTTAATAACAATTGAACATATATGTTTGTATTTCTTTTAACTTTTTGAGATAATAAAAACAATAGTTAAATACAGAAACAGATATGTTAAAGAAAAATTCTACTTCGAATATGAGTAAGATATTTCAAGAAAATTCCAATATTATTATACAGCGAAAATTAAGAAGTATGAGTGGTTCTATCTAAAAAATAAGTCTGTTTGCAAAAATTATTTTAAAAGTAAATTGGTATGATCGTTTATAATTTCAACAAAAGAAAATATTGAAATCAATTTTTACATAGTCAGGTATATGTAAATATGTACGAGTACCAGTTCGTGTAAGTTTCAAAATTATTTCTTATTATTATTCAATAAAATTTTCTTATTGAAAGTGTGTCTATATACTCACTTATTTATAATGTGGGAATACAATACTATAAAATATAATTCAAAAATTATTTTGACATGCACTTGCAGGTTTAGTAGATCCTTGAGGTTGAAGATCTAACGGGACACTACACTTAATTTCACTTCTAAATGTATTATTGTTAGTTTCCAAAAAGAATTCAATTCCTTTAGATTTCAATTTATTTGATAAAAATTGATTTATATTATCAATTTCGTAACTACCAGTGGGAATAGTAATAATTTCTCCTTTTAAACGAAGTTGATTATTTGTATTGTCAATATTTGGAATTGAATTAAAGGTTAAAAGTTCGACTAAACCTAAAACATAATTGTTATGCTTTGGTAGTTCGATGGGTGGAAAGTATTGGGCTTCTAAAATAGAAGATTTTGTTGAAAGAGTCAAAGTAAAACTGTCTTCCATGACTGATTGTGTGAAAATGATCAAATTTTATCTGACAAACTCTTTTTATAGACTTTCAGTTAAGAAACGAAGACGAAGATGACCGCAAATGAAAGAGTCGAAATTCTGATATCTTGTTTAGTTGTATTTTACTTCTTTTAGATTGCAATATTTCATAAGATCTACGGGAGGTTTGAAGTCACCAAAGCTATCAAAGTAGGCGACGTCATATCCTCTCTGTCGATAGCGGACCAAATGAGTATCTGTATTTTGTGAACCATCGAGATTAACAATAGCAGATTCGTTATGCCACTGTCCATTACGAGGAAGGCTATTTCAATTAAAATTAAATTGAAGTTTTATTTCTTTTAATTAACCCATATCCGACATGCGATTTTAGAAATAATCCCACTCCACGTTCATATGACTTCAGATATAGATCTTTACCTAAAGCAGTAGCTTGTATCCTCTTATTATGACACTTGTTTTCTCGATAATATTTTTGCGCAGCTTTAGCATCATTTACTGTTTTAGCTATTCCAGCAGCACCTCCGACTAAAGCACCAATTGTACTTAATCCTGCGAACAGTGGAATAAGGAAAGGAAGAATTCCGCTAATTTTAGACGGAGGGGTATTACACGTGCAATGAGAACTTTCTTCTTACAACTACTATTCTTAAGAGCTTGACGTACACCTTTTAATAAGGACTGTATTACATTGTGTGAATTTTTACCTTATTTCAATGATTTTTTCGCTCTTGTCACTTATGTTTTTTGAATTTCAGCCCCATTCCACTTTTTGTCTTTAAGTTCATACCACTTGCAACCGCTAGAGCTGACGCTTTCTCAATAAGACTAGAGTCCTTAGCTTTAATCCTTTGCTAAGCTTTATTAGCAAGCTTTATGCAAGCCACTTTACGATTACTGTTTTTATTAGAGTACTCAATATGATGTTCTTACATGCCTTATCTAATGGATTTATTCCTGGATTATCCCTTTGTAATTGCTTCATTAATTTAGTTCAGGGGCTACAGTATTGATAACCAGGAAGATGCATTTCGATAGTTAAATTGTTGATTACTCTATCGAGCAATCCACGTTCTTCCTTTTTCGAATGTATACGAGTTTTATGTTCAATCATCGTTGACAGTCAAATTATAACTGATGATCGAAAATATAAAATCAACATTTACATATTTACTTCAGTTAATCTTAAACTAGACTTTGTCATGTCAACATGGATTTCACTGAGCAGTACGTGAAACTGCCCGTCGTTAACTTTGATTTTGGAAAGGAAAAAAGAAGGAAGCGACATGGAGAGTTACTACCAGATATTATACGAGCAGTGTTCTGGGGTCCATCAAACTGCGGAAAAACATATAGCTTATTAGCTTTAATCACTTATCCCAATAGTGCTAGATTTGAGAATGTGTATGTTTATTCAAAATCGTTAAATCAACCAAAGTATCAATTTCTCAAAAAAGTCATAGAACCAATCGAAGGCATCTTATATTTCCCGTTTCGTGAACATGAATCTGTAATATCGCCAGATGAAGCATTGCCCAATTGAATTATGATTTTTGATGATGTAGCTTGTGAAAAGTAAGATAACGTTAGACCATTTTTCTGTATGGGGAGACATAAAAGTGTAGAAGGCTTCTACCTATGCTAGTCGTGTGCTCATATATCTAAACATCTTATTAGAGATAATATTAATATGTTAGTAATTTATCGACAAGATTATGTGAATTTAGAACATATTTATGATAACCATGTCAACACTGATCTGTCTTTCAACGAGTTTCGTAATCTTTGTTCTGCATGCTGGAAAAATGATACATATGGATTTGCTGTTATTGATAAAGATAGAACGATAGGTGATGGTAGATACAGAAAAGGTTTTGACTGTTTTTCAATAAAAAGAAATTAAAATCTTAAATAAACAGTTCAATTTTACACGTCAACACGACACCATGTCGGACTTTGAGAAAGAAAAGAATATCCTTAGCGAGTTGTTGCAAGCTCGTAAAGCTATTAAAAGAAAATCTGCACTATTGAAACAAGAGAGAGAGAATCTCGAAAAAGTTGTAGGAGATACATTGAAACCTGTCATTACACCACTTGGAAAGGTTGTCAAATCAAAAAGTTTACAGTCTTCTAATCTCATTTTATATGATCACAGCATTAAAAAACCAACTATATCCCGAAAAAGTTTACTTTTATCTTAGATAATAATATTCGCTCAGATTCCATAAAAGATTAGGATTCCGATGATGATTTTGCCTCAGTAGATAACTCAATGATGAATTCGACATTCAAATCTATGCATGAAGCCAATGTTTAAACTAATATTTTAGATCAAAGCCGCAGTAAATTCGATAACATATATAGAGTAAGAAATATTGAAGGTACATACATGCTTGGTGATTCTGAAATTATATTTGATGATAATAAAATAACAGTGAAAGATTTAACTTATCCTAAAAGTAATGGACTAATCGAGCTACTTATTAAAAAAGAACCAGGCGACACATTAATAAATCAAACAGAACGTGAAAATTATCGCAGTATTTTAGAAGCAATAAGTGCTCACCGGATAAAACATAGTAAAGATGAATCTATACGCTCATCGAAGAGTAGAAAATATTTCAACATCATTGCACCGATATTTCGCAACAGTGCTAGTCATACAAAAAAAGGGAGGAGGAGGTCACATATCTAAATATAAAATGCCAAAGAAAGATTCTTCAATAGAGTGAGTGTACTGAGATGATCCGAATGAACTTGTTCAGAGACTAAGATTTCTAATTGCTGAACAATCAGCTGGAAATAACAATCATATCAATGAAATCCATTCAATTATTGAGGAACTTCGTGAAATAGGATATATATATTAATACACATACTTTTTTCTTTAATCAGTATCATCATGAGTCTCGACTTGTTTGGAAAAAATTTGAGAAACTCGAAAAGGAGTCGAGGTCCGCCAGGAATTGGATACAATTTCACAGCAGATGGCAATTTTGATATAGAAAATAAACGACTTTCTAATGTTGGAGAAGCTATCACAGATACTGATGTAGTTTGTGTAAAACGTTATATGCAATCTTGCAGCAGGAACTAAATACTGTATCTTTAAAAATTAATGAAGTTCTAAAAGAAAATGAGAAATATCATGACCAGGCTTGATAACAGAAGAGAAACGCAAAGACCTTTATCAAAAATATTATGCATATAATGAAAATCGATTTAAATTGGAAGAAAGAATGAGTAATTTCGATAAAAATATTAAAACCGATCAGTATCAATCAGAACTAGAATCGAAATTGAAAACACTTAGTGACTGATATACTTGTTTAAGAGATAATATTTCACAAATGGTTATTAATATGAATGGTATAGTAAAAGAGATTGAAAGGAAAAATGCATCGAAAAAATCACCAAAGTTAAAGTCAACAGGAAGTACGACATAAAGTGGTTGAAGAGCTACACAAACCTGCTCATCGCAGGTATAAGCGAAGAGAATATGATATACGTGGTATAGATGAAACTTGGCAAGCAGATCTTGTAGAAATGATACCCTACTCTAAGGAGAATAAAGGCTTTCGATACTTACTCACTGTTACAAATTTGTTTTCGAAGTACGCTTGAGCTAAACCAGTAATGTTAAAGAGTGGAAATGATGTTACTTTAGCTATGAATACGATATTGAAACATAGAAGAGTGCCATCAAATCTACAAACCGATCAAGGAAAAGAATCTTACAATTTACACTTTCAAAATCTCATGAAGAAATATAAGATAAATCTATACTATTCACGCAGTAATCTTCTTGCAAGTATTTGTGAACGATTTAATAGAACATTAAAAAATGTAATGTGGATACAATTGAACAAACAAGGAAAATACAAATGAATAGATATCCTACAAGATTTACTGAAAGCTAACAATTCAAGAAAACATCGAACAATAGGAATTGACCCTGAAAATGTCAGCCAAGAAAATGAAAAGGAGGTGAAGAAGCGTTTTTCAATGGAGATGATACCAAGGAAAAAATCAAAATACAATGTCGGAGATAATGTACGAATAAATAAAATAAAACATATTTGTGAAAAAGGCTACACACCTAATTGGTCTACTGAAATTTTTACAATACCAAGAGTTGTAAAAACCGATCCAGTAACTTATCACGTTAAAGAGTATTACGATAAGCCTGTATCTGGGAGTTTTTATGAAACTGAAATTCAAAAGACTAAGTCTTCTGAAATTTATCTAATAGAAAAAGTGCTACAACGGAGTTGTAACCGCGTATATGTTAAATAGTTAGGATTCAATACTGAGTTGGAGAAATAAAAATGAAATTAATTAAACACAAGATATAATATAAGTGGCATATATGGATAGATGTACGGACACTAATTTCACATTAAATAAGAAGGACATTGTATTATAATTATAATATTTATTTATTTAATTAAGCTATACATGTGTTTTGTTTTGTTTTTGACAAATAAATAATGAAAAAAATAAAACTATGTGTTTTATTATTACTTAAGAAGTAGAAGTATTAAACTTAAAACAACTACCACCCTGATACTCTATAAATAAAGAAAGCTTATTTGCTTTGTTAACCATATTAATGAAAAATTCTTCATCTTTTAATATTGCTGACGATATCTTCTGAGGTAAGAATATTTGAAAGTTGTCGTCCAGCTCAACAACGACTTTGGTACCATATTTTGTGGAGACTTGCTTAAGAACAGTCACCATGTATTGATGATTTTTCTCTAATTACGTACATTTCTTCCTCGGCAAGAACTCGCTCTCAGAAATTTTATTTAGAGTGGCTAAATCCATTCTAAAGGAAAAAATATTTTCTTAATTCTACCATAGTAAAAAATTAATTTTTTAAGAGAAAATTAACTATGAATCTTACCTTATTAGATTAGTCTTATTTTCTTTGGAGAAGGTGGACAATTCTCAAACTCTTCAACTGCTCGAGTTCTTTATCATCCTCAGTTTGTTCATATAGCGATTCCCCACCATAATTTCTGCTCCTTCCATTGCCTCATTACGTACATCCCTTCTCTTGACTTCAACTGAGCTTACCCCTTCCAATACCTCCAAGACTTCTTTAGGATTCTATTCATGTGATAGTTCATCCAATGTATTATACGCAACCCTTATTGGTTTACCTTCACTCTTATTAAGCGTCATCCTCTCTCGTGCAGCTTGATATTCATTGGTTGCTTTATCGTTACTCTCTTGTTTTACGTATATATCTATGGTTACTCGAATCTCATTGGCGATTTTATTCTTCCTCTCTTCTTCCTTAGTAGCTACACCTACTTGAGCTGCTCTTCCATTAGTCTCATCGTGTCCCCTCCCATTATCATATTTGCTGATTTTTATTTTCCATTATTTCCCTTTCTACTTGACTTGCAGCTTGCGACATTTTTTCTCTTGGATTTTATAGTGACTCCAATGTAATGTGTCTGTAGTATTGGGCAATAAGTATCTTTTATCAACAAATGGACTGAGTGATATTGTTGTCTTTTTCTCTGTATGCACTATGTGTAATTTTGAGCGAGTGTTACAACTGCTCTCGCTGTATAGTCACAAGATCTTCTAAACATCTTCGATAATCTTCAAACGTTATTGATGTTTTTATAACATTCAATTTTATTCCCTTAGCTTTTTTTACTACCTCTCCTCCATCAACTAAAATACTGTAAATTTTACTTCGTAAACTAATAAATTCCATCATGATCTTTCCATTACATTCATCTATCATTAGCCCAGAAACTTTTTTATTTTGACGCGGAATGTTATACTGATTATTTTCATCATAATCAGAAGTATCAAATCTATGAATATCTTTCTTCATTATTTGATACATATCAATATCCTCCACTTCATAGATCAAGCTATTAGGGTCAGTATACAAGAGCTTACACTCACAGTTTCATGTAAGAGTAGTGAAAATCATATACTAATGTCTTTGATAGATCGAGAATACAAAGCCCAACGTATATAGGCTTTTAGATTGTTACAATTGTTTTTTTAAGCTGAATGGAAACTAAATTTTCATCGAAAATTGTACAGCTATGATGATTAGGTAGAGCTATGCGTGCCTCTGCTCCATATCGATCAGTGAATTTATTAACTAAACGTTCATCAACGCGAGATAGCTCTCGCTCAATGCATTTTCCATATACAACATTAATTAACAATTTATAAAAAAGTTTTTCAAACTCATTCTTTGCATGCTTTCTTTTTTCAATATTTAGTTCGATATATGGTTTCAGCCAGGGTTTCTGTTCAAAACTCAAAATTCTATCTACTTTTTTCAATCGAAAACCATTGTCAAGCGCTTGCTTAAGGGCGTGATAATGAATTATATACCGCGTTTTATCGTTCAATGTAGTTAGAAGTTTCTTCTGTTTTGAACCAGGTAGTGTACGATGCTCGGCACAGAAATCACGATATTTATTATGTATTTCCGCAGGATACTCCAAATCTACTTCAGCAATATAACCTATATCAAAATCTGGTTGTGTATTGAAAAAGTTACGAGTTGATTCATAATCAACCCACTTAAATTTTTCAATTGGTAAATGCTGTACCATCGTCCAACCATAAAGATTATTAATATCATAATAGAAAAGTGTCTTCATTTTATTTTTTTCATCGTATCTCGATCTCATCTATGAATTATTTGCCTTTCCATATCGATTGCAACACCGACATATTCCACCTCGAATGCCTGATTCTGGAGAAGTATTAAAGTATGCAGGACATAAGCCATAGGCTTTCATAGATGTATATCGAAAACTTTCGAAGACATCTGCTAAGAGGAGAACATCTGTTTTTAAATATACGTCAGAATAATCTCCTAATGTTTTTACATTAAAACTTTCCCATACATGAACAGCGTGCTTGTAGTTTTCTTCAGTAATATCTCAATCTGTTAATTTAATATCAAATTTATTTTTCGACGGCAATTTTTTAGTTAATAATTCATCTAGTCCATATACAAAATCGTAGAGAAATATGCTTTTACGTCTAAGAACATCAATATTTTCATTTGAGAATCCATCTAATCGCAAAGAATCTATAAATCTAAAATTTACATCACAGTCATCCATATGCTTTGTCAATGAAATATATTTTTCCTTATTATGAGATATTAGAGTAATTCGTCCATTCAACAGTGTAGAAGTTCCAATTTCATTTAATATAAAATGTGTATCATAATTAACACTATTTAAAATTACGGCAATATATTTTGAGTCGTTATAGTTCAAATTTCATGAATTGTGGGCAGCACCTCGGAACCTAAAGAGAAAAAAATTAATTTAAGAAAAAGAAAATTAATTTTTTATTTATTTAAAAGAAAAAACTTACCTTGCTCTAAGATGACAATGATCTCGTACTGCCAGTTGTTCATCTAGAAATTGTTTGCGATATATATGACAATCGGTCGACCATTGAAAAGTTATTCTTCAAGATCTGTGAGTTTCATTGGTTTGGGATTTTTATAGACATAATAAATCTGCTCACCAATTGATTTCATTTCACGAACAAACCATTGTGCATATGTCTCGTCGTCTGTACTTTTCTGTCTATATGATTTGTAAGTGGATAGTTTTCTGTAGGTTTTAATAAACCATCAAAATCTGCGTAAATTAGAAAAGGTACTTTTTTACTTTTATTACAATCTTCTAATTTTAAAATGTTATTCGATCAGTTTGGTAAATTCTACAATCAGTAATATTTTTACAAAGATTTTCATGATTTTGTAGCCTTTCCTCGCTATAAAAATATTGCAAGCATCTTTCGCAATAGTATAATTTTTTATGAGTCTTACTCATTTGTGTTCCTAGAAGTCTAGATATACTTTTAATCGAAACATAATGTAATTTAGGCGCACTTCCATTATCGTCTGAAATATTGTTTTTTTCATACTCGTCTATGTAGAAATCTTGAATGAGGAGAAGCGTTGCATGTTTCTCCTTCGTATTTAATGAAATATGACAAGACGATACATATTTCGATCCGTACTTCCTAAGCATATAAACATTTACTGAAATATTATTCAATTTTTCAAATTTAGAAACATCTTTCAATTTTACAGGAAATTCTATATCACCAAAGTTCAACTCATTTGCAAATTTATCATAATTATGAATTCTTTGAGGATTTTTTTTCATTTGGATGTAATGCTGAAAGAGTAGTATATGTGAAGCACTGATTATCAATGTTATGAACATTGGTACATGCTCTTTTTGATGCTTTGAACTTAGGTAAAAGAATGTATGATCTTCCTTTGTGAGGTGAAAATTTTTTTTATATTTGTGGACAAACTGATAATACTTTTTAATGTCCATCCGGAATCATTATCCTGAAATTCTTCTAGATGTGTAAGAACTGGTTCCTTAATATGTTCCTCATACCATTTTTCCAAATGAGTTGACATGATACTGCAGCATTCATGGTTGTGAAATATTTAATGTCTCTCGTTTTTTCTCCATTTTTCTGTATGGAAAACTCTGGTAGAAACTCAGAATTTAGTTTTATTGCTGCATATTCTTGTAAGCAATTTCTAACTTTATCCTCAACGAGCTTCTGTGCGTCAACTAAGAAACTTAGAATATCCAGATGTTCTAAATTAACAACAAAGCCTGTTCTTATTCTACTTTAGCTGACTCATTAGAGATTAGACTACCTCCAACTGACACTGTACTATGAAAATGATAACGGAATCTAACTTGTAAACATGAAAGATGAATCAGACATGTTGAACATTTTTGATTTTCTGTTCGAGAGAGACCTTGTTTTTTGCGATTTTCCGACTCTCTCTAGATAGTGTCATCTACCTACGCTATCCGCATCCCGGCCATTCCGACGATCCATCTGCGTCTACATCGAAGAAATCCCCGCAGCCACGCAAGACTGAGCGACCGTCCTCACAGTCACCCAGGTTCGAGCTCCGAAAATCTACGGAGAGAAAGAGACAGAAGGAAGAAAGGAAGCTTTCGAAAGAGATAGAAAGAGAGAGCAAGAAGAAGTCGAAGCCAGAGAAGAACGAGAGGACTTCGAGCACGCGAGGAAGCAGCGGTGCCAAGGACTCAGCGTTTTCTGAGAGACCGGATAATAACGCTGCTTCATCAGATTAGCATCCCCGACATCGATCATGTTGTCGGTCAGATGCGTGCAGCCTAAAGGCTGGTTAGCCGGAGGTAGTATCCGATCAAGGAGTTCCTCGAGGGTTCGACGTTGACTATCATCAATATCAATTAAGACACCATCGTTAATACCGATCAGGGTCGACATTCATGGTCGACTCAGCGGAGTCACGGTCGTGATGCTCCTCCTTTATAACCAGGAGGGGGCAATCATCATACCCTGTATCCCCGTAGCTGCCTGCTGATCTTCAGAGATGTCACGGAGCATATGGGCGAGTTGACCACAATTACTCACCCTTTTTCGCATTTCCCAAACACTCGGGACAACTGTGCAGGGTGTGGCTGGCAACTACAATACCAGCACAAGTACCGTGTATCAGGACCTGCCGTCCGACCTTTATTCCGATCGCTGAGAGGATTGCGCAGAAGCTTTCCCATCAAGCTTTTCCTCTGACTTAGGCGTGGTCGACGTTCTGCTCTTTCCTGTACGCGGCGATCTCGGGCATGACTTTTCTCGTCATAAGAGCTGCGACACCTGGTGTCTCAAAAGCAGGGAAGGTGACCCTAAAGCCCTCTTGCAAGACTTATTGCATCAAGGCTTTGAAATCTGTCGGCTTCACATCCACGGCCGTGATCTTAGGCTTTGGGCGCATCCGAGAGATGTCTGTCGCATGAATAGCCACTTCAGGCATTATGCAGTCCTCGAAGGCGGCTTGTAGTTGCGCTCCGCGTTGAGCACGCATTCAGCCTCAAGCGAACTCAATTAGCCGATTTACAGTAGTAATCTTCTCCCGCGGAACTAACTTTTGTATCTCTGGCAGCGGATTACGGTATATGAGGACAAGCTGCTTGTGGTCCAACCATTGCTCTTCGAACCGATTTAGGATCAGGAACATGCAGAATACATAATCACGTGTTAGCTCGCGCTTGGCCTGTAGTCGATGCCGTAGCAGCTCCGGGCTGCGTGGCAGAACTCTTGCCACGTGGTTCAATCTTTCCGGAAAGTACTGGAGATCGTATGTGCCTTGAATGTGACGCGATCACGTCGCAGTGCTTATGCAGCTATTGCTGAATGTTATTCAACGTGACATGCATTTCATTCTGTCTGTGCTACAGATCTTGAAGAGTGCTGTTCTGTTGTCTCATCCAAGTCTGTAGCATATTCTGCAGGCTGTCTCGTGCAGGACTAATTGCCAGATTATCTTTGAGGCTAGCAGCATGAGATTCGGCTGTTGTGTAATGTCATTCATGACGCACGAGCCGGAGGACGTGGCTACGCTGGTTATGGCCGCCTGAATCGTTGGACGTGCTACAGTCGACCAGTTCATGCCTGTTGATTTCTGCCAAATTAAAATCAATCAGGTTTTGCATTTACTGATCGGCGGCTGTTGTGCTACACCTTTGGCCTGTGCTCGGATTAACTTTCCGGGCCTGCTGTGTGTTAGCTGATTTATCAGCTTTCTCCGCGTATATCGCTTCCATGTTATTTAGAATACACGTTTTTGTTGCGTCGCGCATGTTCGATGTTACGATCATTTTTAATATCTTTTTATCTCTACGCGAATGTATCTTTGCAACATCGCCTCCATTCTCGTACTCCACAAAGTCCTCCGCGCTATAATTTCCTGCCAGTTTGCGGTATAAGCTGGCAGCCCTTTGAAATTAGGAACCATCACATTTTAATTCCAGATGCGTCATTATGATAGCTATCTCCTCGCATAGGCTGTAGAGCCAGTCATCAAAATCGTTTAGAGGGTTTGCCATCATTTATCAATTTAATTAACGGGGAACGAAAGAGAAAAGAAAAAAAATTTTCTCTTTATTTGTAAATTAAAAAAAAAGGGGCGAGAAATTTGAAATTAATTAATTATAACATGATTAATACATTTTAAAATTAATTAATTACCTGAATGAAAGAGAAATATCTCGGTAATATTCCAGCAATGGGAAAAACAGCAAAAACAACAAAAATTAATTAAATAAACAATTAACTACTTCAAAAAAAAGTTGAAAAGAGAGAATTAATGAGTTTTAAATTAATTAATAAATTAAATAATGCAAGTAAGTAAACCGTTGAACAATGCTCATTTAACGGCTGTTACGACAAGATAGAACACACAAAAAAAATTTCGTATATTTTGTCATGAAAGAAGAAAAGAGAAAAAAAAGAAAAAATTGAATTGTTATTAAATTTTTATTTAATTAAACTATTATTTTATTTTAATTAATTATTATTTAACCATATTTAATTAATTGTTATTTAATTTAGTGATTAACATGTTATTTAATTTTCTCTAAATTGTTACCCTTAATTGAATTTGTTACTAATAATTTGTAAAATATATCGATTTTACTTATTATTAATTTTATCGATTATTAAATTATTTAATATTCGTTATTTTCGTTGAGCAAAAAAAAAAATAAAAGAACACAACACATTTATCTAACAAATGATGGAACCCAGTGCCAAGAACCAATGGATAGCGAGAGCAACAGCGCAAAAATCGAAATCACAAAATTGTAGGCAACTAACGCAAAAAAAATAAATAAAAAAAAATTGTTATTTTCACAACAAAAGTATATATAAAAAGAACCGAAAATAGTCTATTTTTAGTCGCTTTGTATTTTGGAACAATTTTACTTTTCAGAATTTTAAAACATTAACATTTTGGAATTTTTGATTTTCCCAAAAAAAAAGAAAGGGAAAAAAGTTTCACTGATAAAAACTCTTTTTGATTTTCCCGAAAAGGGCAACCAAAAAAATTTTGTAAATATAACAAAAGTTTGGTTTTGGTATTTTTAGAAAAAGAAAAACAAAATAGCGTAAAAGCACAAAAAAATAAATTTTGATTATGTTATTTTTTAAAAAAGAAAAGGTTTTGCGTGTGTCATCCTTTGTAAGTAGGGCCGTGCGTACCTATAGCGTAGAGTAATGGTGGTCTATGTGTGTATGCACAGGTCGGCGACTTCATAAATTCTTATATTTGTCGTGTGGTGACTATGCAGTTCAATTTGTTGCGATATGCTATTTGTGTGTAATATTTATCATATTTATATACAATAAATATTAAGCTATTCATACGTATATTAATAAATTAATATAAGCTTTTATTTACGATAACAAAGTACATCAAGAAATAATAGAAAACACTTTACAATATCATGTATATATGTTATATATTATATATTCATATTAGCCTAAGAATCACAAGTTTGTATGAATCTTAAATATATGTATGTATTTATGTGTATGTGTTTATATTAGAATATAACATCTAGATTTAAATATTAGATTTATATTCAAATCTTGTTAGTATTTATATTAAATATAATTATTAATCGAAATTAATATAATCATTTATATCAATTTAATTAATCATATTATATATCAAATTAATATAATTATTACTCGACAAGCCCCACAAATATTATACTTTCGTATTTAGCTCTATATTAAATTTCTGCTGCCTCTCTACCACTTTCGCCTAACTGGCAGTGGCCTTGACCGCGAATGTTTACGTTACCGGCTCGGAAACACAAACACTCTCGGCGCACAGTGTTTTCGCTCTTTTTAATACAACTATGTTCTATATTAAGTAATTATATTATATAGAACATAATTATATCCCGCATACAAAAAGTAATTTGTAATTATTTTCTCGTATCCGTGTAACTTTTATTGTGAATTTTCGCCGGGGCACTGAAATATTATATATTAAAAAAAATAAATATATAATGAAATACATATGAACATACATATATTTTTTATAATAATTTGTGCAATCCCAAAAACGCGTTGGGCACCATGTAACGGTGTGCGTGTCCACCTCGAGTACGAGAACGGCAAACACGGCCGTTGCAAGAAGAGTGCCCGGCTGGAGAATTTTCCGGGAAGTGCCCGTCTGGCAAACCAATTCCGCGAGGGAGAGTGGCGGTCCGCGAGGGGCGAAGTGTCGCATAAAAAATGAAGCGGAATAAGTATCGTAAAATTAAGTGCGAAACAAGTAAGAAAACAGTCGTCTTTAATAAAACATAGTATTATAAGAATGACAGACGCGCGGAGTCGCGAGTCACGGTGCGCAGGCCGAGGGCCGTCGGAATGCGAAGGCAGGGAAGAGAGAAGAGAGAATCATACGGGCTGCCACTTTCAATTGGGGCGCCGGTGTCGTCGAGGTTATTCAACGACAAGAAGGCAGCGGTGTCAGACCCTCGAAGCGTGTCAGCAACTCTGCCAACCACCGAAGGAGGCGGTGTTCCCACTAGTCGGTAGTCCTGAGACGGGACGATCGATCCGCACGGGAGTTGGACCATGTGGTAGACTCACTAGACTCAATCACCCGAGTAACGTCCGCGTGACGAGCTGATGAGTATCGCCCAGGACGGTGGTGATGAGCGCGGAAATAAGAACAAAAAACCTCACACGGTCAAGGCGGGAACCGGACACAAGGTTATTACTTTCTTTGTTTTTGCGAACTGCTGCGTAGTACGGCAGTCATAAGACTATTGTCGCGCACGATGTGCCAGCCCCACTCCCGCTTCTTTCGCTTTCTCTTACTTACCTCTTTGCCAGTGTGTTAGTGCGTCAGCCTGTAACGTAACTACACATTGAGTATACATATAAGTAATAAATAGAATATACATATATTTATATACAGGCTACGACGGAAGAGAGAGCATTGCGACGTGGAATATCAAGCGTAAGCGGCGCTTGCGATCCTCGTCACAATATATATATATATATATATATATATATATATATATATTGCAAATCTATAGAATATGCTGGCATGCGCAGTCCTTTGTGATGAGGCGACGTGCCTTGTAGCGCACAAGTATTGTCCTTCTGGACGTTTCTGAAATCATCGATGCTGAAATTTTTGTAAGGCGCTTACATTGTAGCGTCCCCAAGTGTATATATATATATATATATATATATATATATATATTCTATATAACGTTCTTAGTTCGGTTGGAGTCAGATCACTATATGGTGTTGCTGAGAGAGCTGACTGCAGCTTCATCTGCTAATCTAAACATCGTATACATAAAGTCTGCTTGAACAGACTATATATATATATATATATATATATATATATATATTTTATATTATTTTTTCCTGTTTTTTGTAATCTATAATTTTTTTTATTATTATTATTTTAAATAATTTATGTCATAATTATTTAAGAAATTATATAATTCGTTGAAAAATTTGTAAAATGGTATTGGATGTACAAGTATCTTTCCAACAATTTTTTTCAAAAAATGAGGTTCTAGTATGTAAACATGGTTACATATCCTTTATTCAAAGTATCGTCCATCAGAAGCTATAGTTTCTTCCATCTTTCCGAAAATTGATGAATTCCGGATCAAAAAAATTTTCTTTTTATGAGCCCAAGAACGTATCGTACCAATTTTTGATTCCTTCTACTAAATTGAAGCGCAATTCTGAAAGAGCGTTGTGCATTGATCGAAACTAGTGATAGTCACATAGTGACAAGTCTGGACTGTAAGGCGGGTTAGGCAGAATTTTCCATCCACAATTCTCCAAATAGTTTTTAACTGACTTCGCAACATGTGGTTGAGTATTATCGCGATCATAAATGACGGACTCATGCCTGCATTCATATTCTGGTCGATTTTCCTCCGTCGAATTCCTCGTCTTCAAAACTTTTCGGCTTTCCTGGGCGATCCTTGTCTTAAGGGTGAATCTGAGCGAACCACTCTGACACTTTGATTCACCAACACATTCCACCCCATAAGTTAGCGAAGGCAAACGATAGGCCTCACCCGCACTTATTTTCATATTAAAGAACACAAAGAAACCGAAAGAAATTAATAAAGATTTTTATCGGCCTTACAGTCTTTGTAATATAATATATTAACTAAAATAATGACAGTCAGGCTGTCTTTGTTTATATTCACCCCGAAGAATCTGAAATAGAACTTATTACTACAATAAATTATATTAAAAATTAAAACTTCAAATTAATTAATAATAAAATAAAATAAAAAATAAATAATAAATGAAATAAAAATAATAAAAACAATATTCTATGTTAATAAAGAACAACCTGACTGCCCCCCACCACCTTAAAATTATATTCACTTTTTGTGTTCGACGCTTCGAACCGCTACGGTTCATCCTCAGGAACTAAACTGAACATTCAAAGAAATGCTAAAATATAATGGTGCAAAGCGGACGACAGATACGCAACCTACAAATGTACAGATGAGCTCTGTCATTTCTGCCCGGGATCAATTAATCACGCTATCTTTTGATAAACGTTGGAAACTTCCTTGTAGATGCAATATAATTATATTGTTACAGACTGTGGCCGCAGACAAGGAATACGAGAGGTAAATGAGACAGCAAGAGAGAGCGGGATGAGGGGGCTGACACAACGCGTGAGAGTTGATGCGGTGAGAGGGTCATCAGAGTGTGGCTATCAAGAGAGTCGGCTGCGTGCCATTGCGAGAGAGAGAGTAATAGTTTTCTTCCTGTTTCCTTTTGTTCACGAGAGGTGTTCTTTTGTTCATCTGTCGGTACCCCTAATATTGTTTTTCGGTTTGCTGGTGAATTGTGTTCTTCTCCAGGTCGTGCCCACCCACTATTGTGTAAGATTTCTGTGTTTTAGACAAGAGCACGTAGAACAGCCTCTCAGAGCGAGCTCGATGCCTACTGCAGATCCGTATCTCGGAACATTCTGGCCGCTATTTTCTAATAAGAAAATCATCGCATCATCTTTGGAAGCAAGAAGTTGTTAACAGTAACCACGGTTATTGCATGTCTCAGTTTGTTTTCTCTCTCTCTCTCTCTCTCTCTCTCTCGTTCACACGCGTACCACCAGAGCAGCGGCCTTGGCCTGGACTTATGCACCTTATACTTTTCGCCCATACTCATTCTTTTTTTTCAAAAATCTACTTACTTTTATTTATTTTATCTGTCGGATTTTTCTGTCGTCCTTCCTCTCCGGCAAGATACATCGTAACCTTCGCTCTTCACTGAAGCGCCTCTCTTCCGCTCAGAAAAACATTCGGAGCTTGAGCCACCTGAGCAATCTCTTTTGCAATGGCCATATTCACTGACCTAAGTTACGAGCGAATATACGCATCGTCACAATACTTAAAAGACAAATAGTTTTCTAAGAAATTCGATTTTGGATGTAAAAAAATATTTATTTAAAGCAAATATATATTTCTTAAAACATGATTTCTTACTATATTTTATTCCAAGAAAATATAAAATGGAACTATAGTGTTTTAACTTATTAAGTCGTCATTTTCATAATTTATACTATGTAAGCGACAAACCGTACACTTATATTAAATTGCAATTAACAATTACTTTATTTAAATATGATTCCTTTACTTTTATTTTATGATATATTGACTAAAACTAAAACATTTTCTTTAAAAGTATTTATTTGATTTAAACATGCTTTTAAATCAAGAGTCGAATTTCTTAGGAAAAATATTTTTTTACATGAGTTTTAACAAAATCTTTACATTAAAAAAATATTTCAGCATTTTTAATATATAAATCACTTATTTTAAATAAATGATTGAACGATGTTATATGAAAAAACATTTATTTCATTTAAATAAGATTTATTTAAATCTACAAATGATTGTGAGTCTATGTTCCAAAATAGTTCCGAAAAATAAAAAGATTGACGTACTGGAGCTTTAACTTCAAGATAAGTAAACGATTTGAATCTACTAAAATAGTCAAATTAATAAATATTTTTTTATTGGCCTTACAGACCAATCAATTCAATCTAAAAATAAAATAAAAATAAAAATAAATAAAAAAATAAAATAAAAATTAAAAATAAAAATTAAATTAAAAATTAAATTAAAATTATAATGACAGTCAGACTGTCCTTGTTTACATTCACCCCCGTAGACTAATCTGAAAATAAAATATTAGCTGAAAAAATTCTTTGTTAGTAAAGTGCAGTCTGACTGTCCCCAACACCCTTACCTAATTGAAGACTTGTCTAACGTTTCGAGCTCGCTACGGCTCCTCATCAGAGACTCTCAAATTTCCTTTTTAATGTTTGTCTATTAATATATTTTGTCTTAATAAAATGTTTGTTTTGACCAAGAAAAAATTCATGTAATTCATTGCTTTCTATATTTTGATATAAATAATATTCAATCTTTAATAAATATCTATTTAAAGAATGAATCTAAATATGTAAATCTCTAATTCCTAAATTAAGTAATTTATTTTTGAAAAAGAAAATATTCTTCTTTAGATCATAACAAACACTATTACTATAAACCTGCAAAAAATATTCATCATGAAATCTATTATTAATGTGTACCGGGAATATATTTGATTTCTTGCATCTAATAAGGAATGTAAGTTTTTCATTAACAATTACAACTTTTGAATTCATTTTTATCCATTTTGAACAATAATCTTTAATAGTACTACCATATTTACAATAAATTTCTCTAAAATAAATCATGACATACCCCCTTAATTTAAGTTAAATAGATCTTTTATTTTAAAACAATTGAATTGTACTTATATCGACTGCCCATATACTAATTAATAAATATTTTTTTATTGGTCTTACAGTCCAATCAATTCAATCTAAAAATAAAATAAAAATAAAAAATAAAAATAAAAATAAATAAAAAAATAAAATAAAAATTAAATTAAAAATTAAATTAAAATTATAATGACTTAATGCTTGCATATTATCAGATTCGAATCCAATTGGAAAAGTTACACATTATTACTGAGTACGTGAAGATCAAGGTAGAGGATTACCTCATTACCATTGTTTGTTTTGGATTCAAAATGCACCTGTTTATGGTACAAGTCCAAATGAAAAAGAAGATTTTATTTTGCAACATATAACGTGTCACATTTTGAATAAACACATTTCACCTAAATTCAAGAACACAAACACAATAATTATTATATGAAAAGAAAACAAAAACTGGATTTATAAGTACTTATCGCTTCAGATTACCTCGGCTAATAACTGATAGAATAATTTTAAGAGATGTGTCTCTTGCTATTACGAATAGAAGTAAATTGAAATATAAATCTCGATTTTACGATTTACCTCGACAAAGACAAAATCATAATATTAATGATTATATGCCTGCTTTTTTAGTAATTGGGAAGGAAATAACGATGCGCAGTATATTACAAAATTATCGTATTTATTGACAAAATATGTAAGTAAATATGGAACAAAAGGTGAAAAAAGCCATTTAGATTTTGCAGATACGAAGTCAAATAAACCTTTATTGAATCGCCTTTGCTTCTTTGCAATTTGTGCCTTACAAAATAGAGAATCAGTTGCTGATGTTTTATTAGGCCATTTGTTGCACAGTACTGATCAAAATAAAATTATTAAATGGCTGAATTTTCATATAGTAAGGGGTAGAAAACTGAAAGCATTTAATGAAATAACAAATCTCCCAGTAGATTCAACTGATATATTTTATGATTCTTTTATAGATAATCATTATCCTGATAGACCCAAGGAATTAGAATTATTATGCTACATGACTTTTCTAAGTGATTTGAAATTGTAAAGAGTCGACCAATTTACAAGGCAGAATATTATGAATTGTCAAATGATTTGTATTGTAAAAAACGCAAAAAACCTTATTTAATTAATCACTATGAGTTTAAGCCAGACACGCAACCAGAAACTTACTAACATGCTTTGTTATTATTATTTAAACCTTGGAGAGATTTAGACGAATTAAAAGGCTTGTACGAAACCCATTGTGAAGCTTTCAGAGAACAACAGTATGAATTAGCAGAAACAATGAAATACCACGATAAATATATAACTTTACTGGAAGCCATGAAAAATATGAAGAAACTAATTCAAAATGAATTAGAATTAAGTAAAACTGATATTCAAAAAAATTCTGCTAATATACCTGATGGTGCTTTACTATTGAAGAAGAAAACGCTATGAATGATTTTGAAGCTGTTTTAGAAAAATATAATATTAGGTTGTCAAATATCTCCCTTCTACCTTTTTGTCTTATGAAATTCGCGGCTATGTACAAAGCTCTATAGAGTTGTATATATATATCTGGTAATATTATACATAATTTGAAAGGTCTTGACATAACGTACAAAGCGACGCTATGCATGATTAGTTTGTATATTGCATTCAAAAGTTATAGACGTGTAAACATGGAGTTCCCTAACGCCGAAATTCGCGCTATTTTAAAGTTTTCCTTCGTCAAAGGCAAATCCGATAGAGAAACTTTCTGTGAGATTAATAGTGTTTTGGGGATGGCACGATATCACTTTGAACCGCAAAGGAATGGTTTCGACGATTCAGAGCCGGTGAAAACGATACCAGGTATAAGCGAGCCGGCGAAAGACTACCGAAGAAATCATGGAATTTATCGAGTTAGACCGGCATGCGGCATCTTGTGACATCGCACAGGAAATGAGAGTTAGTCAGTAAACCATTTTAAACCATCTGCAGAAGGCTGGATACAGAAAAGCTTGATGTTTGGGTGCCACATGATTTGACGCAAAAAAACCTTCTAGACCGAATCAACGCTTGCGATGTGCTGTTCAAATGGAATGAATTCGACCCATTTTTGAAGCAGATGGTGACTAGCGACGAAAAATGAATCACATAGTACAATATCAAGTGAAAACAGTCGTGATCCAAGGCCGGTGGATCGTCCTAAACACCGGCCAAGCCGAGATTGACGGCCAGGAAGGTTTTGTTGTGTGTTTGGTAGGGTTGGAAGGGAATTATCCACTATAAGCTGCTCCCGTGTGACCAGATGCTTAATTCTACCATCTACTGTGAACAATTGGATGACTTGGAGCAGGCTATTGACCAGAAGAGTCCACAATTGGTCAACAGGAAGGGCGTAGTGTTCCACAAGGACAACGCCAGACCTTATATTTTAAAATTATATTTTTTCCTAATTAGACTTCAGATACATGTGTAACTATAATATATATATATATATATATAAACGCCTTCTAAGGGTAATCTCGTAGTTACGTGTTCGAATGCTGGAATACGACGTCCAGGTGTTCCTGAAATAATTCTATAAGGAATCTCGCATTTGGACAGTGGAATACGGTGTCCAGCTGTCTTGCGATGATTTTTACAGGGAATATCCAGTTTGGACGGTGGAATTCGATGACTAGGTGTCTAGAGACGAATTTTACGGGGATTTTCGTGTTGGAATGGTGGAATACGGTAGTCAAGTATTTGGGGATAATTTTTCTATGGAGAATTTCGTATTCGTACGATGGAAAACGGTGTCGAGGTATCTGGCGATGGCTTCCATAGGGAATATCGAGTTCGCACGGTGGAATACGATGTCTAGGTCTCTGGGGATAACTTCTACGAGAAATATCGCGTTCCGATAGTGAAATATGATATCCAGGTATCTGAGGACGATATCTATAAGGAGTTTCGTGTTCGAACAGTAGAATATGATATCTAAGCATCTCGAAACGGTTTCTCCGGCGAACGTTTTGTGTCGGGACGGTAGAGCATGATATCCATGTGTCTGTGAGTGACTTCTACAGTTAGATCTTGGTGATTACTACAGTGACTCTTACAATACACTTGGAGATCATATTCCACCATCTGAACGCAAAATTCAAGTCATCCCCAGACACTTGGACATCGATACCGTATTCCACCATCTGAACGCGAAACTACCATTAGAACTCGTCCCTAGACTCCTATATATTCATAAAAATTATTATCAAACGAAGAAATTCTCTTATTAAAGACTAAATTAATAGCCTTATTAAATTAATTCACTGTTTATTTTGTATGTAAATTAATTTCATGCCATTTTCTTTGAAAGAGTACATGGAGAAATTACCTGATCCCCATCTAACGGCAGTGGGAAACTCGTACAAAGCACAGGCAAAGCAAGCTCGCTACTATAATGTGAGACGTCGCGACGTTCATTACGTGATTAGCGATCACGTATGGCGGTATAATCGCATCCTCCCGTCTGGTTCACAGGCAGCAGCCCCAAATTTGTCCTGAAATTTGACGGGCCCTTTACCATCGAAAAACTCGGCACGAATGTTTATGGACCGATCGACTCTATAGGAAGAGCTGCTGGTAAGTATGATGTCGCCGATCTAAAGCCATAGAATAAAGATAACGACCCCGAAGACGACGGCGGTTCCGACACGGAAGATGCTTCAGGCGAAGAGTATGACTGCGATGCGTCTGATTATAAGGTCGAAGCGAGCTAGTGTAACCGCACTGTAACACCACTGCTGAGCGTACAGCGCCCCGACAATGTGCCTCATTGTAATTCAAATACGAGCGTGTGAAGCGATACCCTCGCGGGCAATGCCACGCGATCCAAAGCCGATATCACGCCGCGTAGATTAAGTATACCGCGTAGGACGCGAATCGTAACCCCTCGCCGAACTGAAGCGCGAGTCTCTGGGAAGCCCCATAATAACGATGCCGCCTGCCATAGTGGCATACCCCAGGTAAGGCGAAAAGTAGGTCGCCCCAGGAAAAGCCAACGCTCAGCACCATAGCGGGACCTAACCTACTGCGTCTCTCAGGCCTATGTCCGAGCTCGCCAATAGGCCATCTAGGTGCATGACCTTCTGGCCCCTTCAAGTACCTGCGACCTTATTCTCCTTTCTCTTACTGTTACGCTATGCCTCAGTTATGTATTGTATTTCAGTGATCCTAATTCTGACATGATGGTGGATATGAGAGAGAGCGAGATGTAGTGTCAAGCTGCCACGCTCTGGCTACCAGCGATTGGAGGGGGGCGTGTGACGGGGATCACAAGCCCCGCTTGCATTTGCTATCCCACGTCCCGATGCTCTCTCTCTCCAGTCTGTAAATAAATATATGTATATACTCCTTGGTATTTAAATATATATTTATTTGTAGTTATGTTACAGGCCGACATAGTAACACACCGACCACGAGGTAAATAAGAGAGAGCGAGAGAGGGAGTAGGGGAACAGGCACACCGCGCGTGTTAATAGTTAGATGTTTGCCATGTTACGCGTGATTTCGCGTACATAAAAAGCAACAAAATTGTGTACGGCTACCGCATTAATCGCATGAGGTTTTTGCGATCTCCGCCCCGATCACTGTCTTCACGGGCGATATTCGCGAGCTCGTCACACGGACGTGACTCGGGTGATCGAATTCGAGTGAGTTTGCCATCCCGGGGATACCCACTAGCTATAGACTACTAATAATAGCCGAACAGCGCCTCCTTCGGTGGCTTGAAGAGCCGCTGCTACGCTCTGAGGGTCTACCACCGTCGCTTTTCCATTGCCGTCGGACCTTGACGACATCGGCACACTAGTTATAAGTGGCAGCCCGTATTATTCTCTCTCTCTCTCCCTGGCGCACCACGCCTCTGTTATTTTTATATTTTTATTAGGTGTAGAAGTAAGTTTCCGCCGTTTTGAAAAAATGGCGCCACTGATAAAATAACATCGAAATTGTCAGCGGTAAAAAGTCGTATAGTATATGTTGATATTTGGAAACAGTATAACCTTTTAATACTTCTGACTTTTTGCTATTATCACTTAGCTTTTATCGTATTAAGATATCAAGTTTTGAGCGACGTAAGCGTAAGATGATAGGCAATATTTTGAATGACATGATTTGTACCATTTTTTTACAATAAATTCTTATTTCTTTATTAAAAAAACGGCGGAAACATATTTGTCCACCCAATATAATTTATTAAATACAATCTTTGACGTATCTTTTGCCGTACTGATTTCTGCTCCCTTTTGTATGCGATACTTCGCCCCGCGTGAACCGCCCCTCTCCCATGCCATCTATGTATTTTGATTAGATATATAACTTTTGTTAACAATCCTTTTGAAAATTTTTCGTATTGTACAGGATAACATAGAAAAACGAGATTTTTTCGGAGATCTTATGGGTTTCACGATAAAAATGGAATTTCCTTCAAGTTTCACCATAATATTTGTAGTAAGGATTCCATAAAATGTAAATAAACAATTTTTCTTTTTAGTGGAGTAAGACGATTAATATAATATTCAGATTTCATGTCATTTATATCAATTGAAAAAAGAAATAGATTTTCCTGTCAGTAATAAAATAATCCTTAAAAAAACATATCGTCTACCAAAGATTGTATAAAGATAAGATTTAAAAAACCTAAAAATAAAAAACTTCGAGCAGTAAACAGTAGATAAATATTGTAACAAAATCATGAATATGGAAAAAAATTATTACTAAATAATGAAAAATCATTTTAAAAACTTATTCTACGAAACTCTTCTGGCTATCGAAACCAAAATGAAAAAGTGCAATTTAGCCCAAAAATATAATAAAGCGCATTATTTAATTATTTTTTTCAAAGTGGATTTCTTAATAATAATTGTAATTGAAAGAAAATAACTTATAATTATGAATTGTATTTTTACATTGTAACTTATGAGCCAAAATTTAATTCTTACGTACTTTTAAAGTTTTACCATGTTTATAAAACTAATATACGAATAAAGATGATTTATTATGATCACTTTAATTAAAACAATTGTGGCTCACGTACAAACTATTTAGAAAAATTAAATAGTTTTCAGGAAACGGCTTAAAAGATTTAAAAACTAAAAATTCACAATAAAACTTTATAATTCTTTCAGGTTTATATAGAATCGTCAATAGCAGATCTATATAGTATAACGCTTTCATCTATATGGTCTAAAGCATCTTTTTGTATTTGTCTACGTAAAACTATTCTTCTTTACTGTCATGTGATACTTGTTCCTCTGCTCTATTTATTCGCAACTCGTCAGCTTGTCACGCCCGTTCGTGGAAACTTGACCATGTACTGATTTACATCTTTTTCATAATGGCTAATAGAGCAAAAGAACCTTCATTGAAAATACATGCAGCTACATTAGCTGTAATTTCAACAATTATATATATATACAATTATATATACAATATATATATATATATATATATATATATATATATATATATATATATATAGTAACAGCAAGAGTTAATTTACCGTTGAAAATTTCCGGAAACCGAGCGAGTACGAAAGTAAACAAAGTCAAACTTTTAGACTAGCTGATGTACGTATTTATTGACTGTATGGCTCAAATATACAAGAAATGACCAAAAATATGCTTTCAATAAGAATTCAATGTAGGATTTATAAATTAAAACAATCGGTCTCCAAGTAAGCGCGCCGCACAATTTTCAAGCAGAATTATGAATATCTAAAAATCCTACGTGGAGCAACGAATGTTCAAATAAGCACAACTTTTCACACATCTTCAATAGGGTTTATATCGGGAGACTGTGACGGCCAATCCAATGTAACGAAGCCAGATTGAGTCTTCAACTCAGTACAGAGCTTGTTGCGGTGTTTAGGATCGTTGTCCTCTTACTGAATCCAATCTTCATTTTTTCTGATGATTTGAGACCTTTCAGGTGGATGCAAAGAAACACAGCCGTTTAACGTAATTCTTTTTTAAAAGATCGACGATAAATGAATCTTTGTTGACAATGCATCGAGGACAGAGCTTTAAGGAATTAAACCAAAATCTTTCTTTACTTATTACAAAAGTCGACGACGTCGTTACTTGACTGATTATAATTCTTTCTGACAATCCTCTAATAAATGGTAAAACAATAATGGTGCCTTAATTAACATCAACTCTTACATCATGTCTATTTTCGGTATTATAAATGTCAATCAATCTCTCAGCAATTCATTTCTTAATAAATTCTATTGGATATCTATTATTCATGAAATATTCTCTTATTATCTGCAAATTATGCTGTCTACAATCCTTATTTGACAATTTTATTGCTCTGTCAATGACTCCTTTCAGTGTTACAATTTTGTTTTGGAATTGGTGGTGTGAATTAAAATCTAAAAACCTACCTGACCAAGTAGGCTTTATATACCAATTAATCTGCAATTTATTATTATTATATCTAATGACATTGATGTTCAACAAACTCAATTGATTATTTACTTCAATTTCTTTTATAAATTTAATTCTGACATAAGTAAGCTTTAGGCATTCTAGCACACCTCCTTCTTCCCTTAAACAATGTACTGTGCCCATATCTAGGTCATGCTGGGGCACATAGCACACTTTAGACGTGAGTACACTTTAGATTCAGTGGCATGTCTATAAACATATAGAGAAATTGTCCCCCCCCTCCGAAAACGGTGCTACTCCAGCTATAATATAATAGATAAAGAAAGAGGCAGATGGATATCGATTCTTTTAATCGTTTCCTTTAATTTTATTTGAGCAGAGCGATGCATCTTCACGATGAAAATTTGATATGTGTATGAGAAAACAAAAACTCTGTTGATGATTATGAATTGTTATAGCAATCACATGCCCCCTATAGTGTACACGAAAAAAGAGTTATTTTTCTTTGTCGGTCTCACGCCTTGCATTCTCTCAATTTTGGATGCGTATAATATCGTTGCGATTAGAAAATGGATAGACTATAAAAAACCTGAGAATAAGTGTTCTGTTTTGAAACACGTGGCCCGTATACTGTATAGTGAAACCAATATATTTTTTCCTCGCTTTGTATATGCACGCGTTTTCTCCTCGCTTGTATATACACGCGTACGGCGACCTATCTACTAATACATCTGCGGAGTGACATTTCTCTCCTATATATATATATATATAGGAGAGACACACCACCCTAATCATCGTATATATACGCGAAAACAAAATTTTTCCTTAACTAACACGATTACCAAATATTAATTTGCGCGAATAAAATAGATTCAGAAAATAAGAAAAAGACTAACCGTTGATGCAACGACTCTGAAAATATGCAACCCAACGACGATTAAATTTGAAAATATGCTTTCCTCCTCTCACTAGTTGAGTTCTGATAATTATAATCTCCAATCAAGAATTTGATTCGACAACCGAGGATTATTTTCACTCAGCAAAAATCTTTGAAGAAATTCAATAGTTTATGTTGAATTAACACACGGGCGAAGATCTATATATTCATAATTGCGTTAATCGAAAAAGAAAAGAGGTAAGTAAAAGAAACAGCAAAGCTGATTCTTTGAACACACTAGTTATCCAGCTGAGGCAACAACCGTTATTCATAATATATATTATACCTCTATCTCCAATTCTATTTATTCATCCATTTTTCCCTCTAATTTTATTTTCTAATACATATAGAGAGAAACTTCTATATGAGTTGCAATATAAAATATAAAAAAATAAAAATATTTCATATGTATTATTGTATATAAAATATGCATGTATATTGAATGAAGAAAATAATAATAAATAAAATTAATTAAATTAAATGAAATATGGTGTGTCTGATCATTTATGCATGATTCCCATTCCAAACTTCAAATTCATTAAATTAACATTAGATTATAAAATGTAATGAAATTAGATGAAAATTGAAATAAGTGATGTAGTATAATTCAGCAGTGGCTTATATAAATGGCCAAACTGGAGGAAGACAAAAAAACGAAGATATAAAAATGAATACAAAAGCAAAATACAATTGCACTTGTAACTCCACCGATCTCAAGGGGGGGGGATGTCTGCGCTCGTAAAAATTGTTTGGAGGCCAAATTCCTAGAATGTCAAGAATTTCATATTTCCTAGAATTTTTTCTTTTTATTGAAAAATTTTTTTCATCAAGTGGCACGGTAGTGCCACGAACCGCCGGCATGGCGCGACCGCTACACTATTTATTTCTAAATTGAGATTTCCATATAGAAGACCAATATTTATCACTTCTTTATCGATAATTTTCCAAAGCCTATCTACTATTTATGACCTAAGGAATCGTTTCCCGCCGGTATTTTTGGCTAAAAAACAGTTTTTCATTATGTGTAAAGGTGACAAACATGGAATATTATATCTAAATCTCCCGATCACAGAAATCATCGCGGAAGTTGAAAGTAATCTTTTTCGTTTAAATGATGAAGTGAAAAAGGAATGTAGGGCATCTTTGGTTAATGTCATTAGTAATTTTAAAAGAGAAAATAAATTTGATAATTTTTTAAATAGTAATTTTATACATGAATTAATTACCGCAAAGAATTTTTTGAGAAATAACTTTAACATAATCTTCCAAAATGCCGACAAAGGTAATATAACAGAGGTTCCATAATGTTTAATACTACGTTTGGTGTTTCTTTGTCAGATAGATTCTTAAACCAATTTTTATTATTTGCATTGTTAATTTGATGGGTTTGAAATTGTTTTTTGTTTCTTAAACATTCAAATTTCCTTTTTAATGTTTGTCTATTATTATATTTTGTTTTAATAAAATGTTTGTTCTGACCAAGAAAAGAATGCATGTAAATCATTTCTTTCTATAGTTTGATAAAAATAATATTCAATCATTAATAAATATATATTTAAGGAATGAATCTGAATATGTAAATCTCTAATTTCTAAATTAAGAAATCAACTTTTGAAACAGAAAATATTTTTCTTTAGATCATAAGAAATACTATTATTATAAACCTACAAAAAAAATTTATCATGAAATCTATTATTAATTTGTACCGGAAATATATTTGATTTCTTGCATCTAATAAGTAATGAATGTTTTTCTTTAAGAATTACAATTTTTAAATTCATTTTTATCCATTTTGAACAATAATCTTTAATAATACTACCATATTTACAATAAGTGTCTTTAAAATAAATTATGACATACGCCTTTAGTTTAAGTTAAAATAGTCCTTTAATTTAAAATACTTTAATTATACTTTTGTCGACTGCTTATATACAAATTAATAAATATTTTCATTGAACTTACAGTCCAATTAAATCAATCGAAAATAATACTTAATAATATCAATATATATTTATATTAATATTAATACATCAATATATAAAAATAATAAAAATAAAAATTAAAATTAAAAATTATAATGACAGTCAGATTGTCCTTGTATACAATCACCGTGGATTGATCTGAAAATAAAATATTAGCTGAAAAAATTCTTGTTAGTAAAGTGCAATCTGACAATTAATTGCATGGATTTACAAAATTAATTGTATGTATTGTAATAAATACTACATTGGACAAACAGGTAGATATTTAAAAAAGGGAATTTATGAACATAAATACAGTTTACGTAGCTCATATATTACTTCCGGTTTAAAGGAGTATGATTGAAAGTTTTTACATTCTATTGATTTTGAATCAAAATAATGTGAATTTAATGTGTCTAGTAAATTAGATAACATTTATTATTCCTTATTTAATTGATTGGTTTTGAACAATTTGTGTAGAGGGGGGTTTTATATTTAATTTAGTAAATTTGGTAGTGGGGATAATGTATATATAGATTACAATATAAGGTTTAGTTTAGTCCCTGATGAGGAGCCATAGCGAACTAGAAGCGTTGGACTACGTCTTCAATTAGGTAAGGGTGGTGGGGACAGTCAGATTGCACTTTACTAACAAAATTTTTTTCAGCTAATATTTTATTTTCAGATTAGTCTACGGGGGTAATTGTATACAAGGACAGTCTGACTGTCATTATAATTTTTAATTTTTATTTTTATGTTTATTATTTTTGTATATAGATGTATTAATATTAATATAAATATATATTGATATTATTACGTATAATTTCCGATTGATTTAATTGGACTGTAAGACCAATGAAAATATTTATTAATTAGAAAATGTAGGCGGAACCTCTGAAGATCTATGAAAGAAATGGGAGGAAACGAATATTGATAGTTTATTTTCATGAGCAATAAAGTCTATCATGGTGCGGTCATTGTTCCGCCCTCTTGTATAATTTTATATATCTATATAGAATCGAAACTCATCACTTCTTATACTATTCTACGCTCCTGATATTTAAAATAATGTGTATGTTCTAGGCAGATCCTCGATACCGAATTACTATTCTCACCTAGAACCTCCTTTACTATTCTAGACTCCTACTGATTTGATAATGTGTCTAGTTTGTTCTCTGGCATTCGGTATATATTTGTTGAATATCTAACATCTTTTATAATATTATACTCTCCTGATCCTCTGATCTCACTATAAAATATGGTATTTCCAAAGCTCTTCTTTTATTAAAATCCCACATTTCATATAATTTTGTTCGAAAGCCTCGGCCTATAAAATATGTAAAGTTTTTTAAGGCTACTGAATTTAGGAAATTTCTTTTTTATACGGGGGTCATCGCATCAAAAGAATATTTAAGTTATGATGCTTATATTAACTTTGTCACACTATACGTTGCATTACCATTTTGAATCCTCCATTGCTATGTAAGATGGAAAGCTATATTAAATTTGCTGAAAATTTAATTGGAAAATTTGTACAGCATTTTCAAGATATTTATGGACCAAATTATATATCATATAATGTACACAGTCTGCTACATTTAGTCGATGATGTAAGAAAATATGGAAGCTTAGAGAATTTTTCAGTCTTTCGCTTTGAAAATTTTATCGCACGAATCAAAAGTTGACTTCGAAAAGGTAATCAGCCTTTGCAATAATTAATGTGCAGATGTACAGAAATAGAAACAATACAGGAGTCGCCTATAAATATTATTCATTCACAGGTTTTAAAACTTTCGCAAGAATATTATCAAGGTCCTCTCGCTTCTTTTCTTCAAGATGGAAAACAATACAAGATCACCCAATTCCGTACGTACAAAATAAACTGTACTGATGATAAAAATAACTGTATCTTAATAGATAGAAAATATATTGTGAAAATTCTAAATATAATTCAATGTAACGTTGAAGAAATTTATGTGATAGGTCAAAAACTAAAAATCCTTGGTAATTTATATGACTGTTCGTGTGCATCGAATATTATAGGAATAAATATCATTAGTGATTATAATAATGATAATAATGATAATCTTAGTTCTTGGAATATAAAGCAGATAACTGCAAAATTAATGAAGTTACCTTATAAAGATAATTTCGCTACTTTTCCCATCTTCCACACTTGCTCTGCATAATTATAGGTCTTAAAAAAAGTATAAATGTTCATACGATATTATTATTTATTTTGTACGACTGTCTATATATTATACTATCATGTGCAAAATATTGCATACTGGTACTCCGAATTTAAACTTATTTATAAGAAATTTCTATAGGATTTTTTAACAGTTTAGTAATACTGTAGAAATTGAAACGATTTTACGAGGATTTTAAAATGATTCTTGTATAATAATATTACAGGATTTTCAATAAGCATAAGAATGCTAGTAGGAATACCGTACAGAATTCTTTCACAGGAATCGTTCTATTTGTACATGTATAAGTATATCGATTAATTAATTATATCTGTGATAGTGTTATAGGATTTTGTTTCATATAATATGTTTAAAACGATGTACCTGCAAATAATATAAAGTATAATGATTGATAAAATACAAATGTTCGTGTTCGAGTATACTTTTATTGTTATATGAATAGAATAATAAAAATAAAATAACTGTATTGAAAAGAATATGTAAATTATTTTTTCCTAAAGCAAAAAAGTTGCATCACATAATAATTTTATATATAACCTTACAGATATTTTATGCAGATGTTTCAGCTACGTAGCCAGGAAATACACGTTTGCTACGTAGTTGCAACGCCATAATTATCGTATCAATTTCATACACAGAAATTTTTGAATATGCGAGTCATGTTCACACTACGTAGCTGCAACGTCTACATTACGGCACCAAATTCGCTCATAAAAAGTTTTTCCATGAGCGAATCACGTTTATACTACGTAGCTCCAACTGCTTTCCTATCGGGATTTTTAGGCAGCAGCTACGTATGTCTTGGCACCAATGCAGACATTTTTCACGTTGCAATAACGTAGCAATGACGTTTTCACTACTCCCGTCAATGCGTAGCCTCGTTGCCAAAACTATGTCGCTGAAACGTCGTAGCTATGAGTAATGCCATCTGGGGTGTTATATGCGAAAACAATTTTCCTTAGATAGTGATCCCACGCACGTTGAGATTTTTCGAAATCGTGTTTTATCATCGTTTTTATAGTGCGATTCGAGCTTCCAACGGGATCGCACTGCGGTGAATACGATGGTGTTGCTTTTTTGTTCGATTCTTTCAATTTTTAGGAAAAGGTAGAATTCCTTAGAAATAAACTGCCGACAGTTATCGTTTATAATAACTTGGGGGCATCCAAAATGTAAAATTATTTTCTCCTTTATTGCCTTCTTGATGACAAAACATATTCCTTTTCTTAATGCTTTTAACTCTATTCATATCACAACCGCTCTATTTACCGAGATGCCAGCTTGCGACTTTTTCCTATTACCCCATTTAAGCAAATTCGTCAAAGGTCGACATTTTGACTCCGTTGAAGACATCCAAGAATCTATGACGAGGGTACTCCTTAGTGCCCATTTAGCCTTTTCAAATATTTCTGTGTATTTTTTATTCTATTTGAATTTATTTAGATTGTTATAACACATATACAATGTTCCTCGAATTTCCCCCCAACCTTTAATTATTCTACCATAATAATTGAGTGGAACTAGTAGTAATTGCATAGTATGAACTAATAGTTATTTTTTATTATTTCTTTCAATTGTATCGCTTAGCTTGTAATCTAAATAATTCATTCGTTTTTAAAAAATTTGCGAGATGTATCTCGACATCTATTGTATATTGAAGAAAATGACGCTTTTATGAAAAACGCAGTATGAATATCCAGGCTTGGCGGAAAAATCAAAAGATTTATCATTTAATGTCATATGATTGATTATATGATTAATTTTATGATGTATGAAGACAATTGGCATGATTCCTCAGAAGATTTTTTAGATTTCAAAGCACTTCGAAAATAAATTAATTAAATACAATTTAAATAAAATTATTATAAATTAAAATATCTTAGTTTTCGTGACTTCAACTATTTCACATTTCAATGCATATTTAGCTTAATTTAAAGTTAAATCTAAAAATGTTGAAATTTATATAATTCTTGAAAAATTTTTCATTTCAAGAAGAAATTTTTTTTTCAAAAACAAAGAAAATAAAAAACTTGTTGGAAAAAGTTTTTTGGCAACTATTTAAAAATTTACGGAAAAAGTAACATAAATATATTTTCCAGATTGATATATATATATATATAATATAAAAATGTATGTAAAAATATTTGTAAATATAAAATTAAAAAATTATTTATTTACTGGTTTTAAATATAACAATTTACTTATTAAATATAATATACTGTAAAAATTATGAAAATAAGTAAGTAATAAGTTAATATACAACTGTTTCTCAGTATATTTTCTTGAATCATTACGATAAATTGTTATTTTAATAAATATTTTTTTAAATCATACAAAAGATTTTTAAATTATGACTCAAGTTACTTAATGCAACTTTACTGTATTTGAATAAATGCTTTAGAATTGTATTTATATAAAGATATTTTATGTATATATATATATATATATATATATATATATATATATAATAAAAAAATTAAATTTAAATTTAAATTTAACAAATTACTCTTATTAATATTGTTCACATTCATTCCAAAAGTATGCATTGCTTACTAAGCGAAAAAGTCACTCATATTTAGTTTTTATTATTACACAACCTGCCTAAAGGAATTTTACAAGACCATCATCAGTGGAAAACAATCGGATAGAAATTCATCGGACTGTATTTGGTCGAAATTAGTTCATATTATAACAGAAAGAAAAACCATAATATGCAGCTTAATTTTGCAAAGTATTTCATTACATTAACTGGTGTAATTAATGCAAGTATACAACCAGATACATCCAAGCATCTCGATGAGTACTGGCATAAATATAAGGTATTTATCTTCAAAAGAGATTAAACATAGAATTACTAAAAAGTTTTGTTTTCTATAAAAAATTTAATCTCAAAACGGCCTTAAAAAACACGTATCTATTAGATATTACTATCATTAATGATTAATCTTTACTAATACATATAAAAAGTTCAGAATTTCAAATTATTTAAAATATTAAAATTTTTCTCATAAATTTTCTTTGCTAAAAATAAATAATTTGAAAGTTAATTTTGATTTTAAGAATCTTGCTGTAGTTTATTGTTAAAAATATAGAAAAATATATAATTTAAAATATTTCAATTGAACGAAAAAATAGGATTACAAAGATGATTTAAATATATTAATTCTGTTATTATTAACTACATTGATTCTTTTATAATTAATCAAATTTAATTAACTTTTAAAGAATTTAACAGAAAAAACTTTTTTTATTGTTTAAGCCTTCAACTTTTTTGACAAACGTCTTGAAAAATGTTAACGTCTTTTGACAAACTTACTTAACTAGAATATACTTTTAGCAAAATAAATTTCTTTAAATGATCCTTTGCGAATTCTTCAATTTAATGAGAGACTCATTGAATAGTCAAGTATTTCATTGTGTTATTCATGTGTCTAATATAACAATGCTGCCTTTAATATATTGAAGAATGTAGAAATTTCTTTATTATTTATTAATTTTTATGTATTAATTTATCAATTATTCATATGTGTATTATTAATATGTACATATAATAATACTAGTAACTATATATACTGTTTAAAAAATTGATATGAACTTGCTAGCCCCGTCCTCATAAAAAATAAATAGATATTTTTAATTATTTAAAGATATATATAATATTTTATAAAATATCTTATAAATATTTTTTATAAAGAATAATTCAAGGAATGAATAAATGTAAAATTTGTTTTTTATATCGAATATAATCATAATTTATCACTTACTTTCTCATTTTTGTAATTATACGGTTTTTGTACATTTCCAAAAATGAATTAACAAAACAAATTGACAAACTATCAATGTTTTCATTTATTATTTTCCTAAAAATCAACATAAAATTTTATACCTTTAAAATTATTTTATATAAAAGTATTTAATAATTCAAATCTGGTGCATTATACTTTTTAATCATTTAAAATCTCTTTTCTATAATGAATTTATATAAATGAAAATGTTTCATAATTATGGATTTTCAAATTGTGATTTTTTTTAGTAATTCATTATTATTAAAAGAAAAAAGTATCAAATTGTCATACCCATTCCCAAAAAAATATGCTGGTTTTTGTAAATAAATAATTTTTGAAAAATATAATTTTACAATAATACCAAATTTTAAATAAATAAGGCTTTATTATTACATTATTTTGAATATTTTAATTTAATATGTTAATAAAATAGTTACAAATATAAAGAAATATGATCGTTTATTGTTTATTATGAATGAATTATTGATTTCAACAGACTCGATAATCCTTTTTTTTTAAGAATGCGTATATATCAGCTTCATTTTTGCCCACAAAAAATCAAAAACCACTGTTTTGAAAAAAGCTCCTTAAAGTTCGATTGATAGTAATCGAACTCGAAGCATTCAGAAACTTTCATTTGGCAAGTAAAATTCCATGGCCTTATTGCTTAAGCTCAAGCTACTCTATATATTAAATCAATAAATATTTTTCTCGGTCTTTCAGTCTTTATATTATAATATATATACTAAAATAATGACAATAATGACAGTCAGATTGTCCTTGTTTATGATCACCCTTGAAGAATCTGAAATAGATATTACTACTAAAAATCAAAATTAAATTAAATTAAATTAGATTAAAATTAAAAATAATAAAAATAATAGAAATCGTTATATTCTATGTTAGCAAATAACACCCTGACTATCCCCACTACCTTATATTAAAACTTTCTTTTGTTGTTCTACATTTTGTATCGCTACGGTTTATCTTCAAGTACTAAACTTTTGTAATTTTGTGGCTTTCTTCTTTTGCTCCATTTCGGAATTTATCACGTTTTACTCGTTTCGCGATTTATCTCGTTCGCGACGTCGTATGCTTTGTGACATAGTTCAAGTCCAAGAATTTGAGAATCACCAGGCGTGATATTACCAAGGCGTCCTTGGTCTTTGCAGAGGTCATTAAACCATACGTTAAAAAGTATATCCCCACCAAAGCCGAACGTAGCTTGAGACAATTAAAAAGATGAAGGAAGACTTGGTAATATCACGCCTGGCCAGAACGACAAGCAAGATCGACGATTTTGAGATAGCACAGATATCATCTATGATCTTTGGCGTGTCTGTGACATTTCTTCGGTTTTTGTGACTTTTTTCATTTTTATGGAGTTTCCACCTGCTATTCACGCTGGTCAGTCTTGTTCTCTATCTGTCGAAGCAATATGATACATTTTAATTCATACTGTGCAAATTCTATACACTCATTTATACCACTTATACCGGTTTTAATAATTTCAGTCACATTTTTTGTACGCTTGTCTTTTTGGTCATTTTATCAAGATACTGCTTATATTTTTAAGTTTTTCTTACATCTTATTTTCGGCAGCTTCTCATGTTGCCAGCAATTAGCGTTATAATTCATGCATACATCTTTTATTTTCATTACTACCTGTAGCGTCATCCGTCATACCAGACAGCCGGAATACTGGCGTGATCGGTGATTTGGGATTCTCCATTGTAGAATCAATTGGAGGTGATACTCTAGCAGCTGTCTTCAATTTATTGTCTTTCATGGTTGAAGAATTAATAATAACAATAATAGTAGTAATGATGATAATAATATTAATATAAAAATCGTAATAACGGTTAAATAATGGTAAGACTCATAATTTTGTTTTTTCGTCTAAATGAAAGTTAACCGTAAATTGAATAGGTTGAAAGCCCAGGGCTTTTGCAATTAGGACTACCGCTGGAGTTTTAACTTCAGGGTATGCAAGATACAAGCGTTCTATAACATTCATCATTCGATAGCTTGGTTGAAGCTCGGGAACCGTCCATAATGACATTACTTCAAGACTGCACCATCCGCTTAACTCATACGCGTTTACACACCTTCTTTAAGCCGTTCTTTATGGTCTAAAATAATCTTACAATGAAAAAATACATTGGACTACTTCTTTAAGCTATGCAGCGTCAGTATAATTCTTTTCTAAGGCCTGAATAAGCCTATGTCAAGTCTGAGATGTTCCTTTTCGTCACGAAACGCTTCACACTCAAGAAAGGTGTAGAAAGCGTTATCTCTGGGGGTGCTATAGGGAGCATAGGCCGGAACCGGTATTTCTCCATCTTGTGCAGATAGGATTGGAATCGACTATACCCATATAAATTAACTTCACTATGTATCTTTTGGAGCCATGGCTTCATCTCATTAATTAACTGAACCATCTGCAGGCAGTACGGATCTTTTCAGTTATTATGACCTGTATCGCTGGTTCTAGTCTGCCTCTTTGCTGCACTTCCAACATTCTCTTTCTATATTTCTGGGCGATCAATACATCGGCCCATACATTCGTGCTGTATAATATGATCGATACAGCGACTCTAATAAGCAGATATTGCTTGGAGATTGCGGGGCCACCATCGTTGGCTATGACCCTGTTAAGTTGCGCCGTTACTCGAATAGCCCTATACGTCCATTTTTCTATTTGGCCCCAGAAGGTTAACTTGGAACCAAGTATTATCTCTACGTACCTAACTTTCGCTTGAATACAGATCGTCTTGTCTCCAATATGCATAAGGTGCACTGTTCAAATGCGATTACTAGTCAGGAGCTTTTTTTTTTGTTTTCGTCACTGATAGTTCTAGCTCATTATCCTCTATCAATTTCATGAGGCGACGTATCACATGTTTGAGTCGCATCTGTGCAGCATTATAATCAGCGATGATAATAGCTGATACTTCATCTGCGTATCTAACTAGGAAGGTGTTTTCAGGTATCTAGGAGGCATCTGTGTCCGGAGGATTCTGTCATATGAAATACTCCTAATGTTTAGTCCGAGAACAGACCCGTAAGCTACCCCAGCACTAAGTGTTTTCTTTCACCGCTCATGGGATGTCTCAGAAAGCAGATAGTGGTCCCTCAAGTATTTGACCATTGTATTAAGTATATAGGACGGCATCGAAAAATTACGCTCCATGGCTCCGAAGACATTAGCCCATTAAATAGAGTTGAAGACACTCAAAATATCAGGAGTCGCCAGCAAGCAAACAGGTCGAAAGTAATAACTACCCCTAATTGTGCCTCTTATCTTCATCTACAACCTCAAATATTGCATCTACCATTGTTTTGTCCTTTCGAAGTCCGTACTGGCCGTTGATAAGTAAGTCCATTTTCACTAACTGCTTTGTACGGCATTGATTCTTTGCAAGCTTGATAAAGGATACACATTGTAACGCTAATAATCATTCCGGGCCTGTATGCCTGTATGGTCTCTCTCTCTCTCTCTTTCTCTGATATTCTTACACTCTCTGCCTTCCATGGACTACGTTGATGCTTTTATGCACCCATGTAAAATCGTGATTCATAGTGAATAAATTGCATATTCTTCTGTTTTTTCATCTAAAAAATTTAGCGTTGTTATTTTTCCTACCTGTGTTCACCATCGAGCAGACCCATCTGTTTAGGCGATATATAGTTTGAGACGGAGCTGGGTAAACATGTAAGTATTGCCCTGCCTTAGCTGGTACTTTATCTGGCTCCATGCAGTTAGGATTATAGCCATCGCATCCGTAGGTTTTGGTCGTGTATATCGTGCACATATTTTATTTAACATCTGTGTTTTATATTTATTTTATTATATCTTCTTACAAGTTCTTTGAAAAAACAATAAAATGAATACTTTGTTTCTATTAAAAGGATACTCGTTTCAGTAATGTTGACGAAAAAAATGGCCAGAAGGTAATATTGAAGATAAAACGTTACTTCGCAAAGAATTTCTTTTTTTTCGAAGATTTATTTATTTTAAATTCGTCGTACAAGTCCTATTTTGATTGATTTCTGTCTATTGTATGACTTTGCTTGAGTGTTGTTTGTCGTTTGACATCTAAGTCATAAGTGCGCAGTATTTGCGATTCCTACTCTATACCCTGTATGTGTCTCCCGTTCATCTGACCGTACACCGTACAGCTATCTCCTCCGGCATTAAGCTTTAGATCTGAATTTCTCCATCCATGGATTCCTGTTGATAACTACGATCGAACCTTCGAGTCCCTGCGTCCTCCAGGTTTCAAAATTACGGAAAACGAAGAACAATAACGAAATAAAATATTTTACTAAAGATGTTCAGCGTATATAATCTCATTGTTGTTCAGTTTAATACAATCATCATATGAAAATGGATTTACATAAGGTGTTCCAGATTAAGTAACATTAAGGAGCAGCGAGCGTGCCCTGTCTTCAGCTCCGCTTCCCGTCCCACTATCTCACCGCTCGCACCCATGCTCGCTCCGCTTGATCAAAAAGAAAGGAGATGATTATATTGAGTATGCCTCAGAAGAAGCAAGAGCGTATGGTACAATCCAGGCACTCATCAATGGCGGGTTGTAATGGCGGAACATGCCAATTCTATATAATAGTTTAAAATAAAACAAATTGAGGTTATAAATACTTATTAGTAATTTTTTTTCGTGTTTCTGAATTTCAGGACAGACAAAAAAATTATTGTAACTTCAGTATTGTTAAAGCAGTTATTATAAAAAATATTAATATTGTTTTGAATTTCCATTCGAATAAGTTAAGTTTTTTTAATCATTTATAACGAATCGAATGTAAATTCTTTTTTTCATTTTTCACGTAATGTACATTCAATTCTGTAAATTATTATAAAGTTATTTTTTTAATTATTTAACTTTTTTTATAATGATTTAGTACTCTGTTCATTCTGAATGAAAACGTTAAAATTTAAGAATATTGTTTACAAATAAGGGAAAAGTCACAATATACATATTTTTGTACTATATATAAATTTCTTTTCTAGATATTGCTGAATAAATAATTTACATTTCCAGTTTGTATTTGGTCCCACGGATGGTCGTACCCGACACTGCCTGAAGATCATCGCCCGCCGCCGTGCGTAGCCCCCTTTTTCCGTTCTTTGCGAGACTCGCGACGCGGACTCAATTTCGCCTCGATCGCCAAAGAATCGTGCAGTACAGAAAAAAAGTGTAAAAATAAAGAAAGGTGCATAGTGTAGCGACAGAGTGATCAAGAGAAAGAGTGAGTGAAGTGGTGAGAAAGTGGAGTGAAAGAATGAAGGAGAGAGAAGACGACAGAAGAAGCGAAAGTTTGAAAGAAAGAAGGAATAGAAGAAGAATAGAGTAGGTGAAAGGGCGAGAGGGTGAGATGGAAGAAAGAAGTGAAAGAAAGAAGGAAAGGGAGAAGAATGCAGAGAGATAGAAGAGGTACTTGTTGACGTGAGCGAGAAAGAGAGAGAGAGAGAGAGAGAGAGAGGGGAAACGAAAAAGAAGCGGTGCAAGAAAGAAGAAGGAAAGGGACAGCGGCTCAGTGGAGGCGGCAGAAACCTCGCACCCAGATGCCGGACAATCGGTGCACCAGCACCTTCCACCGACGGACGCCTGAGCTACTACTTTTCCTCCAGCCGACCAATGAGGTTGGTGTGCAACACGCGTTGGTCATGGGTTTTGCCTCGTGTATTTTCCCGGAGGAACGCACCTGGCCAACGACGACGATACTCGGGTCGCATCAGGTGCGGTATACGCACCGAAATAAAAGCTTGGTTGTCGTCTATCGAATAAAGGAAGAACAAAAAACGGATCGAACGGCGGTAATCCTTTTTGTGTATGTTATTCTGTCCATATATCCCCACCCCTCCGCTTGGCATGTGCATTCTCAGGCTTTATTACGTTATTTTACTTCTTTGGTTTTTACGTATCCGTTATAGGCCGGCGGAGCGCTCCATTTGAGTAGGTAAGTGAATTAAAATAAAATAAATTGTTTGCGCGAAACATAAACTTAAATTAAAATATGTTAATTCTAATTTTGGTATCACAAACGATAATGTAGATTTTAACACTTTTTTGAAACTATAATCACTTACAATTTATTTCTGTATTACAAATTGTTATTGGGTGTACAAATATATTTCCAAAATTTCCAAAATAACGAGCCAATTTTTGAATCCTCTGGCCCCTCTACTGAACTGAAGCGCATTCTCGTAATAACGTTTTGCATAGATCGGAAAAAGCGCTAATCAGATGGCGCCAAGTCTGGATTGTAAAGCGGGCTAATTTTATCATAACGAAATATGATGAAATACCTTAAACAGTGGATTTTGATATTTCATTAAGTTATTCAATTAATCTGCAATTAAAGTTATTGTTATCCTTTAATTGCAACAGATTGTTCGATATGTTTATTCACCTTAAACAATATCAGCGACCATTTTGAAACTCCCACACAAATTGGTACTGAACAGCTGCATGTAATCCGATGGGTATAGATATTTGATAACTAGAATCGAATGCTAAATACAATGCTTCATTGCATATGCGTTTCTATTCGAAATTGCATACATTTTATGGCTACTGCTGGTTTTGAAGGAACAGTGAAAATGTATAAGGTCCTAATTATAGCATAACTTTTTTTTCATTTATACTAAGCTTACATGAACCCAGTACGTCAAATTTTTATTCTAAATCTGTTTCATGACAGAATGTGATCCATTAACATGTGTGAACCATGGACGCAGAGATGATAGTCTCTTTTTTACGGAGAGCTTATCACGATAGCAGCTGCCTTAATCTGCTGTTCAGCTATGTTAGTCGAAGGTTTTTGGAAATTATTCGGGTGTAATATTTGCTGGCACTGCTGTGTTTGACTGAGTCAATGTTACTATTTCCGTCAGATGTTGAGCTTGACACATCAGGCTTGAATCTATTTTGCATATTGTAATTATATATTGTATTAGTTTTTAGAAATAATATCAGTTGACATAATAGTGCTATGTGCAATATTTTTTATCCACTAAACTTATTTTGCTGATCCAATTCTCGTGCACTGGTGTGATTTGCTCTCCTTACTTTCACCATACTCACGAACGCAAGTGTGGGCATTGAATGCCCTGCGCACTTCTATACAATGAACATGCGCCGCTACTCTGCACGATGCATAGACATCGTTGTCTCGTCTTTCCCTTTAAGTTAGGCGATTCATTCTTCTATCTCATGCATATTAATGATCCTGTTTAAACTTGCTCTTTCTTCAATTAAGTTGATTATATTATATTAGGAGTGTGAATAAGTCTTTCCCGTTTTTTGTAAGAGATGGCGCCACCAATACTGTGCGAGTATTCAATGGTTACATATGTCATAATCAAAGCTTATTCATATGTCAACAATTCCATACTAACACATTAGTTAAAATTTTTTCGCATCATAAATTTTTGATATCGTGAAAATGTCGAAATTTGAGCCGAGTCGACGTCATTTGCGGGAAGTTTCACTTTATTGGTTCAATTTGAAGAAATCTGCTGCCGAGACGCATCGATTGCTTCAGGAGGCTTATGGAGAAGGTTGTGTCGATGATTCAAGTGTTCGCGGATGGTTTCGACGCTTCAAAAGCGGTGATTTCGACGTGGAAGACAAGGAGCGTTCCGGGCGGCCGCAAATCTTTGAAGATCGAGAATTGGCGACTTTGCTTGATGAAGATTCTTGTCAAACGCAAGAAGAACTTGCTGAAGCATTGGGAGTTGACCGAACAACCATTTCCAAGCGTTTGAAAGCCATGGGAATGATCCAAAAGCAAGGCAATTGGGTGCCGTACGAACTGAAGCTGAGAGACGTCGAACTGCGTTTTTTCACTTGCGAACAGCTGCTTCAGCGACATAAAAGAAAGGGTTTTCTGCATCGTATCGTGACTGGCGATGAAAAGTGGATACGTTACGATAATCCGAAGCGAAGAAAGTCATGGGGACTACCCGGCCATGCATCATCATCGACGGCCAAGCCAAATATTCATGGCGCCAAGCTCATGCTCTGTATATGGTGGGACCAGCTAGGTGTGGTTTACTATGAGCTTCTGAAACCGAATGAAAGGATCACAGGCGAGATCTATCGATGACAATTGATGCGTTTGAGCCGCGCACTGCGAGAAAAACGGCCACAATACTCCGACAGGCACGACAAAGTTATTTTGCAACATGACAATGCTCGCCCACATGTTGCACCGCCGGTGAAAACATACTTAGAAACGCTCAAATGGGAAGTCCTACCCCACCCGCCGTATAGTCCAGACGTTGCTCCGTCTGATTACCATCTCTTCAGATCGATGACGCATGGTCTGGCTGACCAGCACTTCCATTCCTACGAGGAAGCCAAAAAATGGGTGGATGACTGGATAGAGGCCAAACCTGTCGAATTTTTTCGCAACGGGATTCGTCTGTTGCCAGAAAGATGGGAAAAAGTTGTAGCTAGCGATGGCCAATACTTTCAATAATTCATTTGTAACTATTTTTTCACAATAAAGGCTCAAAATTTGAAAAAAAACGGGAAAGACTTATTCACATACCTGATATATTTATCTATTCTCCACCACGAAACCACCTTTAGCCCCCCTCACCACCCTATTTGGAACATAATTTAAAGCAATTATCTTCATTTAAGTGAATTGGATAAATTAAAGAACTAAGATTTGAAATGACAAAAATTATAATTTTGTACATATTTTGTAAAATGCTTTGTGATACTTGAGATATATCCATATAATATGTATAAAAAAAAAATATAATTTTTAATTTTTTATTAACTATTTTTTTTACTATTTTAATAATTTATAATAAAAGAAAATACCATTAGATAAATGGATAAATTCGTTCATTGTATATGGAGCATTTGCACAATTTTAACGTCCCAATACATCGCTATACCGTACAGTAAACTACGTAAACATTCACTATACGGTAAAATAATACTAATTGTGATTTTATATTTTAAAATCTTAATATAAAATTCGAATCGTATACATAATCATGTACTAATATATATATATATATATATATATATATATATATATATATATATGTATTGGTATAATTACCCTATTATTTGTAAAATATTTCGCAACAATAATGTAAATTTCAAAATCGTTTCGACCCATATTTTTGTGACGTCTGGGGATATGTACCCTTCCGTACACGTTACTCTTTATTTTTAATACATACGTGTATTAATTTTAATACACATATGCACCTATTGTTTTAGGCAGTTTTGAGCCTGGAGTTGCCTCCACTAGCTCGGGAATGCCTAGTCGATCACTCAATGGCAGCAAACAATAAGGTGTAAATTTTGATGGAGGTTATGAAACCCTATGCTGGTTTTACATAGGTCAGAGTCCAAGGCTCTATTTGGATGCAATTTCCTCTTCTTTCGAAGGGGAAACTGAACCCGCGTCGGCCTTCCGACTTAGTTCCTTATTGACTAAGGATGTATGGCTGATAAACTAGGGGGATGTTCAGTCCTACCACATAGGAGGACCAGACACTTCCTCGGAAAAAGGAGATAGAAAGAAAAGGGAGAGAGAGAAATATTAGATTTATTATTTGTTAAATATTAATGAAATTTATTTCTTACTTGTATACATGCTAGATGACATGCTAGATAAAATTCGGTCATTTTAGTTTCGATTCTTATTCTACAAAACTTTATTTATATATATATTTATTTATATATATACATATATATGTTCAAGTATTATTATTATTATTGTATGTCTTTATTTAATAATATATTATTATATTATATATTTTTCTTTATAAATATATATATATATATATATATATATATATATATATATACTTATACATATTATAATACCTTACATTTATTTATATATATATACATTTATTTATTTTTACTATTATATATTATTTTTAAACTCTAGTTTACATTTATACGTGTATATGAATATATATACTTTCAATGTTTAAATTAATATTATTTTATTAAAATTATTAGCTCGATGTTACACCCCTTGCGTAAGACGGTTGTTAGAAGTATGAAAACAATCGTTCGCCTCTGTTAAGGTAATGCGGCGTTAAATAGTATACATATGACAAAAAGTAAAAAATAAAAATTTTTTTTCCCTCCCCATTCGATCTTCGCATTTGCCCAGAGCAATGTGTCTGTGAACGAGGGGAAAACCTACGGAAAGAAAACCCAGTGGGAAAAAATCTCCATAGGAAAACCTCGTTCGAAGATGCGTGATCTTCACATGATTCTTTGTATCGCAACTTACTATACTTACATGAATACACGCGAAGTTTCATGCGAAATTCGATATCTGGTAATTACGGAAATAGGAAATTTACTTTTATTGTTTTCTAATTCTGGAAAAGTTGCGTGAGTTGAGGATTTATTTTTATGGTTTTGCAGAAAAAAACGTTTGTTTTTCTTTTGTCTCGTCGGTAGTGGTTAGTACTGGTTCTGGCTTGGGTTCCGGTTCTGGCTCTGGTTGAGCGATCATTTCGTAACTCTTTCTTGCCTCTTGTTTCGTCGGTGGTTGTTTGAGGGATATGAAGAAGTACGCGGCTGTGCTCCAAATGGCTGACAATAGGTATATGGACCAACCGTATACGCGATTAAGGGCGTATCCGTTGAGGACAACCCCTATGAACGATTTATCACGTGTATGATCACCAGGACTGCTATTATACCCGCGCTTGTGGATCCAAAGGTGATAAATTTATTCCATATTTTTTTCCAAGCAGAATTTACTAAATTATCCATGGTATCTTCATTTATGAAGTGCGATATCGTGTTGCCGCTCGTCACTCCAGATTCGTGCATTTCGTGTGCTGCGTTATTCAGCAATGCAGCTGTTTCTACTGGAAACATAATTCGTTTCTTTAGTTTTTCTAAATCTTTACTGGAGTAGATTCCAGATGTTGCTAGGCTGATTGGATTAATATATTTCCATGTCAGCTGCGTCATGGGCTTTAGGGTTGTGGGTTCTCTTGCCTCGGTTTTGGTGCCAATTTGTACCATTCGCTATCAATACGGTAGTATGATGGTAGCACTTGGTTACAGGGAACTCTAGTCCCTCGAGTTTTCAGGATGTGTGTTTTTGGTGTGAGAAAGAGGGTTGTGTTTTGTCTTACAACTCTCAGTTCGGTGTAACAATTATCGCCGTGATCTATCTTAACTTCTACTGGTATACATTTTACCAGGTGTACCACTTCGCCGGCTACTACAGCCATATAGCCAGGACCTTTCATTATGTTATACGCAAATTGGTCGGGACTTTGTGTAGCAATGGCGAATGCGTTTTTTACCGCGATCTGTTCTACCCGACATCGCTCTGTCACTATGTTGCGGTATAAGTTAAGCATTTGTTTTTTACATGTTTTTCCAGATATACGAATTTTGCATTTACATAAGCGAAAATATCCAGATTACTACTAGATAACGCACCTTTTTTCGCAAACGTTACACCCTGTTTCGTTTCGAAGATAACTAGTTTTGGGTGTTCTGTTCTTATTATAGTATAACCGCATACCTTTTCTTCGGACAATTTATTTAATGCGAACGTTAATTTTTGATCTGAAAAAGAATAGATTACGTCTTGATCTATCTGAGGGTTAGTCATTTTTATTGCATGACCCTCGAATAATACGCCGTATTCATTAAAGTGGCAATCATTATTAGGGACCGATTGCCAGAAGGTATATCCATCTTTGGCGTCTATACAGAATTTTCCCGATAGTGGACATGATGTTGCCGATTGTAGATGAATTTTGTCGTCTTGTAAGTTTACGCGTGCCGATTGTTGCGATAGGGTGATTTTAAGGGTTCCTTGGACAATAACAGAATTCCAAGTTCCATAAGGGTCGCTATAGTAGGCTCCCTCGCAAGTTCCGTCATTACTTATGCTTCCTGCGTAGGTCATCGAATATATGTTTGTTTGATTAATTCTGACCCCGTTTATAATGTGATTTTGTCCGATTATTCCAGTTAAATGTAATTGTAAACAACTATCTCTACTGACGTCATACAAGTATTCCATTTCGCCGTTATTAACAATAGAGTTATGCGAATGCATCCCGCAGTAATAGATGGTTCTCCGTACCTCTATTTTACATTGTAATGCTTTGGTTTCTTGAAAATCGTTGATTTGAAGTAGCTCTATATAGCCAAGTTGGCTTATAGGGTGGAGTTGAGGAAAATTGCATTCCTCGACGTCTAATAACGACATGGTTGTTATATTCATGGTGTTCGATCCGCAATCGTATCCTATCATTGTTTTTGTTGGGGTGACGAAAAATAAGGTAAAAAGTATCATGTGTAGCGATATAATCTTTTCTGAAATCATAAAGAGGTTAGTTGCGTAATCTGAACAGTAAGATAGTTATGACATAAGAAAGAATGAAACCGATTGCAAGTTCGACTTTGATCAACTGAAAAATATAGAATTTAATTGCGCGTAAATTGAATACGTTTGTTTAACACTTTCCTTTTTTTAAGGTCAGGTCGTGCGTTATATTACTCTTATAAACAATATTCTTATGTCTATTGTATTGATGTGACTTTCTCGTATCTTGTTAGCTCAAATTCTAGGATGATCACCTTTTTGATCTTGTTGATACGGTAGAAAGTTTCATTCGCCTACTTCTATTGCTTAACGATCTAATATTATCGTAAGGTTAGTATAAAGGGTATGAAGCGTTAGGCAGTATAGCGGAGGATGAGGAAGTTATTTCATAAGGTTTATATATTACTTTTATATTACTTTATATATAACTTTTTTTTTAAAAAATGTTTAAGGTGCTAGAAGCCATTTCCTAGCTAAAGGAGACACTGATTAATCTGGTTTCTCTTGCTCTTTCTGTCTACCTTTTTTCTTTTGAGCTGTTGTTTCTTTATTTATGTAAGAGATGCGAAGTCTATTCGCATGAACGATTTTACTGCTTTTATTTACTTGGATCCTAATATTATTCTTGTTTAATACTTCTAGTATCATATGAGGTCTAGAGTAATGGTTTCCAAATTTATTTGGTTTAGAACCAGATAATAGGAATACATAATCTCCTATTTTAAAATTCTGTGGATTAATTTTTCTGTCGTAATATTTCTTCGAACGAAATTTTGAGGATACTAGATTGTCATAGGCTAATTTCTGGATTCCATTCAACCGTGTGACTAAGTCGACTAGATATCCCTTGTACGTGGGTAGTAAGTCTTCTTCTCTTAAAGGATCGATAGAAGGCAACCTGACGATTCCGGGTGGAAAGCAGTTGTCCGTAGTTTCTTTATTTTAAACCGTTTAGCTATGCGGTTCATTAAGGTACTAATGAAATTTTTCCCTTGAGCTGTAAGAATGATTTTTGGTGTTCCGAAGGTGCAAATAAATTTTTTTAGAAAAGAATCTGCTATGGTAGTGGACAGTGTATCTGGTAAGGGAACTGCTACGTAGAATTTAGAGAATTGATTTTGCATTGTCAAGATGTATTCGTTCCCAAGTTTAGTAGGGGTTAATGGCCCTACGACATCTAAAGCTATTTTATGAAAGGGTGTACCAGGGGGATCGGTGATCACCATTGGTTGTTTGGTCTTTAATCTCACTAGTTTTTTGAGTTGACAATCTAAACACTGTTGTATTCTTCTTTGAATGTCTTCCTTTAAGTTATTCCAATAATACTTCTGTTTGATTCGATTATATGTCTTGGACACTCCTCTATGTCCTCCTATTGGTGACTTATATAACTCGTAAAATATTTCATCCCTCTTTTCGTTTGGAACGAATGTAAGGGTGTCAGTGCAAATGATAATTTTAATCGGGGAGTTCGTAAAGGATGCCTTTATTGTTTCAAGAATGTCTTGCCATTCTATGTTTTCAATGTTCTTGCTTTTGGCAATGCTAATAAGGTTTTCTCCTATTTTGATTAGAATTTCCTTTAAGATCGACAAAGTTTTGCATATATTGGTTTTTATTATAGTCATGGATATGGGTATTTCTCCTCGTATGCATAATGCGAAGAGGTTTTTGCAGTGCGACCCTTTTATTTGTTGGGCATCTCCAATATCCATTGGATTAATGCTTATGTCATTGTTTTCCAGTAGTTTTTTAGCACCGTCGTCACAGGGCTTTCCATCGCTAGTTACAAAGAAAACGATGTTATCTTTGCGGTGGCATATTAAATCTTTGGTTTCTATTACCTTGCCTCTTTCAATCTCGTATTCTTTGTCGTGATTTAGGCTAACTGACGAATCGATGGAGGATATTGATTTTGTCTCTTCTAGCTGATCAGCGATTATCAGTTTGGGTAAGGCGGTTGGTTCAGCCTCAAACTCTTCGTGTGATTCCGGCTCGCTTTCGGCATAACAAGGCGTCTGTAGAACCGCGTCACGCGTGGGCCTTTTTCTTATCGGAGATTTTGGGTTAGTTTCCCCTTGCGTAATATCCTTTGTTCTTTTGTTTTCGATTATTAGTAAAGGAGATTTTCCGGATTAGCCTTGCGTAATCTTTTTAGGTCGTCCTCTCTTCTTTGATTGTGTAGTTATCTTTGGATTTGATTTATTTTTATCCGTGCGTCCTAGCGCATTGCTGAGTTCTCGTCCTGATCTCGTCACGATATTTGTTGTGACTATTTCAGGTGGATTTCGTGATAATGCGTCTGCGTTAGAATTTAGTTTTCCTGGTTTATACAAGACGGTATAATCATATTCGGAGAGTTTGAACCGCCATTTTTGTACTCGTGTATTCAGGTCTGCTGATTTAAACCAAACTAAGGGTTGATGATCAGTAATGATTGTTATTTTCCTTCCATATACGTAGGAACGAAATGCCTGTACACTATGTATGACTGCTAAGGCTTCCTTTTCGTAAACCTCGTATTTAAATTCTGCATTGCGTAAAACTCTAGAAGTATATGATATGGGTCTATCTTTCCCTATTTCTCCCTGGGACAGAATACCTCCTATCGCGTATCCTGAGGCATCAGTTGTTATATTACATGGTTGAGTAAGGTCGGGGAATTGTAATAAGGGTGCATTGCATAGAATGTCTTTTAAAGTCTGAAAGGCTTCTTCGGTTTTGTTCGACCATTCAAATTTTACGTCTTTTTGCAGCAATTTTGTTAATAGCTTTGCAATTGCAGCGAATCTTTCAATAAATCTGCGGTAATATCCGGCTAAACCAAGAAACTGTCGCACGTTCTTTGCGTTTTTCGGTTGTGGGAAATCTTTTACAGCTTCTATCTTTTTTTCGTCGGGACTAAGTCCTTTTTCACTCAAACCATGTCCTAGATAATTCACTTCTCTTTTCAAAAACTTGTCGGTTTGTAACTTCAATCCGGCGACTCGAAGTCTGTTTAATAGTAGACTCAATTTTCTATCATGTTCTGCCAGTGTGTTTGCATATATCGCAATGTCCTCCAGGTACACAAACAATTCTCTGCCTTGTAGTCCTCTTAATAAGGTTTTCATTAACCTTTGAAAAGTCGCGGGTTCATTTTTCAACCCAAAAGGCATACGAACGAATTGATAGTGTCCAAATGGCGTACTGAAAGCTGTTTTATGTGCATCTCTCGGGTCCATCTTAATTTGGTGAAACCCTGATGCAAGGTCTAGTACGGAGTAATATTTTGCACCTCCTACTTGGTCAAATATCTCACTGATCTTCGGCAGTGGATATGCATCGCTTACCGTTTTTTCATTCAAAGCTCTGAAGTCAAGAACTATTCGCCATCTTGGTCGACCTTGTGAGTCTGCTTTTTTTTTTTTTACAATCCAAATTGGGCTATTAAATGGAGAATCGGAGTTCTCTATCGCCCCTTGCTTTAATAAATCATTCACCTGTCTATCTATTTCTTCTTTGAGCGAGTGAGGAAATTTGTATTGTCGGATATTGACTGGTTCTTCATCTGTGGTTTTTATTCTGTGAGTTATAGTATTTGTTCCACGCAATGAATCTCCGGGTAAAACAAAAATATTGCGATTTTTTTCGACTAAATGCTGTACGTATTCTTTTTCGATTTCATTAAAGTGATCTGTGCGTATTATATCTCTTATAGATGTGGTTTCTATGGAAGTTAAGTTTTCCGTGGGGAAAACAGTGGGTTCATTATTTATTCCCTTTGAGGGGATATTCAGTTCTTAAAATATTAGTTCTTGTGTAAGTGAATAAAGCGTCTTTGTGGATATACTCTCATTATCGAAGTAATTATTTCAAAATTCGTTTGTTTCATCATCTATGTGTAACAGTTCTTCGTTCAGCCTTTGCTGTTCATCGTTTATTTCGCTCTCGTCGCTCTGACTACCGGTAAATACGTTCGCGAGTAACGAGTCTACCGTATGGTCTATTCCTCCTTCTTCCATTTCCGCGGCTAAATTTTTGCGAAGCATCTCTGGTGACACAAATTCGATAGGTTGGTCATGTGTATGAAGAAATTCTAGTCGTTTCATCTCATAGTTCAATGTTACTCGAATGACGCTTAAATATCGTGTCCCCAAAATACCGGAATACGGTATTGGCAAATGATCAGAGACGATGTGGAGTTCCTAGGGTGGAAAATTATTCTGAGCTTATCCCCCTCAAGAGTTCTTTTTGTGACTCATCGATTTTGAATTGATGGAGTATGGTTCCTATTTTTGTTAAATTTCCTTCAAATCCTGTGTCTACTAGGAATCTACATTTGCCGTCCATTGGGTTCTTGGTAATCACGATAGGAAGTAACTCCGTTTTCTGTTCGTGGATATTCACAATGCTATAGGTAGGAATGCCTAAGGTTTTATTTCCTAGTCGTAAGTTCGTCGTTTTGCCAGTTATGATGAGTTGTTTATGGTTAAAATTTAATTCGACGTTGGTATCTGTGAAGCATTTTGATGCTATGATTCCATTGTATGGAATAGGAAAATTCTTCAACCTCCCTTGTAAAAACCAAATTAATTGCTTTAATAAATTCATTCATTGTCAATTTTGTATGCAAATTAATTTCATTCCACTTTTCCTTATCTCTCATGTTTTCAATTCTGTACATGACAGAATTAAATTTACAAGGGAGGTTGAAGTAAATAGTCAGTTAAGTTTTTTGGACATTAATGTAATTAGATGTAGTAATAATAAGGTAAAACTTAATTGGTACAGAAAGCCTGCTTGGTCAGGTAGGTTTTTAGATTTTAATTCACACCACCAATTCGGAAACAAAATTGGAGCATTGAAACGTGTCATTGACAGAGCAATTAAATTGTCACATAAAGATTTTAGACAAAATAATTTACAGATAGTAAGAGAGACTTTTATTAATAATGGCTATCCAATTCAATTTATTAATAGATTGATTGCTGAGAGATTGTTTGATATTTATAATACCGAAAATAGACATAGTGCAGGAATTGATTTTAACGGAGGCAAAATTATTGTCTTACCATATGTTCAAGGATTATCTGAAAGAATAAAAAGATATTTTCGGAAATATAACATTCAAATTTTCTTTAAAAATCGCAATAATTTAAGTAGATTGTTTAATAATTGCAAAGATAAGGATGATTTATGCTTAAAGTCAGGAGTTGTTTACAAGATTAATTGCATGGATTGTGATTAATACTATATTGGACAAACAGGTAGATATTTAAAAAAGAGAATTTATGAACATAAATATAGTTTACGTAGCTCACATATTACTTCTGGTTTAAAAGAGCATTGTTTAAAGTTTTTACATTCTTTTGATTTTGTGAATGTGGATATTTTGGAACATGATATTAATAATAAGTATAAACGGGAGAGTCTTGAAAGTATTCACATTTCCAAGAATCGAAATAATGTGAATTTAATGTTAGAGTCTGGTAGATTGGACAGTGTTTATCATTCATTATTAAATTGATTGGTTTTGGACAATTTGTGTAGAGGGGAAATTTATATTTAATTTACCAAATTTGGTGGTGGGGATGGGTATATATAGATTAGAATATAAGGTTTAGATTAGTCCCTGATGAGGAGCCGTAGCGAGCTCGAAACGTTGGACAAGTCTTCAATTAGGTAAGGGTGTTGGGGACAGTCAGACTGCACTTTACTAACAAAGAATTTTTTCAGCTAATATTTTATTTTCAGATTAGTCTACGGGGGTGAATGTAAACAAGGACAGTCTGACTGTCATTATAATTTTAATTTAATTTTTAATTTAATTTTTATTTTTAATTTTTATGTTTTTATTTTATTTTTATTATTTTTTATTTTTATTTTATTTTATTTTTGGATGGAATTGATTGGACTGTAAGACCAATAAAAAAATATTTATTAATTTGTATATGGGCAGTCGACAGAAGTACAATTCAATTGTTTTATAAAAAGAAGAAGACATTGTGGCCCGAACTGAACCTCTACGTATGGTACCTAGTTGGTTATTGTGGCTCCAAGGGTATTAGTTCACCTAGCAGATTCGATAATTGGTTTGTGTTCATTGAGCGTGTTTGTCTGTCGCAAGCCCCCCTGTTCGCGTTCTCATTCTGGAGACTTCGTTCATTTCCCTGGTTTTATTGCCGCTTTTGACATTCTCATATTGTATGCCCTGGGTACTTGCAATAAGCGCATGTGGGTCTGTTAAAACTGGCTGCGGTTTGTTGAGCTGGGTCGCGTACCCTACATGTAGCTTCAGAGTGCCCTAACCTTCCGCATTTTTGGCATTTCGGAATTGGTTTATGTTTTTTCGTTTGATTAGTTCGATAGAAGTTAGCTATACGGCCAGGCTTATTGCATAGTTGGCATGTTAGAGACAATGGTCTCAGGCTATTTCTGCAGTCGCGGGCATTATGACCGATTGCGTTACATGCTTGGCATTTGATCGTTGCGAAGCACTGAGAGGTAGTATTGTTTGACCTTCCGCAAGTTTGGCATAATAGCGCTTGACTTTATCTGAGTCTTTTCCGACATTCTGCAAACATATGACCTATTATATTGCAGTAGCTACAAGGTGTATTCCTCGGAATACACGTCCTATAACTCCGAATAACGTCCTCATCGATACCCGTCGTGACCCTCGACGGGTAGGTCGGGGGGTGACGACGGCTATCAGTCGCTGCGGTGATGCTCCTGCTGCCGGAGGGTCATCTCGGGTCCCACGCGGCGATGTTGGTGCCGTGGGCGCATCCGGAGCGCGGGAAACCGTGAGGCTTCCCGTCGCAGTTCGGGTGGGCCACCCCATATAACGCCGATACGCCCGGTGGCAGCAGGGGCAGCTCTCGACGACAACCCCGCGTCACCCGCAGTTGCAACAGTACGCTGCAGCTACGGGACGGGGGCAGTCGCGGCGCGCATGCCCCAACTGCCAGCAGTTGTAGCAGTGTCGCCGGGGCGGGTCCACCTTGGGCCGCGTCCGTATCGGCTCTAGGCCATCAAACAGTACCCCCGTCAAGCGGGGGTATCTCTCTCCGTATGGGCGCTCCGGACGAAGCTCCACACGAGAGCGTTCTGCTCTCGGGGGTCCGGTGGGAAGCACCGAGTCCTGCGGTGAGACGGACCGTTCGACCACGGTTTCGCCATCCGAGGACGACGAAGACCATGACGACTCGGAGCCGCCGCCACGGATCGGAGGTAGTGACTCTCCCACCGTCCAGGACTCCCCCGGGACGGGCTGAAACTCCGAGAACGGTCGATGACCTGCACGAGGCCGGGAGATCAGTGGTCGTGCCACCTCTCTTCCGAGCCCTGAGCGGTGGTGTCTCCGCATGTGACTCATCACTAAAAGAATAAGTGCGGAGTTAAGGGATAGCTTCACCAGTGGTCCGGTCTAACTACCAAGGAAGAAGGGAAGTGAAAAAAAACCAAGGGAAACCGGAGCGTCTCATCACGAACCTATAAGCCGAGACTGGGACTAGCAACGTCGCGAGGGGAAGGGACATATCCCTTTAGCTCCGACACGTGCACCTTCGCGTTTCGCCGACTCGAGCCCGTCTCGAGCACGTAAACCGTCGGGGAAAGCTGATCGGAAATCCGAAAGGGGCCCTCGTACCTAGGAGCCAATTTAGAGGAGAACCTCTGGGTCCCGCTCGATAACACGTGTACCCTGCGCAACACTTGGTCTCCCACCCTGAAACTCACATCTCGTCTACCCCGATTGTAGTACCTTTCTTGAGTGGCCCGTGCCCCGTGGATGTGGCGGACGACAAGGTCCCTCAACGCGTCTAATCGCCGCATACGGTCCTTCCATACCTCGGGGTCGATCCTCGAAACCAACTCGCGTTCCTCAACCTCTCTTCTCAAGCTTTTGACCGGTTGCGGATGGCGGCCGAAGTTTAAAAACGCTGGTGACACTCTCGTTGATGTTTGTGTCGCTGTGTTCATGGCGAGACGTAGTTCGCACAGATGTAGGTCCCAATCGCGGTGGTCCGGTCCCACGAATATGGAAATCATGGTATTTAAGGTCCCATTACTCCGCTCCACAGGGTTGGCTTGTGGGTGGTATGGTGGCATTGTGACATGTTTCACACCATATCCTTCTAACATCTTCTTTAGTACGTGATTATCGAATCCAGTCCCATTGTCGCTCAAGAAGTAGTCTGACGTGTTCCATCGGAATAGGACTAAATCCTCGAAAGATTTGGCGACTGCCTTGCCGTTGGCTCTCTTCAACGGCTTTAATTCGACCCATAGGGTGAATAGGTCCTGGAATACCAGTATATATTTGTATTGCCCCTTACTCGGGGGAAGCTCGACGACATCGGCAGCCACAACGACCCAAGGTTTTTCCATTATTCCTTATGCCGTTGGCACTCGGGGCACTGGCGAACGTAGGTGTTCGTATCGTGGTAGATCCCCGGCCAGTCGTAATCTCTCGTGATTTTGTCGTACGTCTTCTTGACGCCCAGATGGCCAGCTGGCGGTTCCTCATGTGCCTCACGCAACACTCTCTCTCTGTGGTCCGTTGGTACAACGAGTTTCCAACTCTCGTGGTCCTCTGTCACGTTCTCCAAAATAGGGTCCACCCTGCGCCTGTATAACATACCATCGTGTACACTCCGCCCCGTAAACTTTTATGGGAATTCTATGACTTCCTGAACCCTGTGGGTGTACCATTCAACCTCACACGGTTCGAATGCAGCAATTTCTTCGAACTCGTTCTCGAACATCCGGGACAACGCGTCCGGGACGTGGTGAATGGTTCCGCGTCTATGTATTATCTCAAAATCCCATTGCTGCATCTCTAGGGCCCAGCGGGACAGGCGGCCAGTAGGTTCTTTCAGGTTCCGGAGCCAGCGAAGTGCGCTGTGGTCCGTAATTGCTGTGAACTTATAGCCTTCCAAGTATGGTCTCAATTTCGTGATCGACCACAGCAACGCCAAGCACTCTTTTTCTGAGGTCGTATAGTTGCGCTCCGCCGCGGTCAATACGTGATTCACGTAGACGATCGGATGCTCGCCATCCTCTCCCTCTTGCGTCAGTACTGCCCCGATCGCGTAATGGCTCGCATCACACTTTACCGAGAATGGCTTCGAAAAATCCGGTCGTGCAAGCACTGCCGCGGTCGTTAACGCCTCCTTGAGTTTGTTGAATGCCTCTTCCTGATCTGTGTCCAAGGTCCATGGTTGGCCCTTCCGTAATAACTTAACTGACGGGATTTTCAGTTCCGAATCTTTATCGATGAATCTCGAATACCAGCCAACCATGCCTAGGAACAGCCGCAGTTGCTTCACGGTCCTCGGGGTTGGGTTCTCTAACAATGGTCGTACTTTCTCTGGGTCCGGTCTGAGACCTTCACGGTCCAATAGGAAACCGAGGTACGCCACTTGAGAACAGCAAAATTCGCACTTTTTCCTATTTACGGATAGTCCTGCACCTTTCAGTCGTTTCAATACGCGTTCTAGCCAGGTCATGTGGTCCTCAAACGACTCTGTCGCTATGATGATGTCGTCCAGGTATCCAAATACGTTAGGTTCATACTCTGGTCCGAACAATGCGTCGATGAGCCGCTGGAAGGTCATGGGGGCGTTCGTCAGGCCGAACGGCATTCTGGTGAACTACCAGAGACCTGATCCTGGTACTGCGAAGGCCGTGAACTTCCTGCTCTTTGCGTCCATTGGTATCTGGAAGTACGCTTCCTTTGGGCCTAACTTCGATAAAAATCTGGCCTTACGCAGTTTATGTAAGATAGAGTCCATACTAGGTAACGGATAAGCGTCCTTGACGGTGGCAGCGTTCAGGTCTCTGTAGTCCACACAGAAACGGAACGAACCGTCGGACTTTTTCACGATAACAGGCGCGCTGCTCCACTCACTGGCCGAGCGCTTGATCACTCCTTTCTCAAACATCTTCACTTCATCCTGTGCTACTTGCATCATCATCGGCGACATGCATCTCGGCCGGTGTTTGACTGGAGCCACGTCCCGTACCTCTATCTATGTTAGGTCAGGGTAGTCGCTCCCAATCGTTCAGCGGCCTCGGGCAACAACTTACTTACGAGGTCCTCGACTAAGGCCCTTTGGTCCTCGCTGGCTTCGACGATACCCGCGAATTCAGCCGTTATTGCTAACCGTTCCTCTTCTGCCTCTTGTTCCGTGCGATTAAACTTTCTCCACTTACCGCCTCGTATACGTCACTGTCCAGATCCAAGACGGGCTTCGACCTCCCAAATCTGGCAAAAGTCCATACCCAATATAAGGTCATGGTCCAGCAAACTCACGGCTTTGACTGACAACTCTCCGACAACCCCATCCACTTCTATTATTAGCGGTAGCTCGCCTAGCATGGTCGTCCCTCCGCCGAGGGCACTCTTCAGCCTCGTCAAGGTCGGCCGTAGTCGATCCTTGAATCGCTCGGCTACTCGAGGTCCCACGACCGAAACCACAGCTCCAGGATCGAACAATGCGCGATAATTCATTCCGTTCATCCCCACGGGAAGAATCAATCGATTCTCTAGCGCCGCTCCGGCTACCTCGGGCCCATCTTGGTCCGGGCCGGTTTCTTCCGTCTGTACAGTTTTCTCCAGGTCCTGGGACTCCACAGGTCCTGATGTTCGATCTAACTCCGCTCCAACTCTACCCCCCCCCTGAACTTTACTGTGGGGAGGTCCCGGCGTTAGTCAGGCTGGAGGCATACCTCCCGGCCATCTCGGTGGCGGCAACTCTAATTTCTTCAATACTTCGTTTAATCCGTAGTTAGTATTCTGCGGGGCACTCTTGGTTTCGGACGCTTCTCTCGCATCTATCGTTGGTCGGGGCGGTCTTACTATACACGGTCTCTCCTCCGCATACCACTTCGCTCCCTCGGTCTGCCACTCTCTCGGGGACTCCCCGATCTGCACTTGACCTATCCAACAGTCCTCGATCTCACGATTCTCTCGCCCCTCACACCGGGCTCCGGTTTTCTCCTTCGGTACATTTCGCTCTAGCATCGTATGCTCCACTTGATCGGCTGCCTTACGCGCAGGCTTCTCCGGTTTACGCTTGACTTGCGGCTGGACGTCACCGCTTAGTGGCTCTTTTTTCTTTGGGATGGCTCCCTTGGACTCCGGCATGGGGTTCGATCCTAACGGCGTCCCGAGGGTGAACGGGGGGTTGCGGGACTGTCGCATCCCCCCCGTCCTTTCGTTTACCAACCTCGTACAGAGGGGGGCGCAATCAGGGCAGTCACAGATTGCAACTCCCTCTCGGCCGCACCATTGGCACGACAGCGTGCTTCTCCGACTGCTCGGGTAGTCGGTGGCATAATGGCCGCGTTGATGACACCGGTAACATGAGATGCACGGGCAGTTCGCCGCCCGGTGTCCTACTGCTCTACAGTGGAAACATGAACCGTAGAACCGTCCGTCTTCCCTGTCACGCGCTGGCGGCGAGCTTCTCCGAGTCTCCTCGCGGCCACGATTCTGCTACCGACCGTTGTCGTCGAACTGGCGACTCCGACGCTGTGGTGATCGGATTCTTAGTTGCCGCGTTTCCCAATTTCTTGACCGCTGTCGTGGTACGTTGGGAGATGGCCGCCTCACGGCTGCAGCGTAGCTCGGCGCTCTCTCTGGTTTGGTCGTTACCATCGGTCTCGGCGTCTGGGTCTCCACCGGTCCCTGTACGGCCGCTACCTCTCTGACCTTGGCTTTCGCTCCTTTGGTCCTCCTCCGTGTCTTCTTGTATCCTTCACTATCGGTCGACTCAGTCCTTCAGCCTCTATCACTCTGCGTGATGGCCGCGAATTTCGTCGCCTTGACCTTAGCTACGGCGGGAGCAGCGCTACGAAGTCTCATCTTGTGCTTCGCTGGTGGTGCGCTCCATCGGTTTTGGAGCTCCATGGTTCGCTCCATCTCGAGGCCATAGCGTGTTAATTCGGTAAAATTGGTGAACGTCTTGCCCACCATGTAGACCTGATACTCTGGTCGTAAGTTGTTGGCAGCGACCATCACCTGCTCGCCCAACGGCGGCGGCCTCCGGAAGTACGAGACAATGTGCCTGAACTTGGCGACGAAGGTGGCGACGGTCTCGCTGCGGTCCTGGGTCCTCGAATAAAGTTCCCTTCGAAGGTCGTCCTCGCTCAGCTGGTTGATGAATCTAAGCCTGAACGCCTCTTCAAAGGCCGCCCAGTTACTGGTCTCTGCCCGTATGGGTCGATACCACTGCTTAGCATCTCCCTTCAGGGTACCGGGAATCGCCCTGATTAATTCGCTCTCCGTCAGGTGGGCTGAGTATCTACACTCTTCGAGGTCCGCGAGGTATTCTTCCGGATACTCCAGGTCGGTCCCCGAGAACTTGATACCCCAGTCCTTTAGGATTCTCGCTGGCGAGTGCTGTCCGTAAACTCGACTGCTCCCGTGTGGGCACGCACACGGGGGCGAGGTTAGCCTCACTGTGTCCCGTTCTAGGCTAGTGTTGCGGACGGGAGGTGGCGGCGGACAACAATCTCGGCCAGGATTTCCGGTCCGTTCGGTCGGCGGGCGTCCTCGCATCACGGTCGGTCCGTATTCTGCGGCTCTGTCTTCGGTCCGACCTACTTTACTGGTTCCCGTCCTGGGGGTAGGTGCGCGCGTGGCTTCGGGCTGATCGCCTCCTCCGTGCTGACTGTCCTCGTCAGACGCAAAGTTTGCGTCGTCGTCGACCTCCTCCCTGACGCGAGGACCTGATACGTTGCGGGCAATGCTCCTGCCATCACCGATCACTCATTGGTTCGTATGCGATTGGGGCGGAACGCTACGGTGCCGACACTGCTGGTCGAACTGTGATAGGATTGATCGACGATCAATCTCGTCCTGTAACCGCAGCCGCTCTTCTTCATTGCGTTCCATGTCCATCTGGAGGATGTGATCCATTTGCAGACGTATCACCCGTTTTTGATCTTCTAGACGGCGCAACGAACCCGACTGGTCTGCCAGGCTGACCGTTGACACCACCCCCGGGTTGATCGTAACAGATTGGGAGTTTGACTTCGGTAGGGTGTTCCCCGTAGTGGTGTATTTTGGCGTGGTGGTGATGCACGTCGTCGCGGTGACCGTCGCAGCCCTGCCGGAAATCTGCGCGGCCGTGGGCGGCGAAGTCCGTAGACTCTCGAAAGGGTTCACCCCCACCGTCATCGGCGGGGTTGTTCGTCCTGGAATCTCCAGCTCCTCCAGGGTAGTCATTGGGTGTCCATGCCCACGTCCTGTCCATCTACGGCGCTTATCGACGAGGGAGTCATCCACGACTCGGGTCTGGTCCACACCGCGCCTAGGCGATGAGTCCCGATCTTCCTCGTCCTCCGTTGTCCAGGATATCTCTAGGGACGGGTCCTGATTACGGAGCTCAGCCCTTTGAACGCGTCTCTGTAGCGTATGACGGTCGCCGTGCGTACTCGCACCTAGCGAGCTTAAGACGGCCTTTAGCTGGTCCTGGTCTAGACGGCGAATCCGACCGTACATCGCCCAGGCCCTATCGTACTGGTCCATAATTAGCTCCAACAACTTTCTCGCAGATAAATCTGTATAATTACCTTTATATTTATATACATTAAACTACATCTTATCTGGAATTATTTCATCGCTTTCAGAGATCAGAATACTCTTTCGGCTTCTTGCAATAATAGCAAAATTCGTTGCATACTTATAATTAAACTTATTAATTTTTTCATATAAAAAGCTTACAAATCAAGGCATTCATGATCCAATATTTTATGAATGCTTTATATTATTCTAAAGTAATACTAATATTTAATTGAAATAGTAGGCAGGAATTCAATGCTTACTAGTAACAGTTAGGAAGAATTTCGTCGATCAATGAGGGCAACAACATTAAATACCTTTAAGTCAAATAAAGCAACAAATCAACTCAAATTATTTCGAACTTAATACTTACATGTAGTCAATTACTTATTTATAATATTAATATGACAAATATTGAGAACGTGCTATGGCAATAATTGATCTCCGTCACTCTTATGTTGCCAAATTTAATGTTAATAACAACAATTGTCGATTATTCTATTTTATATATGTGTATACACACAGTTATACAATACTTATAAATCTGCAATAGAATTGCAGAAAGTCAAGCTTTAGTTGATTGAAAAATTATATTGCAATAGTGTAATATTTTTTAAGAATTGAACAAAGATAATTTGAAGTTTTTATGGCAAATAATAAAAGAAAAGATTTTTTATTTTAAAAAAAAATATGCAATCAATCATAAAAATTTTTAAATTCAACTTAAAATCCGTGTGCCAGTGACAAAAATAGTAAATATGAAGTAAAGAATAATATATACATAACTATATACACTTTAATACTTAAAAATAATCTTAACGTATCATTTGAATCTGAAATTACATTGATATATTAAGTTTTGTGAAGGTTAAGGTATTGCAAAATTTACTCTAATCAGTAATTACAATATTTTTTAAAATAGCAAATTAGACCATTTTTAAAGCCTATTTTTTTGCTTGAAGGATTATGAAATAGCCTTTATCTTGTATGTGTTAATAAACCTATCCAAAAAAAACTAATTCTAAAAACTAAATAGCCTATAAATAGCAAACAATAATAAATAATATTTAAAGATTATTGTATTATTGACAGCATTAATAGCAAGGAATGACAGAAACAAATTGATTTTAATTCTTTGTAGTTAAAATGAACAAAATTTAGATTTATTTTTATTCGCTATAAGTTGAAAATTCCAAATTCCACCCAGTGCCCTGCTTCATATATCAAAAAAAAATACTTAATACGTTTTTGTAACTGATTACTTAATATAAAAATTATTTCATTAATTAAAATATTGATCTCTAATAAGATATAAAAATAATGAAAGTATCAAGAAAAATTTTAATTAATAAATAAGCGAATAAATAACAAAAAAAAATTTTTAATTTTTTTTTTCACAAAAATTTTTTTTTCCCACAAAAATTTTTTTTTCACAAAAATTTTTTCACAAATTTTTTTTTTCTACAACAAAAAAATTAAGTTAAAAAAAATTCTTTTTTTCTTCACAAAAAAATTAAATTATTAAGTTTTTTCTCTTTTTTTTTCTTCACAAAAAAAATTAAATTATTAAATTTCTTCTTTTTTTTCCTTCACAAAAAAATTAAATTATTAAAAAATTTCTTTTTTTTCTTTACAAAAAAAATTAAATTATGCAACGGTCGTTTCCGCTGCACGCGGTCGTACAGCGACACGTGGCCAACATGGCCGCGCCACGTGGCGATAAATTTAATTTCGCGATCCCGACCGGCTGGGCCCCACGTTGGGCGCCATTTTTGTGATGCCGCGATCCGCTCTCCGAAAATTGAATTTTTATTTCGATCCCGGTGAGGTCGCGCACACACAAAAAAAAATTAATTTTATCTTCACTTACTCACCTCCTTTGCTGCAGAGGGGGTCCCGCCGGTCTGGAAGGGAAAGGTGTCAGATTAAAAAGAAAACGCAACAACGCGAATTATCTCCTTTTTTCCTCTTTTCTTTATTTAACACCACACAATGTACGACAGTTCACAGTTCACGCGCGCCTCTCCTAATCCGGTCCCGCATTCGACGCGTCCCGACCGCGATCCGCGCCCGACGCGCCCACCGAACCCGGGGAAGGATGTCGAGGGATGGGAAGAGGGGACAGGGGACACAAGGGAGAAAAGGGGAAAGCACACGCGTGGGTGCTCACCGCTCACCAGGATACTCGCTGTCGCTGACGTCCGCCCTGCTGCCCGCTCTATCTCTTCTGCTCACTATCTCTCTTCTCTCTTATTTTCTTCTCTTACCTCTGCGCACTATCTTCCCTTACTTCTTTCTCACTTTCTTCTCTTACTTCTGCTCACTATCTTCCCTTACTTCTTTCTCACTTTCTTTTTTTTTTTTTTTACTTTCTCTCTCACTTCCTTCTCTTACTTCTGCGCACTATCACCCCTTCTCTTTCAACTTCTTCTCTTACTTCTGTCTCGTACTTCTTCTCATTTAGGCGGTCAACGACACACTCCTATGAGCTCTCGTTCTCTTTCTCTTCTTCTTCACGACTCGGCGGTTGAGTCGTGAAGAAAAGGCCGAAAAGTCCAAAATCTATTAGCATACTTCTGGAGGCAGAACAGTTTTGCTATCCCATGATCCAGATCGAGTGCTTCAATGCAGAATTAAAAACATTGCATCAATCAAAAGAAATCCCAAAACAAGCAAGCTGGCAAATTGGAACTGTTTTATCGACAGTCTTGGTATATTGAGTGTTGATGGCCGAGTTTCAAAGGGATTAGGGTCATAATTTGAGAATCAACCCATTATTCTCGATGAAAACACTTTGCGACGAAAATGCTTATAGCAAATTACCACCGCAAGTTTTACCACGCAAATGATGCTACAATCATAATCGAGATATCTCAGAGGTATTATATTATTGGTTTGTGATCCAAACTACGTGCGATCATCGGACAATGTGTGATGAGATCTGTGAGAACGACTCGCATATTATCAAAGACCATTCACTTGTTGGGCGATGAATTATTTCAGCCTAATGAGAATTAAAATTGGTTGGCACATAGAGAAGCGCTAGGGCATTATTTTCAACTGTCTAACTACACGACCCGTATTCTTGGTATTAGCAGCTAGCCTAGACGCCAGGTCGGCGATAATGGCCATTCAACGCCTAGCCGCACGGACGGCACACCCACTGTGATATACAGCGACAATGGCATAAATTTTCGTAAAGCAAGCAAGGAGTTGGCTAAGGCCATAAACAATACTTGATACCGAACACGTAGAAAACTATAGACGAAAAAATCGTATCACATGAAAATTTAATCCACCTGAAGCTTATCACTCCGTCAACTCAGGACCACTGACAGATGTTTCGCATCGATTTTAACGATCTGGAAACGGTGACACCAAACCACTTGGCTATGGGTGCCTCTTCGAGCAAGTTAAGACTAAAACGCATCGAATCCCGAAATGTGAATACGCGGAAGCAGTACAAAATTGCAGAACAACTTGCCGACTCTTTTTGGAAGCACTGATCCAGGGAATACCTGCCATTGTGGATACCAAGTCCAAAATGGCATAAAAAAGAAAGTTCGCTCGCGATAGGTGATATGGTACTAATAGTGAATTACCAAGCTGCTCGAAACACTTAGAAAAGAGGAATAATAAGTGAAGTATTTCCTGGAGCGGATGGTGAAATTCGTGCGGTAAGAATAAAAACCTCTAATTGCGAATATGTTAGACCACTGCATAAAACGGTACTTTTATTTTCTAAAACAGAGGTCCACAATGAAGAATTTTGTACAGGGGAGAATGTTGTTTAATAGAAAGAGCCTTTGTTAATGAAAATGTGTAATTTGTTATAAAAATCTATGTTTTTTACTGAAACTATAATTTGTTATAAAAATCTATAATTTTCTATAAAAAAATTCATTTATTTATAAAAACGTATAGTTTGTTTATGAAAACGTTTAATTTATTTTTATGACTAATTCAATCATATTATTTATGTAAGTTACAATTTACATGAGTTTAATTATTTGGAGAAATGCGATAATTTGTGTGATATTATGAGATTGTTTGTTTTGTAAATAAAAATAAAAATAAATAATTAACACGAATTCAAAATTATTGTCGTGCTCAACGTGCAGATAATTGTTGATACTATTATTATTGTTTTTGTAATTATTGTAATTAATGTTAATGATACTATATTCCGAATATATATTAAAAGGTACTGTCAATTGAATGTATAAATTATATCAACTTATTATTAAGAAAAATTGTATACTGTTCGAGCGAAGTGATAGACGAATTGCGTAAATTACTGTACTGAAACCATTGTAGTTCACACAAGAAAAGACTTGTGTCAAAGTTAATGACCTAACTAAAGCGGGCCTCGATGCACGTATGAAGATCGCTTTCGAAGAATGAGTACGAAATTATTCGGTCACCCGATTGGGTTACCAAGTCGGCAGTATACAAAATCATAGAGAATGATTGTATAGCACATAAAGTATAAAAGATAATTCCAATCAAAATGGAATAGAGCCTACGTCGCTAAATAAAAGGAGCGCAACTGCAGTGGAGCGGCAGTATTTAAACAGTTTTCTAATAAAAACGGACAAAAATACATAAGTAGATAACTAACAAATATTAAAATAAACACAAAATAAATAAACAAAATAACAGTCTAGTTATTTCCCTCACTCCACACAACTTCCGACCAAATTCATAACATTAGATGCAGAGACGATTATAAGTTTCAAAATGATAATAAATTTTACAAACCAAACGTGACACTTCGATTGTCAAAATAAACAAATGTGCAAATGTGAAAATCAACACAACAACGAACATTACTCCCAAGGGGAATGCAATGGATTAATGTATTAACAAGCGAAGAAACAATTAAAATGGAAAAACAATTTAAGCCTAATCCTGAAAACACCGAAAAGATTAGCAATGATACCACTTATCAAACATAAAATCATAATAGATGGACATCCTGTAATCAAACAGCGACATCATCCAATATCATTAACAGTAGAAAAATTGCTATTCGAAGAAATAGACACGAGGTGTGTTCAAAAAGTAACGAGAATTTTTAAATTTCGCGGGTTTGCAGAGTCCGTCTGTATAAAAAGTTTTTTTATTATGTCGGTACGCATGCCCCTGAAGTATGGTAACATTTTCAGCAATATTCATTGCTTACTTTTTAAGCGGCAGTCGTTAACGTTAGACGCGTTTTTTCGAGCTCGGCGATTTTCGTTTGTGAAAAAAAAGGAGCAAAGAATTTTTATTCAATTTTGCGTAAAATATGAAATAAAGTGTAGTGAAGTTTGTAAAATGTTATCAAAGTCATATGGTAAGTCTGCTATGAGTAAAGCAAGGATTTATGAGTGGTATAAGCGTTTCCAAGATGGCCGTGAAAACGTTGAAGATGATAAGCGACTCAGACGCCCAAGCACACCAACAACCGATGAAAACGTGAAAAAAAATGAAAGAAATGGTTATGAACGATCGCCGAATCACAATCAGAGAAGTTCCTGATGACGTTCAAATATCAGTTGGCGCATACCATGGAATTATTTCGGATGTTTTGAATATGAAACGTGTGGCAGCAAAATTTGTTCCAAAATGGTTGAATTTCGAACAAAAACAGCGGCGAATGGAAGTTGATCAGGAGTCGCTAAATGAAGTTAATAACGATACAGAACTGTTACAACGTGTCATAACCGGTGACAAAACATGCGTTTACGGATATGATGTCGAAGCTAAGGCTCAATCGTCTCAGTGGAAGCATTCTGGATTGCCAATATCGAAAAAGGCTCGAAGATTAATTCAATGGCGAAAAAATAGGCATACCGCCTGTCTTGTGTGAGCTGTATTCTAGATAATTAAAGAGTAGCAAGATACATCTCAAACATCGATATGAGTCAAGCCTTTCTTCAAATCCCATTAGAAAGGAAAAGTAAGGAAATCACGACGTTCACGGTACAAGGAAAAGGGTTATATCAATTCAATCGTCTACCTTACGATTTAAGATCGTTCCCGGCAGTATTTCATATTCACTATGATAATTCATTATAATAATATTCACTGAAACCTTTCAGAACCATTTGACCTGGTTGAACATTGTCTTCGACATTTCAAAGACGCTACACTAACAATCAACAAAGAAAACAGTAAATTTTGCAGACTCCAAGTGAAATACCTAGGATTTATAGCGTATTATAAAGGACTACAAGTATACCTAGAGAAAGTAGAACCGATCCGTCAATATCCACCACCTCAAAATTTACAACAAGAAGATTTATACGAAGAACCATATGGTATAGAAAATTGATCCCCAATTTCGCCCAAATTATCACCCCAATTAACAAACTATTAAAACAAAAACAACTATGAGTATGGGGGGACGAACAAGAAGCTTTCGTAACATTAAAATCACATTTATTGAAGGAGCTCATTCTAATACGACCAAACTTTAAAAAACCATTCACTATACAAACAGACGCAAGCTTAGTCGCATTGGCAGCCGTTCTAACTCAAATAATCGCCAACAATGAAGGCGTTATAGCTTATACAAGCCCGGAATAAAGACACATAGAAAAACTATAGAACCACTCAGTTAGAGTGTCTCGCAGTGATCTGGACTAAATGATTAAACTAAATAGGGAAACTCATTTTATAGTAATAACAGATCATAGTAGTCTACAATAGTTGCAAATCATTAAAAAACCGATAGAGCGACTAGTTAGATGGGCAATGCAATTACTAGGATACGACGTAAAAATAGTACACAGAATAGGTGCAATGCACCAAGTACCAAATGCACTATCTAGAAGTCATGAAACATCATCCAAAATATTACCGAGACTAAATAACAATAGTAACGACTGATACACAGAAAGAGTAAATCAAATACTAAAAGAATCAAAATAGTTTAAAAATTGGCATATGATAAACAATAAACTCTATAAGCGAGAGGAATTCAACTAATAGTGTAATAACACAAGATTGTAGTGAATGAAAACTAGTCATATCAGACGACGAAAAAGACAGAATTCTCAAGCCGGACACCTAGGAATAGAAACAACGCATACGCGTATAACAAATAACTACTACTGGGCTGGGCTATTCAAACACGTAGTACAATATATCTAATTACATATATCTAATACAATATATCTAATCTACGCTGTTCTAATTGCAGTGATCCATCTCATCGCGACAGGGCCTGCCCATTGCCGAGGCTAGCTGATTTTTGTTACCATTGCGGGCATCGTGGAGTGTCCATCAAGGAAAGCCCACGGTGCTCCGAAAAGTGGGTATGGAAGGGACCTTACGTAATGGTACGTGGTACCAATGCGCCTCGATCGGTCAATCTGGCTGAGATCGCACTTTTGCGAAAATGTGGCGTACGTCCTTATTGATGGAAGAGCGTAGAAGAAAACCCGCGGGAGTGAATCGTGTCCAGAATAAACGGGAAAAGGGTTTTGGTTTTCTTTTAAATATTAAAATATTGTCAAATTTTTATTATATAATATAAACTAGTGGTAAGATATTAATATAAACTGTTTTTATTCTGGAAGAAAAAATCCCTTGACACATTTAGTGACTATCTAATCCTTAATCCTAACATCCACTCTGCTCAAAGATATATAACTAAGAGATATGACTTATACAGCAGTCAAAGCACGTGGAGCATACATTAAAGCCATGGTATCTCTAATTAGAAACCTGGATCGAGATTTGTAGCAAAACGCCAGAGGGGGTGCCAGGCAGTCGCCGTGCTAACTCCTTTCTTCATGGAGGAGAGGATTGTAACATGGTAAGACATAAACGTTTATAGTATAGTGCAAAATAATCCTCCGATGCGTCAAGGTCTCGAGTCTCGACTATTAAAATAAAATTTATAATATCATATAATAAATGCTCGAATATTGTTCCGGAGGAATTGGAAAGCCGAGCACATGAGACGACGAATTTCTGCGAAAAACATCGGCCTGACGCGCTAAATGTAAACATGCAGTAGGCAAGACCGCTGCTGCGGCCACGATACCTTTAGATAGGCTAGGGTCGGCGTAGTAGGGGGTCACGAGCCGCGAAAAAGACGTTAGATTCCGGAATTTACGTGAGATCAGTCCTTTTGTGCTCAAGCGCCTACCAGTACAGACGATCGAAAAGAAGACTTCCTCTGCCGTGAGCCAAACTTCTGAGGAATTCTGACAAGCGAACCCCGCAGGGCTTCACTAGGGCGCTGCCAGCGCAGTTTCCTAGCGCTAGGGGCTGATGTGGACGCGGTAGTTGGAAGTCAAAACTCTCTATACCGTTGTATATACTTTGATAACTTTTAAATGCACACGTATACATGTAAATTTATATATATATATATATATATATATATATATGCGTGTATACGTGTATATATGCTTGGGATATCTATAGAAGTAGATCCGAATAGGTAAGCGCACCACCAGAACAAACTATTGATTATTATTATTATAATTAAGTATTGTTAAAAATTATTGTTATTATAAAAAAACGGCTCTCTCGATGTTACACGAGCGGCAGTGAAAAAATAAACCGACAAAATTAATAGAAATTGTCCTGCAAAAGGCAAAATTCAGAGTTTTCCCGGTGCATCGACTCCTATAAAGTCGATTCACACAAACTCTTCCTTGAGTTAACAACCGATCCAGAGCTCGAGAAAATCCTGATTATAATCCATTTCCAAAATGAAATTATTAATTTGATCTCTGTTGCGAGGCGCTCCTTAAAATACAGACGATTAATAATTGTCCCGACCTAAAGAGATCGTGTTTCCGGTTGCAAAGTGCTCTTCAAAAGACTAGCAGAATTAAGAACAATTTTATATGAAATTCCTGTTTAAAATTATCCTGAATTATATAAATTTTTCACGTGCAATCTAGTATTGGGTATTCATACGCTGAAGAGCACCGAATCATTACTGTACTGGCAAACAGCGCGTGTTTAAAATTAAGATATTCAGATTATTATAATTTTTGCGTTACATTTATTTTATTCGTATAGTAATCATTTTTGTTATATTTATTCTCTTACAGAAACCTCGTTAGCTTATACCAGGACTTTCATTGAATAAATTATTATTTATATTAAATTAAATTATTTTACCCGAACTACGGTCCCCTCTGGAAAATACTTCCTCTCCTCTCAAACTACCCTGGAAAATACCACGTAGGCTATCTCGAGGGGATAGGAACATTATAAATTTAAATGTAACTATGTCGTATTGTATCACCGTTAGTTGGCCGGTAATAGTAGGTTGTACATGAACAACAGTGTTATATAAAACAATTATTTCGCGCACGTTATTTAAATATGATTAAACAAAGTAGTTAATTTCTACCAATCTGTTACGTACGTGGTTGGATCCAAAATATATATTTATGATATGAACATAAATTAATCGATTTGTAATAAGGAGATTACTTTTTATCCTGGATGTCCAAAACGCCTTCAATTCCGCGAAATGCATAGATATTTTTGGAGCCTTATAGTTTATTTTCAAAATCAACTCTTACCTTCTATGTATCATAGGGGGCTATCTACAGGATCAAGAACTGATGAATAAGACATTGGCCTGAAAAAAAACGAAATCGCGTGGCAGCGGGGGTGACGCCAAGTTTTATCCTAGGCCCCGACTTCTGGAACGTACAGTACGATCGCTTACTAAAGTAGCCGGTATAGTCGCGCGCGACTATCATTTGTTTGATTTAAAACTGAATCATGTGGTGAGCCGGATGACTGAATGGATGGCAGATCACGGGTTACAGCTTGCGCTACAAAAGACCGACTTATTGCTGTTGACTCGTAGACGTGTAGAGACAAATAAAGCAGCAGAAAAGACCAACGCTCTAAGAAGACTGCTAAAGAAAACCTACTCGATTTTACTTTATGTGGTGAGAGTTTCGGCCGACGCGATGAAAGGAAAAAAACAAGCGAACGCCGTGAAAAGCGTATAAAGGGTTATCGCGATAAGAATCGCGTGTGCGCATCATACTGTGTCTCATAGCGCGGTTTTCTTGATCGCTGTTGTCATTCCCATTGAAGAGAATTACCTCTCCGGAGTGCAAGTATTGCGGATGGGATTGGGAAGATGCAGATCACATGTTCTTCGTGTGCGACCATTGGACCGAGTTACGATTAGAGCTACAGACGAGGATAGGCGCGATCGCGCCCGAAAACGTGGCGAGACTTATGATGACGGACGCGGACAGGTTGCGGTTGATCGTAAAACAAGTTACGCATGTGTTTCGAAGCAAAAGAACGGGTGGATGTCTGAATGATTGAAAGACTGTGAAGATTCAATGCAGTTGCTAGTATGCATGAAATTCTAGGATGAAAGAAATGGCCATGAATGGATCACGCAAGGACTACCGCCCAGGCGGTGTAACAACATGGAGATATGTGTTTAGTGCGTAGTGACATGGATTTTGTGTCGAGTCGCACATATTCTAGTGGCCGTTCTTCTGGCTTAATTCTTGCTGAACGGACATTGGAAATGCATAAATAGCATTCAAAGACTCTTTAAAAAAATAAAAAAATAACGAGATTACTTTATTTGAGTTAGTCGTTTCGTTAATAGAACAATTTTGATTGCTAGAAAGTTAATAATAATAATAATAATAGTAGTAATGACTTCGTAGTGGTTTGAGAGAAACGTTTATAGAGCATTTCTATGTAGATTTGTTAGCTACATTTACTTGAGTGCTGATATTAAATATTATATAATAGATATAATAAATCTGAGTGAAGTAAATTGAAAGATATTCTTATTTCTCACTATAATAAATTATGCAGAAATTATTAGCTAAAGAGTGAAAAATTACAAGAAAAGTTAAGGAAGGTGAAAAAGATACAAGAGGAAATAAATAATATATATATAAATTTTTATTTCTATGATCGACTTAAGGAAGTAAGTGCAAATCATCATATCGTACTAATTTATCATATCTTCATATCGTATCATACTCATACTAATTTATTAAGGCAAAGCGTGTGTTTAGTCGACGTATTATATTTGTTAGGGATAATAATGCTAGTTCTATATATATATATATATATATACATTCAGAACACAGTATTCGTTTTCACTCATCTATGGTGTCAAAAAGTATTTTCCGTATTCTTGGACGACCATTCGGCAGAACCCGCTCTTGGAGAAAAGAAATATTATAAGATTGTTTATTTAGTAGTGGATAACCAATAAATAATAATTAATATAAATATATAAATAAAAGAATTTATTAATTATAATCATTTTCAAAATTAGTTTTTCCGTAGCTGGTATTATTACTATGTAACAGTATTTAATAATTTCTTTTATTTAAGAAATAAAACATATTTCCGAGATGATATTTTATTACAAATGCAAGTAATTTATTTTTCTTATTTATTTAAGACTGCTGATATTGTGTAAGATCATTATATAAATACTGTAGCAACAATAACAATATTTATTAATTTAATTGCAGCAATGCAATTTTTAATTAAGTTTTCCTTACACATCAATAGTTCCAAAATTCTTCCTTGAATCGAAAAATTTCTTCTATTTACACGTTGTACAGGAAATAATTTTAAAGAAAAGTGTAATATTTGTAATATTTATTAATTTAATGAAAAAATAAAGAAAGAGCAAATTTTATTTGTTTTTTCAAATAAAAACACAAATGTCTGACTTGCTATAATCACGAAAGTTTTAGATCATTATCTATGCTTTCGAATCTAGCAATGAGTATAGAAACATATCTAGTGTACATAATTTTTATCGAAAAACTTAATAACATGTTCTACTTGTACTCAATGTTATTTACCCTGATAGAAACGTCGCTAAACGATTTTGATAAGCAAAGTGTTTTGAATTAAATAAATACATTGTTTTATTCAGAATATCTTTATTTAAATCTTAACAAATATTAATGTGCTTATTGCTCTTATACTTATATTATTAGGACAGTTAGACTGCCTGTGTGTATAATTACCGCTAATTATAATAGGACTGTAGCATCAAGAAAAATATTTATAATTTTTTTTAAAAGAATTTTTTATTTTTAATTTTTATATAAAAATAAAATATTAATTATCCTTAAATAAATTTGTTGTTTGTTTAAGTTACGATCAGATATTTCAATGAAGTAAAGAAAGCATTGTTTAAAATAAGAACAAATATCATGAATTGAAAATTTATTTATCATTCATATAATTCTTTTTACAATTGTATCTTGTCTGTTTTTTAGACGCTGTATAATAAAACATATACAGGTCGTATAGAGGCGCTACACAGGTATACTTGGGAAGAAAATCTTATCAAGGTTTACGAACACAACTTATTGGCCGCGGCTGGACACCACTTGTATAGCTTACGAGACAATAATATTGCTGATCTCAGTACATCTCAATATATCCGTGACTTGGTGCGTTACTCAGTTTTCTCATACGTATATAATTGAAAAATATTTATATTTTAACAATATAAAATTTATTGTAAGGATCTTTTTAAATTAAGTAATATTACCAAATTAATAATATGTAGTACATTATTATAAAATGATATTGACTAGAAATACAAATTATAAATAAATCAATGTAAGTATAGATAAATATTGAATGTAATGTCAAAAGTTTATTGATAGAAAATCGCGTAATTCGGACCATCAATTTGCAAATAAGATAAGAGAATCATCAAATTATCAAATATATTTTAGAAAACAATATTTCATAAAGGGAAAAAGAAAATAAATTTGTTAATCGCCCGCTCAGAAGTAGCATTATTGTTAACAATATCATAAAGGAAAAATTATTTACTGTGGGCTCAAATTACTATTCTACAGGTGTTGTATTAGGCTCGTGGTGTCTCTATATTTCCAAATTCTGTGTGTATTTTCGCTGCTCTGTGGGCTTATCCTATGTTCGTATACGCTTAATGTTTAACTATTCTATTGTTTCCATATTTTTAAATATCTCTAACCTAAGCGAGTGAATAATTAAATGACTTAAGAGAGAATTACATATAGAATTAAATGTTCTACATTTCCTATATTCTACGCTATATTCTGCTGTGTTCTAAATAAGTGTGTGTGTGTTTGTGAGTATGTACTCTTCTTTCAACTTCTTTCGTTGTCGTCGACTGTTATCTTCTCTATGGCTTCTTCTTTATTATCCTGTATTCGTCGTTGACGATGAGTGTTGCTAGAATAAATTCGTAGTGTTAGCGGTATTCTTCCGTATTTTATTGTATCCGAGCCATCTTTGCTCGCTTCTACGGATTCTCACAGTTATAGTCCTCCCCTGCCGAAGCTGCGCCATCACAAGACTTATAGGGGAGCAGTCTTTTCATCGGACTAGCTAGCTTGCTGACGACGTTCACATGCTTGCGTGCATCGATGTGTTTATTGTGAATTGGAGTTCGGGCAGATGGATATCCCAATCCTTATGATTTTCTCTAATAAAGATCGAAATCATTGTTTTGAATGTACGATTAACCTGTTCTAAGGGGTTTGCCTGTGCGTGATAGGGTGCTATTAGCTTTTGCACAAGTCCTAACTCGCTCAGTGACTTTTTGACTACCTTATTGGCGAACTCTGTGCCGTTATCTGTAATCAGATATTTCTGGCATCTCCATTCAAATACAATTTGTTCTTTGAACGTTTTTATGATTGTTTGGCCAGTCTCCTTGTGGAATGGCCTTATTTCTACGTACTTTGTAAAGATATCCTCCGATATCAGCAGGTAGTTTTGCTTGCCTTTATTGGCGGGGAAGGATCCCATGACATCAGTTGCCATAGTTGTTCATGGAATTTCTACATTTCTTTGACCCATTAATACTGTGAGTGATTTTGTGACACTTTAGGTACTGTTTTCTCGACCCCAGTGTCCCGATGTTAGTCTGCTGTGACATTCGAAAATTCTTTCTTTCTGAATTGAGGAAACTACGAGATTCCAGTTACTCGTCAAGGTCTAGCTATCGGTTTAAACGCTCATGCCGCGTTTGAAAAGCCGGTCATTTTTTATGTGCCAATCAAGATATTTTTCAGGATGTTTTCGTATTTCCAGCAGTTTTTTGTATACCTTTTATCTGGCTCTGTGATGGACAGAGGGGCGGTAGGTGTGTGGTTAATGACGGGCGATTTTGATAATGCATCAGGCACTTGTGTAGAGCACCTTTACGGTGTATTATTTTTATATTCTACGATTATAATGCGGTGGCCCAGCATGTTAGTCTTCCCGTGGGGTTTTTGAGCATGTGTAGTCAGTTAAGCCTACTGTGATCCGTGATCACTGTGAATTTCTCCGCTAATAGATATCCACGAAATTTTTCCACGGTCCATAATACTGCCAAACATCCGTTTGCAGTGCCTGTATATTTTTGTTCTACTGTGCTAAAGCCTTGCTTGCATAAGCAATAGGGTGCTCCCCGTTTTGTATGTCTTGACTAAGTACCGTTCCAAAAGCATAGCTGCTCGCATCTGTTGACAGCACGACAGGTTTGTTTTGTGTTGGCTCGTTAAGACGGGTCAGCACCGCCGTTAGCTGCTGAATTTGCTCCTCAAAAGTTTTTATGGCGATAGTAATATCGTCGATATAGACAAAGATGGTTGGCTGCCATTGAGGCCCAAAAATGAGGTCCACGCGTTTTTGAAAGCTGGATGGGGCGTTATTGAGCCTGTAAGGTAGTCTATTATACTGAAATAATCCTTTTTGTGGAACTGCAAAAGCGGTTACTTCTTTACCGCTCTCTCTCAGGGGAATCTGGTGGTATGCTTGGCTTAAATCAATCTTTGATATATACCGCGCATCCCGCAGATTGACGAGAAGGACATCCATATGTATAAACGGATACGCGCCTTTTCTCGTAATTTGGTTCACCGCTCTGTAGTCAATTCAAAAACGAATATTTCCATTTTTCTTCGGTATTATGACTGAGCAACTACACCACGTGCTTACAGGCGGCTATATTATACTTCCAAACCAGCAGTCAGTCTATTTCATTATATGCGTACTACAGCAACCTATCGGGTATTCGACGGAGGCGCTGTGTAATAGGGCGTTGCCCTTGCACGACGATCCGATGCGGTTCGATCTGGGCCAGCTGGAGCTTTTCGCTTAGCACTGGTATTAGCTCGTCGAGCACCCGATCGAGCTTCAGCCTCTATGCTCTGTTCAGTGTTACTACCATACTCACTGCTGCGATTACCGTAATTATTTTTTTATGCTTCTTGTTTTGCTTTGCGAAGTGCCTTATTATTTTGTGTGGTGTATGCCAGGTGGCATCGGCAAAATTTATTATTATTTTCATTTTGTATAAGATATCTATGCGAATAATGATGTCGTACTTGAGGGTTTTGGCTAGTTTGAAATACACTTTTATGTGTTAATCATCAATACAAAGTAGCAGGTCTACCTTCCCATCATTAGAACAGAGTTTTCCTTCCAGCATCTGCATATATGACATGACCGGAATGATAGCTGATTTGGCCGACTTGCCTGCACCTAGACCTACGTATGACTTTCTAGCACGGGCGTCGATAAATACCGGGGATATTTTTCTCATTAGCTTTATATTTAAAAAGAACCAATTTTCGTCTTTATCATTCATAGTAGTGGGGTGCGTGGTTGTCACATCACTTGCTTTTGGGCACCTTTGATTTGTGATGCCATTCGCGGTGTGTGAAGTCATTTCAGGAGAAGTCATTCAGTGAATCATAGGAGTATCGAGGTTGACTCCTTGTTCCTATTCCCCTATGCGTTTCCTAGGTTATCACAGAAGCCGCATCGTGGACAATACATTTTTATGAAGTCTCTTTCTCCTTAATTATAGCAGTATAGATGTTTTGTATTTAGATATCTGTCTGCCCAGTGTTCTCGCAATTTACATGTCCAACAAGGCCTGTCATCGTCGCGCTGTGCTTTGTTATAGCTGCATGGTCTGGGTGACTTGTGGTGTCGGGTTTTCTACCGCGCTACTGACAAGTCCCAATGTCTATATCTTTCTGGCGTCTGTGTTCGTAGATATCGGTTCTGATCATTGTCACTTCTATGTGGCAATTGCTTGCGCGAGGTATTATGGTAGGATTTTGTATTCGGGAAGTTATTGTCTTACCTATCTGGCGAATAACTATTGCTTCTGTATGGTGATAAGGACAGGTGCCTTGAAGAGCGTGGGACGGGGGGTATGATGGTGAGAGTGACGGTATTTCCGTGGTGAAGGTGATGCTGCATATCTTGGCGACGTGCTTAGGTGTTCTCTTAAGCTTTTGTCCCCTCGTTCAGAAGATATGTTTCGTGGTCGCTGACTCTGATCGTTGTTTCCTCACCATCGGTGGCGAGTGTTTGTGCTTTCATCTGTGCGTTTGAACAGAATTGACACTGATAGTTCTATGAGCGTCACCTGTTTGGGCGTAGTTTTTATTGTTTCGCTGTCTAGCGCCGCGAGCTTCGAACGTCTTCTGGTTCTTCCGGATAACGGGCAATCTCCTCTGCTCACTATACACTGTCCGAGTGGAAGTGACTCTTTGTATCGGCGCTCCAGCTCTCTATTAAGCTCAATTTGTTGTCCAATTTATTATCCAACTCGTCTATTGATTTCAGTTCATCCCCGTCGATCTTCTCGATAAAATCGGGATTTAAGTTTCTGTATATTCGGTCCAATTGAGTCTCGAAGGGAAGTTGCTCGGATATTTTATTTAATAAGACCCTCATTCCTATGAAGTACGAGCCGATGGTCTCCTCCGAACCCCGTGTTCGATCCCTAAGCTCCTCTTTTAAATGCAAAGTGTAGTAAATTGGTCTGAATTATTGTCTTAACACAGACTTCAAATATTTCCGTGTTCGACAAGCCTTGTGTATAGGTCTGGTCCACATCTGTGCCATGCCGCAGAGTATTCCGGGGATAAGTTTTAGTATGTCTGCTTCAGGAATGTTCAGACTTTCCATGCTGTTGTGTACACGTTCAATAAACCCACCAACGTCCCCGCGAGGTGCTCCAGAGAATTACACCTTCTATTTGGTATAAGAACTGACCTGTTCGCGTCAATTTTAAATATATGTTGTCGAACGTCCTATTGGTGTTCTTGGTTGCGTTGTATTGGCGATCAATTAAATACGCCCGTGTACGGCGGTGCAACATAAGGCTGGTGCATTGCTGTGCATGCATATGTCGACGCCTCTGGTGGGCATTGCCAGTTGCAAGTATCTGTTACGGGAGTCTTATTGTTTTCAGCAATGTCCGTGCTGTGCACAGGCGGCGACCATACTTGGTATCTTGAGAACGGGAATGTCAGCCAGAGAAGCATCGTCGTGGCAGTTTTCTGCTGCTCTTCTTGGTTTCTCTTTATTTCGGTCAGTGAGATTTGTTGTTCTTGTGTTTATTGTTTGCTGTTCGTGGCTCGATGGTCGAGTTCCGTACACTTTAAGATTTCGGTGATCTCCGTGAGATCAGGCTGATCGTTTTCAGCGGCTTTTTCTCTATTAGCGGCGTTCGGTGCCTAAGCAAACTCCATTTTGATTAAAATCAGTTAAAATTTATTAAATCGTCTAATTACTTTGGTTTTAATTTTACTTAAAATCTATTAAAAATTTTTAGAAACTATTTATTAACACTTTACTTTATAATTTCTTAATGCTATATTATCTTCTTGACTGATTTTCTAACATTAAATTTTGTCAATCATATTTCCCCGTTTAATATAGCTGAATAATTTTATTTATTTATTTATTCATTGTGTCGTTCAGTCTTTTCCTTTTTTCTTTTCGATAGAAAGTTTCCTGATTTATCGAGACAAGAGGAAAGGAAAAGAAAATTTATTAAAAATCGAATTTGTTTATTTATAATAAAGGAAATTGTTGTTAACAATTATTTGTTTATTGCTCCTTGTAATGTGTTGTTAAATCAATGATTCAAGATTAAAAAATTCAAAATTAAAAAAAAATTTAAATGTTATTAACTATCTATTTATTTATTTATGATTTGTTAATAATTTTTTTAAATTGTGGTTGTATGTTTTTGATCCTCCCAATCTGTTGGTTAATGTATTTCTTCTGTTTAGTTTCTTGAGTCCTGATTGTTGTTATTATTATCTTTATTAAATAATATTTGTAAATAAATAATTAAATCATAACTAAATAATTGATTATTCAAGAATCTATATTGTTGTTATCCTTTATGTTATAGTTTTCCTCTGCTCAAATCAGATTCCTAAGATTGTTGCTATTCGTTATCGTTCATGACTAATATTTGTAAATAAATAATTAAATTGTACTAAATAGTTGATTATTCAATAACTTAAATTATCGTTATCATTTGTAGTGTTAAGTTCTGTATACTTAATCTAATTTATGAGTGAGAGTCTATTTAGTGGTGAAATCTTTTTTGTTTGATGAATATTTATGATTAATTATTAATTTATTTGTCCTACTATTTGGCTTGAATTTTAATTACTGTTTATAATATTTATAATATTTATGATTAGTTATTATAATGTTTGTTATTTTATTTGGCGTGCCTTCTAATTATTGTGAATATTTAGTGTTTATAATAAATAATTAAATTATTATTGGTAGTATTTATGAGTTAATGATTAAATTATACTAAAACGAGACCTACAATGGCTCGGTTGCTACAGGGAAGGATTAGTAACTTAGTGATCTGAGTTCAAATCTCAGTCTCGGTTGATGGACACAAGCACCGCTGTAATAATTTACACGTGCTTTGTTTACAAACACACCGTAGACTTCCGTCGCCGATTAACACCCATATTTGAAAGCATAAATAGAGCGACGTTAAAGAACATAAAAAAAATTGTACTAAATAATTATTTATTCGATAACTTCAGTTATTGTTATTTTTTAAATTATAGTTTTCAACATGCTCCATCTAATTTCTGGGTGATAGTTCTGTGATTGTTGAAATTTTATTAATTGTTTATAATTTTTAATTAATTATTACTTCTGTGGTTTTTCTATTTATCTCTATTAATAACATTTTATATGTTGTTTTACTTAAAAAGGAAAGTTAAAGATTTGAAGAAAAACTCGAATTATTATAAATAATTTTAATTATTTATTATCAGTATTCTTATTTCATTAATTATTTAAAATTATATTAAATAGTCTTTCTTATTTTCCAGTGATATTGCACCTTGTACGTTGCATTCTCTCTCTTTGCATTAAAAAGAGCACATTTATGTGTTGATAAGTATCCTTTGGTGTTATGGTTATTATTATTAATAATTGTACAGAAATATGTATTATATTTTATATTTTGTGTCTGTCCTCATTGTTCGTTGTTGGTTAATAATATAAAATGTGTTTAAGTTGCATGTGAAGGGGATAATAAGCTGGCTAAATATGTGGCTCGTTGACCAGTGGTTTGGCTGTAAAATTATGAATTTATATATTGATGAAAATTATTAATTTTTACTAAATCCTTTCAAGAAGAGTTTCAACAATTGTAGCGGTGCTTAACAACTTATTGCACTTTGTATTTTTTTTGTATCTATAGTACAGCTTACTGCAACTTATAGGTTATAATCACTTTCTATAAGTTATATTATCCTCTGCTAGATGAACGAAAAGGTAAGTGGTCGAAAATGTATTACAACAGCTAATATAAATGTTCTCTTCTTGAGTTACATATGAGTGGTATAAAAGGGAAACCTCGACAAATTTTTTTTCTTCAAGTTATTTTCATGAAAATCTTTGTTTTTCACTTAAGCTTGTTGGATTTATTTTCCACCATTGATGTGGTTCCTACCAACGTGAGACACTTTACAAATTTGTAAAATTCCATTTTTTCTATGTGAAAAGATACTTACGAAAATTATATATCAGGTTTCAGCGATCATATTGTGTGAGGGGGTGGGGTATTATAGGGACATGGTATTCTAAAAGAAAACTGTGAATTTTTAGATAGACTTGAGCGGTAGGAAGCAACAAGGGCAGCAAGTCATATAGGTTTATATATAAAAAATAAAGTGCGAAAGAGAAAATCGAAATGAATAATATATATATGCAATATTATGCATTCTAATATAATGTATTGTATAAGTAGTCTATAGACAAATAATAGAATGAAAGAATGACAGTTACATATATTTTATAATTAAATAATAATTAGAAACATACATAATAATATTAAATAATGTCATCGCAGGGTTATCATCTATTCATAAGTAAATCAATAATTTTAATATATGTTTCCATTTTAGTGTTACCATAAGAGAAGCAGAAGTCATTTCAAACAATATTTACATATAGTATTATTAATTAATAGTGTTTTCACTATGATTGCTATGAGCAACTAGTGAACATTTCTTGGTACTAAATAATCTTTTTTACTCTTCTATTGTGTTTTGTATTATTGTTGGCATATACAAATATATAATATATGAATGATAATTACAGAGCGTGTAAATATATGTTATGTTTTGCTTCAGCAAGTTATGAGAATCTTATACCACCATTGATATTGTTTATATGGCGTATACTAATGCTTCATTTGCACAAACTATCAATTAAATATGTGTGGATTAATATATTACAATATTTACTTAACCTCTAACTTATGTGGATATGAGTATTTGTAAAATAAATAGCAACGGCGGAAAGCTTAATTATAATTCACGGTGGAAAATATACGCGGGAGGGGTGAGTCAAGATTGTTTTTAATAACACATTGGGGCTATATTATTGGTGCATAAAATGTTGGCAAGTCTTAGCTACTTATGTACTTTACGCGGTTAAGTACAGTAGTCGTTAAGTAGTCGTTAAATAGTCGTTAAGTAAACCTACACTGCTATCCTCGTGCGCGCAACTATGTGCGCGACAAAAATGGCAAAGGACCAAAAATGTTAAAATAAGCAAAAAAAAAATTTTTTTTGGTTTTAAGAAGAAAGAAAAAAGCATCCATATGTAGATTGGAGTAGGGTGCAAAACGGGACTGCAAATATTTGTTGGGAATTTGCATACCGTCGATATGCAAAGAAACATAATTGATATTGACGTTTTGAAAATTAAATGGAGTAACTCTATGATTTCCCTTAAAAGCTCTGTTGTCTATAACTTGAATAATAATTATTTTCGGTAATTGACCAAGACTTACGTGATCGAGAGAGTCACTCTTGATCCGCGAGTGGAGCGTAATCGATTTTTAGCTAGTGCATTAGAATGTGCGAGCAAGATATGAGCATTAATTTTTACTCTACGAATAACAAGAGCTGCGACTTGTATTACAACCTTCAACTGCTATTGTCAGATCAAACCATGATCCAGAATGCTTCTTTGCTTCTCAGTAAGCGCACTCACATTTGTACGTCATTTATCAACATTTCGTCTTGATTCAAATCGCCACAATGTAAAGGGCAATATAAAAATACGTATAATTGAAACTTCATAACATAAAAAAACGATCATGTTACCGCTATACTTATTTGGAAAGCTGACCTTTGTACTTTACATGGTGGAGAACAATTTTGCAAAGCTATTTACAGAGAAGTTATTGGATAACGCATGCTCGAAGAATTCTTGGGAAAGTAGTTCGTCAATGTATCACCTGTGTTTGGTATAATACACGCACTCAGGAGCAGTTGATGGGATAACTCCCTGCAATTAGACCAAGACCTACTCGACCCTTTCAATACACTGGAGTCGATGCAGGCCCCTTTTGGATTAAGGCGTCTTCTGGAAGGGGACAAAAATCTTTAAAAGTGTATGTGGCAGTTTATGTATGTTTAGTCGTTAAAGCAGTTCATTTGGAATTGATATTGATCTTACCGCACAAGAATTTTTAGCTGCATTTCGGAAGTTTACTGCTTGTCCAGATCTCTGTAAAGTATTTTTAGAATGATAATGGTAGCACCTTTCTGGGTAGTGAACCTGAAATTCAGCGTCTCCTTACTAAAGCTTCTGCTTCAGGACAAATAATTGCGTCTATTCTGGCTCAAAATCAGGTGGAATTGTTTTTCATTTTTCTCAGAGCCCCTAATTTTGGTGACATTTGGGAAGCTAACGTGAGGTCTTTCAAAAGACATTTGTACAGAGTTATAGGCAAATCAAAATTGTCGTTCGAGTTTTTTTTCAATTCTTTTAGCTGATATTGAGACGAGTTTGAACTTTAGACCACTCATCGCACTTAGTTCAGATCCTGAAGATGTGAGTGTAATTACTCCAGGTTATTTTCTCATTGGTCCATTTATAACATTCCCAGAGGCATTTGTTGAAATTGATGAATCTTAAATTCTCTGTTCCAAATAGAGGTTGGCGCAGCTGATGAGAAATCATTTTTGCTATAGATGGCAAAAGGAATATTATGGTCAGTTACAACAGAGAATCAAGTGGCTTAAGTCTAATTATAGCTTTCAAATTGGTGATTTGGTTCTATAATAAATAAGGATTTCAAAAGTTATAAATAAAGTCTTACTCGTATTTGTACACAGTAGTAAGTTTAAATGCAAAGTACATGGTTAGTTAAAAATATCCTCACTCTTATTTGTTACTATAATTATCGTAAGACGCCAATTTAGTTTACAGAAGAGGATGATTATACAATTTATCAAGTCTATGAGCCTCAGGCTTTCATGAGCAATGGGTCAAACTGCATCCAAAAATCCTAAAAAAAATTCAGCATAACCGGTCAACATTTTAGAAAGAAAAACGCGTCTCTATTAATGATTTTGAAACACACTGATAGTCCAACATGTAGAGTATTTCTAAAGTTTAGCGATAAAACAACCGGAAGTTGTATATGCGAATGTGTGTTGAATATTTTGAAAGGTAGCATAAAAATTCGTAGCATAAACGTTTAAAACATCATCAACACATCTGCGTAAATTAGGTTACGATAACTCTATGAACGATTAGAAAAAATGAAATAAAATTTTGCTGCAACACGATCGTAGTTTTGCGGCAAAGATTCGTGAGATCGGCTTTTCAGATACTTTTATAGAGGCATGGTATAACAATAAGAGCCCTTCGTAGTTCTGGTATTAAAGCAACCTTGCTTGAGCGGCTTAGTAGAACTATATGCTAGTATATGTGGCCATACTTTTTGAACAACAACACAAAATGTTATATTGATATGGTTAAAAGTATTATATATGCTCACAATCATACTCTACATAGAGCAATATGGTTGAAACCGTCGAATGTGAATTAGTATAACGATAAGAATGCTCGCAAAAAGTGAGAAAAATGAGCACTTCTACAAAGTAATAATAAAAGAAAAAGCAAGGCGCTAGATACTTTTGTTAAATACAAGATAGAAGACAATGTGCACATCAATAGAACTAAAAGCGCATTTAAGAACGGTTGCGAGCAAAACTAGCAAGGAAATATTTAAAATAAATCGCGTATCGTAATGACAAAATGTTTATTCGTACATCTTAAAATATGTAAAAGGTGAAATTAGGAGATGGAGATAGAGATGGTTGTACACGGAAGAACTCACACACGTTGAAAAGCATCGAATTATGGACAACGACCAATATTTTCAAATCGAGCGTGTCATTGATACCAAGAGTCGAGGCTCAAAAAAACTTGTACTCGTCAAATGGCTCAGACATCTTTGAATATGTTTAATTCCTGGATTAAATCATTCAAACTAGAAAGTCTATAGCCATGGTTAACGCTGACGAATTTTACCTTATTATGCTCAACAATAGCAGCATGGTCTATTACAACGATAATGCGACGAGTTTCTTTACAACCGAAATATCACGCGAAATATGCCTCAGTGGTAACTGGAGTTTGGGTTTTGTTGAAATTTACGTACCTTGTATTATCTAGACAGCAAACAAAAGAATTATGAAGAACATCGTTTTCCACATGGTATTTACAACAATTTCGAACAGCTAGCGAATGAGATTAATAATAATTATATACAGAAACATCAAGTACTACAGCCAGAAGTTATAGGAAAAGAATTTTACTGGTTTATACGAAAATGTAACTGTGACAGTCCAAATTACATGATGTTAAATAAAAAAATACGCCATGTATTCGGTTTTTTAGACAACGCAGAAATTCTTGAATCTACTGAGAATACATATATATTGGAAGATGTACCAGCATATTTGGTCCGCTCCATACTCGATCAATTATAATATTTGCTTACAGGGATATTTATGAACCTTATACTACTGATGACACTTAAGCGGTTCTTTTGAGTATTGTGTCTATAAATACCAGGAATGATCAGTTTTGATTTAATATTGTAAAACATTTTTCGCCTGTTCACGATATTCCGTTGTTACAGCATAGTTTTCGCTCTATTGTTATTGATATAAGAGATGAATAAGGTAATCATGTATCATTCAAGTACAGGATGTTGACTATTATGCTTCACTTTAAGAGTAATTGATGAAAAGATAGAAAAAGAAACATCAAAAATTATGACTCATTGCATAAATTAGTACAACCATCAAATTCTGGCAGTGGAGTGAGACATTTCTTTAATAGTTCGAGATATCAGAGACGTAGAAGAGTGGGATCGTGATTGAAAGAACTACTTCGTAGAATTCTGCCTTATGTGGCATCTGGTGCGCGTGCAGTTGGCTAAGAAACTTTTTGTGCACGAGTTTATATAAGTGAAGACGTTGCCAATACTAGCTCTAAATTTAAAGACTCTTAGTAATTTAAAGAACTTGAAATTATACGCCAAAGAATCTGGTAAAAATTTAAAAAGAAAATAATTTAATTATACTTATGTCGACTGCCCTTAATAAATATTTTTTTATTGGTCTTACAGTCCAATCAATTCAACCTGCGACGGACAAAATCATAGCCGCGCAAATTTCGTTCGAAACAGAGAATTTACTACACGAAATATTCCACGCACACGCATTAAAATTAAAATGCTTAAGATAGTGTTACATCTAATTTGGTGTATGTACTTTACATACATACACGGACTTAGATGTATAAACGCCACAAGAAATAATATTGAACATCACTAGAAGTAATATATTAAATATATTATTTCTACAATTATAAAATTAAAACACGCGTATACACAGAATAAATACCGAAAACCGGGCAAAGGTCGCGACGACTACTGGAGAAGGAAGTCGTCGCAACTGCCGAAACTCGAACAAGTAGAGAGAGAACGCGATATCTAGTCTCTCTCTCTCTACTACTAAGTTATGTACAGTGTATGCCGTAGAGGGGATACATTGCGCGCAGCGAGAGAGAGCGCGTTCAATGTATTGGATCGGCGGCCGCTATCCCCTCTAATATGTGCCGCACGCACACTACTGTACGCTCTCACTAAACAGCCTGAGCCGCAACGAATGTAGCGAACGCGCGAATTCCAGTATATACAACGGGTGTCCGAAAACAAATGCACCCGCTGTATTTAATTAAATTAATTAAATCAAATGACTTAATGTACGCACAATATAGAAATATATGTATATATATGTTTAAACTTGTATACATGTATACTATTACTGTGCGCAGCACACCGGCTGCAAATAATAACAAAATGTAAAGCAATAATTATTATAATTATTATTGATTGTTATTATTATTATTGTAATTATTATTATTATTAATATAATTATTATAATTCGGCGCCTCGTCCGAAATTAAACGAGCGGCGACGGAATTATCCGATTATTTTGTTATAAAAGGGCCTGCAAAAGGCAAAATCGACAGTTCGCCCGGTGAACCAACTGCCCCGAAGTTGTTTCACACGAACTCCTCCCGGAGCTAGAACTTTTCCAGAACTCGAATTAATCCTGACTTTAAAATCCTCTCCGAAATTATTAACTTGATCTCTGTTGCGAGGCGCTCCTCAAAAGACAGACGGTTAATAATTTTACCTTTCCTAAGTAAACGTGATCCTGGTTGCAAGGCGCTCCTCAAAAGACCAGCAGTTTACTTATCCTTACATTTACTTATTTTTCCGAAGTTATCAGCTTGATCTCTGTTGCGAGGCGCTCCTCAAAAGACAGACGGCTAATAATTTTACCTATCCTTAAGTAAACGTGATCCTGGTTGCGAGGCGCTCCTCAAAAGACCAGCGGAGTTAAGTTTTCCTTATTTTTATCCCATTTAAAATCAACCTGTCTCGTTTCATTAGTTCCCCGCGTGGAAAATAACACCGGGTATTCATGCGGTAATTAGCGCCGGATATTAGACATTGCGGAACATAGCGCAAATTTATGTTAAATAAATATATAGATCTAGCTGTAGATTACGTTATTAATTATTTTTGTGTTTATATTTATTTGTTACAGAATCCTGTAAATAGAGGAGCCAACACATTTTGACAAATAAATTAATATTTTACTGTTATAAAAGAATATACTGTGTTCTAGTAAAATTATTTTCCTGAAACCGCCGATCGATCCCGAAAAACTTCCTCCCCTCTCAAACTACCCTGGGAAGATACCGCGTAGGCTATCCCGAGGGGGACAGGAACGTTACAAATCTAAAAATAAAATAAAAAATAAAAATAAAAATAAATAAATATAAAATAAAAATTAAAAATAAAAATTAAATTAAAAATTAAATTAAAATTATAATGACAGTCAGACTGTCCTTGTTTACATTGACCCCCGTAAACTAATCTGAAAATAAAATATTAGCTGAAAAAATTCTTTGTTAGTAAAGTGCAGTATGACTGTCCCCAACACCCTTACCTAACTGAAGACTTGCCCAATGTTTCGAGCTCGCTGCGGCTCCTCATTAGGGACTAAACTAAACCTTATATTCTAATCTATATATACCCATCCCCATCACCATATTCAGTAAATTAAATATCAATTCCCCCTCTAGCCAAATTGTCCAAAACCAATCAATTTAATAAGGAATGATAAACACTGTCCAATCTACCAGACTCTAACATTAAATTCACATTATTTCGATTCCTCAAAATGTGAATACTTTCAAGACTCTTCCTTTAATACTTATTATTAATACTATGTTGCAAAATATCCAGATTCACAAAATCAAAAGAATGTAAAAACTTTAAACAATGCTCTTTTAAACCGGAAGTAATAAGTGAGCTACGTAAACTATATTTATGTTCATAAATTCTCTTTTTTAAATATCTACCTGTTTGTCCAATATAGTATTTATCACAATCCATGCAATTAATCTTGTAAACAACTCCTGATTTTAAACATAAATCATCCCTATCTTTGCCACTATTGAACAATCTACTCAAATTATTGCTATTATTAAAGAAAATTTGAATGTTATATTTCCGAAAATTTCTTTTAATTCTTTCAGAGAATCCTCTAACATATGGCAAGACGATAATTTTACCTCCATTAAGATCAATTCCTGCACTATGTCTATTTTCGGTATTATAAATGTCAATCAATCTCTCAGCAATTAATCTATTAATAGATTTAATTGAATAACCATTATTAATAAAAGTTTCTCTTACTATCTGTAAATTATTTTCTCTAAAATCTTTATGTGATAATTTTATTGCTCTGTCAATGACACCCTTTAATGCTCCAATTTTGTTTCCGAATTGGTGCTGTGAACTAAAATCTAAAAACTTACCTGACCAAGTAGGCTTTCTGTACCAATTAAGTTTCACCTTATTATTACTACATCTAATGACATTAATGTCCAGATAACTTTGCGTTCCCCGAGACGATGCGCTTCACACATTTTTTCAGTGCGAGGTGTTTCGCCTCGAAAGGGAGTGCCTCTGGAGAGACGTAGGGCCATGTGGGCCTGAAAATATCGTCCGGTTGATGCTGGAGAGCCCTGAGAAGTGGTCCAGGATTTGCAATGTTTGCAAGGCTATCCTGGACCATAAACGAAGAATTGAAGAAGGCGTGTAAGCCCGCAAGGGCGAATAGGATGGCGCAGCCCAGAAGTAATGTCCACATAGACGGTTTCTGGGCTGCATTTACGCCATCGCGAGGAGGTCTCCTCGGTGCACGCCTGCCGAACCCGACTCGCAGCTCTTTTCAGTGCTGTGGAAAGCAGTCGAGAGGAATGCACTGACGAGGTAGTTTTTTAGTGGGTATGCACTCACAGGTGAGTCCTACATACCCGGGGACCGGTCTCCGGGATCCATAAAGGATTTTTCTCCTCCTCAAAAAAAAAAAAAAAATTCCAGAAAACTTAACTGACTATTAACTTCAACCTCCCTTGTAAATTTAATTCTCCCTTGTAAAATATTCCATGTTTGGCATCTTTAGACACGATGTTTATTACTTCATTTGGCATGTCCTTGTCAGTTTGATTCCTAAACCAATTTTTATTGTTTACATTGTTAATTTGATTGCTTTGAAATTGTTTTTTATTGCTTAAAAATTTAAATTTCATTTTCAATGTTTGTCTATTAATATATTTTGTTTTAATAAAATGTTTGTTTTGACCAAGAAAAAATTCATGTAATTCATTTCTTTCTATATTTTGATATAAATGATATACAATCTTTAATAAATATCTATTTAAGGAATGAATCTGAATATGTAAATCTCTAATTCTAAATTAAGTAATTTATTTTTGAAAAAGAAAATATTCTTCTTTAGATCATAACAAACACTATTACTATAAACCTGCAAAAAATATTCATCATGAAATCTATTATTAATGTGTACCGGAAATATATTTGATTTCTTGCATCTAATAAGGAGCGTAAGTTTTTCTTTAAGAATTACAACTTTTAAATTCATTTTTATCCATTTTGAACAATAATCTCCCGATCAAAGAAATCATCGCGGAGGTTGAAAGTAATCTTTTTGGTTTAAATGATGAAGTGAAAAAGGAATGTAGGGCATCTTGAGTTAATGTCATTAGTAATTTTAAAAGAGAAAATAAATTTGATAATTTTTTAAATAGTAATTTTATACATGGTTTAATTACCGCGAAGAATTTTTTGAGAAATAACCCTAATATAATCTTCCAAAAGACCGACAAAGGTAATGTAACTGTAGCTTCCAATAAAATTGATTACATAAATTGTATAAATAATATATTAAATGATGATAGTACTTATTTGAAGATTGGTAATCCACATATCGTTAAGCTACAAAATAATTTGAATGAGTTATTAAATAATTGGAAAAGAAATGAATACATTCCTTTTTTTTTTAGTTTTTAGATTTTAATTCACAGCACCAATTTGGAAACAAAATTGGAGCATTAAAGGGTGTCATTGACAGAGCAATCAAATTGTCACATAAAGATTTTAGAGAAAATAATTTACAGATAGTAAGAGAAACTTTCATTAATAATGGTTATTCAATTAAATCTATTAATAGATTAATTGCTGAGAGATTGATTGACATTTATAATACCGAAAATAGACATAGTGCAGGAATTGATCTTAATCGAGGTAAAATTATCGACTTGCCATATGTTAGAGGATTGTCTGAAAGAATTAAAAGAAATTTTCGGAAATATAACATTCAAATTTTCTTTAATAATAGCAATAATTTGAGTAGATTGTTCAATAATGGCAAAGATAGGGATGATTTATGTTTAAAATCAGGAGTTGTTTACAAGATTAATTGCATGGATTGTGATAAATACTATATTGGACAAACAGGTAGATATTTAAAAAAGAGAATTTATGAACATAAATATAGTTTACGTAGCTCACTTATTACTTCCGGTTTAAAAGAGCATTGTTTAAAGTTTTTACATTCTTTTGATTTTGTGAATCTGGATATTTTGCAACATAGTATTAATAATAAGTATTAAAGGGAGAGTCTTGAAAGTATTCACATTTTGAGGAATCGAAATAATGTGAATTTAATGTTAGAGTCTGGTAGATTGGACAGTGTTTATCATTCCTTATTAAATTGACTGGTTTTGGACAATTTGGTTAGAGGGGGAATTGATATTTAATTTACTGAATATGCTGATGGGGATGGGTATATATAGATTAGAATATAAGGTTTAGTTTACTCCCTGATGAGGAGCCGTAGCGAGCTCGAAACATTGGGCAAGTCTTCAATTAGGTAAGGGTGTTGGGGACAGTCAGACTGCACTTTACTAACAAAGAATTTTTTCAGCTAATATTTTATTTTCAGATTAGTTTACGGGGGTCAATGTAAACAAGGACAGTCTGATTATCATTATAATTTTAATTTAATTTTTAATTTAATTTTTATTTTTAATTTTATTTTTATTTTTTATTTTATTTTTAGATTGAATTGATTGGACTGTAAGGTCAATAAAAAAATATTTATTAATTTAAAAAGAAAAGCTGTTAAATTGAACAAAATTGTTAATTTAATGAAAGGCGATATTTTATAAATCGATTGCAGCTAAACGCATACTTTAGTTTAAAAAGGTACGCCCACCAGAAATCACTGTTGGAGCTCGTAAAAAAAAAGAAAATAGTAAAAATTCGTACCGTAGCGAATAGGCGAAGAAAAAATCATATAAAAAATGAAGAAGTAGTAAGAAAAGTAACAAAATAGTTAGTTACAGGAATATAAACGATATTTTTGTTCAAGTGTATGTCCAGTAAATTGGAATCTTCACTTTACCTACGACACAAAGTTCTATAGAGAGTAGCAGTTATTTAAATTATAAGCCTGTATCTTCAATTGGCGAAGAAAACGATCTTCTCTTTACAATTTGTCATTCCAAGTGTGATCGAGCAGTACATATACCTTGCTATACTTATTATACTATGCTACATGTTCAAGAGTAAATTCTCCCTGTAGATACCGAGATAGAAAATGCAAAAGTTGCACCCATGAAAACATTCTTCGCTTTACGAGGACAGTCAGCTATGTAATGCAACAAACTTAAAAAATCGAGTATATTTAAAAATTAAGATACATCGCTGCGATCCCATTCAAAGTTGTCCCGTCCCACATCTATACACTTATTGCAGAAACTTTTTCCAGCTTTGTAACAATTCTGGAATACTTCTTGTGGAGCCATATTGAGTACCTTCGTCGCAGATTCTCGGATGTCTTCAACGGAGTCAAAATGACGACCTTTGACAACATTATAGATGTTTTAAAAAATAATTTAAAAACTTACTTGAATATTATCTTAATTTTAAATAATTCATATTAATCAAAAAATAAAACGAATATATGAAATGTACAAGAAAATACTTTCGTAGTCTATGCTTCTTTTAATTAACTATAAAATACTATTAATACAAATAAAATATTACAAATAAATTAATGAAAGTGAGTTTTTATATTTTGCAGAATAAGATAATATATAAAGCCAATCTGAAAGAAATTTGGTTTCAATTAATTGTAAAATGTATTTATTATATGTATATATATATATATATATATATATATATATATATATATGTATATAGATCTGTATATATATGTATATCTATATATGTATATATATATATATATATATATATATATATATATATATATATGTATATAGATCTGTATATATGTATATATATGTAGGTATATATATATATATATATATATATATATATATATATGTGGAGTCAAAATGTCGAGCTCTAACGAATTTTTTCAAATGGGAGAATAAGAAAAGATCGCAGGGTGACATGTCAGATGAATAGGGCGGTTGTGGTAACGTTGCGATACCTTTACGAGGGAGGATGGATAAGTTTCCGGCCTGACCAAGAAAACCAACGTTTTTAAAAATTTTTTTTATTTTCCGACATAATCTCCTCCAAGGCTGATACATTTCTCATAGCGGTGTTCTAGTCTAGTAATGCCATCTCTATAGACTGATTCGTCAAGCTCCTCAAAATCCCCATTTACAGCTTCGATTACTTCTTCATTGTCCGCAAATCTCTTACCGCCAAGCCATTTTTTGAGATTAGGAAACCGATAATAGTCACTCGGGGTTAGGTCTGGAGAGTAGGGAGGGTGCGGCATCAATTCAAACTTCAGATCGTTGATTTTAGCCATCGCAACGATTGACGTGTGCGCTGGTGCGTTATCTATTTGATGAAACAAGATTTTTTTCTACGCCAGATGAGGTCGTTTAATTTTCATTTCGTGGCTCAAACGTTGCAATAAGACTACATAGTATTTACCAGTGATAGTTTTACGCTTTTCAATGTAATCAATGTATATAATACCTCTTGCATCCCAAAAAACAGTAGCCATAACCTTGTTCACCGAAAAAATTGTTTTCGCCTTCTTTGGAGTTGGTTCCCCTGGTCTAATCCACTGTTTAGACTGTTGTTTGTTTTCAGGAGTGTAGTGATGGACTCAAGTTTTGTCAACGGTGACGAATCGACGCAAAAATTCGCTTGGATTACGCTTATACAACGCCAAATTAGCGGTAGAAATGTTCTTTCGAATCCATATGATGGGGAGTATGTCCCCAGTGTTGAGTCCCTCTCTTCTTTAATTTCCTTCGCCGTTAACCCCTTCAAAAAAATATATTTGATGACAAGACGATTTTCGAGCTTTTCCATTTTTACGAAAAACACAGAGGCGTCTTGTTCAGCGTGCTCTCAAACCTAAACTAAGATGGCGATCGAACTGAAACTATAGCTACAAGCTATCTAGGGATGGTACTATAGAACGCCACCTAAAGGTAGCCCTAGTGGCACCATCTCTTGGTCAGGCCGGTAACTTATCAATCCACCCTCATAGATGCCAAAAATTCGACGCTAATCGCACAGTGACAGGAAGCATTATCGTGATGCGGAACCCAAGTCTTTACGATCTCTGGACGCAATCTGAGCATCCATTTTCGTAATTTTTCGAGCACATTGTGGTAGAATACTTGATTTACGGTTTGTACAGGTCGTATAAACTCTTTGTAAACAATCCTTTGCTGTCGAAGGAGCAAATAAACATGGTTTTCACTTTGGACTCGCTCATTCTTGCCTTCTTTGACTTTGGCGCTCAATGGAACAGACACTGTTGGCTTTGTCGTTCAGTTTCGGGGTCATATTGAAAGAAGCAATTTGCATCACCAGTAATAACTCGATCGAGAATGGATAGGATCACATTTAACCTAGTCGAGACAATCTTGAACAAAGTTCATTTGTTGGGATTTTTGCTCATCTGAAAAGTTCGTCGATACCATCTTCGCGTACAGCTTTTTCATGGAGAAATCTTCAGTTAAAATCTTTCTAACTGTTTGCCGGTTAATATTTAATTCTTCAGTCAACATTCGAATGGTTAGTCGCCGGTCTTTACGAACAAGGACGCGGATGCGCTGTGCATTCGCACTGGTTCGTTCTTGAATTTGCCTTCCGCTCCGCGCCTCCTCTTTAACGCTGTCATGGCCTTTTTTGAAATCGGCATACCACCGAAGCACCTGATTACAACTTACGGTATCACTACCATACACTTTAAGCACTTTTTCATAAGTTTCTGTCGCGCTTTCGCCGAGTTTCGCACAAAATTTCATCTCACACCATTGCTCTAAATTTCTCTGTTCCAATTTCGTGACATGCACTACTCGCGCGTTATTACAAAACTCTAAACAGCTGGCGAAGAAATGATCGTACAAAGTTCGTCAAGGTCTAAATCATGAGAGTAGATATCTACTATCATGATGGCGCAGTTACAGATTCGCAGTTTTACCACAGGACGAGACATAAAATCAGCCACATTACTTAATTGTTTCACCACATATGTTCAATCAAATTGACGTATTTGTCAACTAAAAACTAGTTTGGTAGCTTATATAGAATACTTACTCAACTACTCACCGGCTGCTAAAGAGTTACACTTCACGTCTTGCTTATGATATGACAATACAGCACATAATTTCGATACTCTACCAAACGCTCAAACTAAAAGAGGACTATTAAAACGACGCTAGCTGGCAAAACCTTTAAAGTGATCGTCTTAGCACATCAACAACAGATGAAAACATGCAAGCAGAGAAAGATATTGTGTTAGAATGCATAATATGTAAATATAATTATTATTCTTAATTACAATATATTATATATAGTACGTTTTCAAAGGTGAAGATTACCCAAATGACGACCTAATAATTTAAGATTCTACAGTGCCATTTTTTATTTTGTTTGAATTATATGAAATCAAAAATTGTGCTTTTAAAAAATATTTCTTGAAAGCAAATAAATATTTTTCAAATGAATAAGAATCGAATTTATGAAGAAAAAAGTTAATTTTCGAAACTTAAAAAATATTTACTCCATTTAAATAAACAATTCTGTATTTTCAATATATGAATTACTTATTTTAAATAAATGTTTAACTAATGGTATATGAAAGTGTGGACGGCGCGAGCCCAGCGCATAGGACCTTCTGATCACTACTTATTTAGATCGATTGATACACATTTGCGACATGTTCAAGAAGGGCGAGAATTGGTGGATGATTGGATCGCCTTGACACCGCCGCCGTTCTTTTGCCACGGTATCGGCATATTGCCAGAAAGATATGAAAACATAGTACAAAATGATGAAAAATATTTTTATTAAGCTATTGTGTATCGATTTACTATCATAAGTGGTCTTTTCCCGTTAAAGAAAGTCGGAAACTGAGTTCGACTCTTAATATATTCATACATTTTCTTGAGGCTGTTTGTATAGAAACTACTTTTTGCCATTAATTTTTTTTTCGGATTTGAAACAATAGGCTATCATCTAATCCTCACGGGCTATTGAATGCGATTGGTCTTCTAGTTTTGGCGCTTACAAAGGACATACGTAATGGCATACATTCTCTAAAATTCGAAATTTTGAAATCGAATTTTAATCCCGTCTAAGGGACATCATGACCCTTCTGCTCAACCCCCAATTCTTTAATTAAACTTGAAGATGTGTTGGAAAATTTAGTTACATTGAAATTTTATTAAAAAAACTCAAATGCTCTGAATTATATCAGTGTCAGACTCATCATTGTGTTCTTTCAATCATTGTCGAGAAACGACGAAAGTCTATAGTTCATCGAACTTTCTTGTAGAAATAGTGTTTTTGCAATAAATTGAGATATTTAGATAAACAAATAAATAAAAATAATTCTATTTAATTTAGGTGAGCGAGATGATTTTAATCCATTTTTTATTTTTTTTTTTGTATTCATTTGCCGCCTTTAAAACTGTCGGACTTGCTGCGAGATACCAGTTATGCCCGCGGGCCACACTGTATGGGCGCCATTTGTAACCGTGTACTTTAGTACAGGTTACCGTGTACTTACGTATTAGCTATTAGCTGCGTGCCGACTGCGGTGGATGTGGGATTTCTTTTAACGGGTGCGGTGGTGGTGTTGCTGGATCTTCTGCTGGTACGGTAGTTGGCTTTTATTGCGAGTGCTGCTTGTTTGCAGCAGCTATCTCATCCATACGTTATGGGGGTCGTTCCATGGTCCCGGTAGATTATACCACGGATTTACCATGGGTGTAGACATTGCCTCCGCGCCGTACAAGTTTGTACTATGGGCCGGTGGTGATGGCCGTGGGCCTATATTATAACCTCCAAATGGGGTGTTGATGGGAAATGCCATGATTGGGATTGGGAAATCCCAATCCAAAAAGCCGTCTTAATTGAAATCGGACATTAAACAATTTATATGTACATCAAACAGAACATTTATTTCTTCGTTCACGTTTTGCAGCAAAGTCTATAATTTAAAGTGGTTACTTCAAACAATAGAAATATACAACGCGCGGCGACGACATGCTAACTCCAGTGCGGATTTCGCGAGTGCGGGGGGATATCAGTGGCAGGGAGTGGAAAGGGGGAAATGATACGAAGCGCATAACCTATCTTAGAAGACGCGGAGCGGCCGTATAAGCATGGCGCGTTTCACCGCGAGGACGCGCACTCTTTTACGTATAATAATAAATGTATGCCACTACTTGCCGGGACGGAGCTCCGCTGTAACTTCCTCTCGTGCCGAACTTCTTTCCTTTGGCCTCTCTTTTCTTCTTTCCTTCCTTCCTTCCCTCTCTTTCTCTTTCTATCTTCTCGATCTCAATGGCTTCCTTACTTCTGTGGCTCTTCTTTTTCTTCTCCGCTTATCTCGCTATATAGAACAATCGTGAAACGATCGTACAGCTCTGAGACATCGCTGGAATAGCGAGGTGGATCAGCCGGATCACCAGGAAGTTGGTGGATACCGGTGGAAAATCGGGCTCGAGGTAGAGGTGATATTTTTGATGCAGCTCTCTCTCTCTCTTTTCGACCTCGCCCTACTGTAGCTGAGCGGGGAAGACCCTCTTCTTCTCGCGTTTTCTCTTTCTTCGCGACGGTCGCGCATTTTCGCTATCGCGCGCGAACAGTCGGTTTTCACCGAGGACCGGCTATTTGGCCGGTTACAGTATATATGGAGCCCTATAAATATAAAAATTCTTCATTGATTAAAAATTTTTTAAAATCATAATTCTCCAATTAACAAAGTAATATAATAAAAACTGAAAAAATTTTCGATCAACTCATTTTTAAAAATTCATTTGAAAAGCGATTCATGTAATATTATGATAATAAATTGATAATTAATGAAAGAGGTTTATTTTCAATAATATTATAAAATCGAATTATAGAGATAAAATTCATTACATTTTTCTGTATTTTGTACTGCACAATTCTTCTAGATGCAGTGTCAGTGGCAGGTTGCAAAAAACAACAACTTTTTGAATTTTTTAAAAAACATTTATACGTTTTTACTTTTTCACCTAATATGTATGATGTACGAGGGTGGATTGATAAGTTTCCGGTCTGACCAAGAGATGGCGCCACTAGGCCTACTTTGAGGTGGCGTTCTATAGTACCATCAGAGATGAACCGAGATTGCCAGGGCCCATGTAAATCAATGGTTCCAAATTTGGCGCCACAGCCTACTGTGGTAGGTGCCCGAATAAGGTCCGTCTGCAATCTGGACTATCGATAAATGTAGCGCACTGCTGAAAAATGTCCGAATAGCTATTCGGACATTTTATATATATAATATAAGACACTACAGTAATGAAGGGGAAACGGCGGGCGCAAGTATTGACTGTTATTAAGAGGAGGAGCAAGGTGGCTGGCAGGCACGATGCCGAAGAGGGAAAGTGAAGGACCGAGCGAAAGAGAAAAGAACTGCGCGTATATACGTGTGTATATATATATATATAAATATACATATAAGAAATGCGTGCACTAATTCTTTCCTCTATTTCGGCAACATCGGACTGATTCCAAACGCGACCAAAATCCATTCTCTTCGCTCTCTCTCTCTCTCTCTCTCTCTCTCTCTCTCTCTCTCCATACATATATATATATATATATATATATATATATATATATATATATATGCGTGCATGTTCTTTATTTAAAACTCTGATGCTCAAACTTCGACCTCCCAATTATGACGTATTGTAATATAGTGTGCGTGTGCGTGTGTGCATTTGTAAAGAACATATCAATAATAGTATTAATATTTAATCTATAGATGTCTGTCTGTATTTGTGTGTGCGTGTGTGTGTGTGTGTGTGTGTGTGAGAGAGAGAGGGAGAGAGAGATAAACATTTTTGTTTATTTTAGTATTTCCCGAGATATGTCCAAAAGACTCGATATAGAGACGTGTTTATAGTTTTTAACTTGAGAATTAAAAAAAAATCGACAAATCAATTATGTTCGTCTTTCGGAAGTTCATCCACGATCTCTGTTATAGACTCATATAGCAATTTTTATTGGATCAAGCTTGCTGCGAGTACACATTTAGACTACTGATGATCGCAACAGTCTTGCAGCAAGGCTGAATTATCAAAAATTTTCGCGACATTTACATCGCAGCGATAATACTGCAAGCATGCACTATTAAAAAATATCTTTTTTAAATTCATCGTAAAACCATCGAATTGTATTATAATGTTATAACTGTTAATATATATATATATATATATATATATATATATATATATATATATATATATAAGCATCTGTCGTTTCGGCTTTACTCAAAATAGTAATGTAATAAATTTATTAAACAGTTAAATAATATCTATGTAAATAATTCTCTATTTATAAATCTATATTCCTATAGATAATTTCATCCTCTGAGAATATTTCTCAAAAAATAATAAAAAATTTAATCTTGCTTGGTCCGTTTGCAGCATCGGCAGTGGTGTGACTGTATTGAATAAGTCTTGTCACTATTTTTTTGAAAATTTGCACACTTATATTTTTTGAAGCGCGGATTCTTAACATCATAAGAACCTTAGATCGAAATGAAATATATATTTTCAAATCGATGGAAACTCCATAAAAATCATGGTTTTCTGAATTTATCTTAGAAAATGAAAAAATTTAACATTTAAAACCAAAATCATGAGCTCATTAAAATACATATTTTTTTGTTCTATATAATTATTCGATACAAACTATATATTTTTGAAGAAAAGTTCAACATTTCCGTTTCGAAATCCCCGGAATAATTCTACGTTTATACGATATATAGATACATTTGAAACATTTTTCTTGAGAAATGCTGTTTGTAGAAATTCAGTTCATAGTACAAAAAATGTATGTTGATAAGATCTACAAATTTTGTTTGAAATACTTTTTGTAAATTAAAGTACACTAAAACAAAATTTGATAATTTTAAATAAATAGATTTCTTCGAATTGAAAGAACGAAGAATTTGTTTAATATAAATAACTGTTTTTCGTTAAGAAAAATATATATTTAAATGTATTAACTGATTTAGTTGAAACGATATTTTTAATTTAAAAAAATATTATAAATTGTCTAAAAAGAATTTATTTAAGTGGCTAAATAAATTTCATTTTCTTAAAAGCATTAAATTGCATTTCATAAGCATATCATTAATTTTCAAATTTGGTTAGTGAAAAATAAAAATGTTTCCAAAACTTTTTCGCCAGGTGTATCCAGGGTTTTCATCGCAATTAACGCATGCCTCTACCGGTTGCTAGCTTTACAATGAGATTCTGAACCTTTATAATTATATATGTAAAGTTTAAACGACTGAGATTTTGCGTTTCAAATTAAGTGGCGTTGCGCTGCCTACAATACTAATATAATATTGTGTGTATATTTATATATATTATATAATACATTAGAAAAAAAATGTACATATAATTATTTTTTATTGCAATATAACATATATCATACGTTTACATAGTTGTAGATTACGAAAATGACGGTCTAATAACAAAGATACTACAGTTCAATTTTATATTTTGTTTCAATTATACAAAATTAAAAATATTTTTTTAAAATATTTATTTAAAGCAAATAAATATTTTTCGAATTAAAAACCAAATATCTTAAAACAAAATTTTATTTTTAATACATTAAAAAATATTTACTGTATCTAAATGGTATATGTATAAACTATTTGTTTAATTTAAAAAATATGTATTTAAATGAATTAAATTTTACATTAAAGAAAATCTGTAGATAAAGTAAATGTAACAATCGATCAATTTCTTTATTAATTGAAAATTATAAAAAGAAATTAATGTTTGCAATAATGCTTATTATGTTTAGGAACATAAGAGCACCTTAACAGAAACAGAATTAATTGAACGCGTTTTTTGTCTGAAGTGTATAAATAAATATCTACTAGCTTGCAAATATTTAGAACTAAAAAAATGTATATTTGAAGGTCTAATTGCTAGAATTGTATATTTATATCTTTTAGTATGTTTTGTCTTCTTTCATACTTAAAATATATCATGTATTATATTTAATTCGTAATTTTTTTCTGTTTAACAGAAACAATTATATTGCAACAAAATTGCTTTGATAAAATTAACATAACATTGACATAATAATGACTATTATCAGCAATTTATTTGTATTTATAAATTGAATAGCTCTAGAAATATATGCTAATTGTAGACTAAACTTTTTTCAAAACGATTTTCAAAAATTATTTGATTGCTTTTCATATTTTTAAAGCATGCTATAGCTATAATCATATTTGACATATACCAATCATATATAAGAAAAGGTGAGAGAGAGAGAGAGAGAGAGAGAGTGAGAGAAGAAAACTGGAGAAAACATCAACAGGATTAACAGGGATTGGATTACGCGATACTAATAGGACCTGCTTAGAACATGTGGGCACGTTATATATATATATATATATATATATATATATATATATATATATATATAGAGAGAGAGAGAGAGAGAGAGAGAGAGAGAGAGAGAGAGAGAGAAAGAGAGAGAGAGAGAGAGAGAGAGAGAGAGAGACAGAAAACTGTTTCCTCTCTCTACTCTAGGCTTGAAAAATGATATTTCTATAATTAATAAATAATATATATAAATCGAAAAAATTGATTGATAGATAAACGTTCAAAGCATAAAATTGGCCAAAACAAGTATTTGTCGTTTTCGCCACACCATTCGGATAATCAAAAAAGAATTTTTTTATATTCTTGATTATAACAATTAATGATTAATTACTATAGTTTGTTATAATGTCTTATTTAGCATGTAACACTTTTTTTAATCTACTGTTATTCTTTTTGCTAGACTAAATCATCTTTTTATCTGTATAAATTCTTTGATAATTTTTATAACGTAAAATTTCAAAAAATATATAATATTATAATAGTTTATATTTTAAACTAATAATATTATTTATCATTCATAATATGTTTATTTTATATATTTTTGAGAAATATAAGAAAACGTAATAATCTCCTGAAAGGTTTTAAAAGTATAATATTTCCTTAAAATTAATTAAGGAAATGTAATAATAATAATTAGTATTTAAGATTTTTAACATTTAAACTACATTATGCTTAAAATATATACGAATGTTTATGTATGTTTGGAAAGTAAAACAGTGAGCTGAGATCACCTACATTTGGTGACCATATCTGTTCAGTATATAATAATATATTTTGTATAGGAAGAATACAGACACACACACACACACGCGCGCGCGCGCGCGCGTGCGCGCACCCATACCCACAGAGAGAGAGAGAGAGAGAGAGAGGGAAAGAGAGAGCGAGAGAGAGAATGGATTTTCAGTGCCGAAATAGAAAAAAGAATTACTACACGCATTTTTTTAATATATATATACACACACGTGCAGTGTTCTTTAACTTAAAACTTTGATGTTCAAATTTTGATCTCATTTTGAAGCGCGCGCGCGCGCGTGTAATTGTATGTGTAATTATATAAATAAATACGTGTAATTGTATGTGTGGGAGATGGGTGAAGAACATTTATATTAAAATTTATATATAGATGCATAGACGCGCAGTTGTTTTCTTTTTCGCTCGGTTCTTCACTTCCCCTACTTCTTCTTTTGGGCATAGTGTCGGCATGCCAAGTTGCCCATCCCCTTAATAGCAGCCTGTACACGCGCCCGCTGTTTCTCCTTCTTTGCTGTAATGCCTTAATTATATTATATATGAATATGTCCGAATAGCTATTTGGACATTTTTCAGCAGTGCGCTACATTTATCGATAGTCGAGATGGCAGACGGACCTTGTTCGTGATTCTGCCGCAAAATCTGGCGCTGTCACGCAACCAACGTCGCCTATCTCTCTGACAATCTCGGTTCATCTCTGGTACCATTCTTAGATAGCTTGTAGCTATAGTTACCGTCCGGTCGCCAGTTAGTTTAAGTTTGAGAACACGATGAACAAGACGCCTCTGTGTTTTACGTAAAAATGGAAAAGCTGGAAAATCGTGCTGTCATCAAATACTTGAAGGGGTTAACGCCGAAGGAAATTAAAGAAGCGATGGACTCAACACTGGGGACATCCTCCCCATCATATTCCATCGTTAAGCAGTGGGTATCCGAGTTTAAAAAGGACCGTATGAGCACCTCTGATGAGCCTCGCTCAGGACGCCCCATTGAGGTCACATCTCTAGATATGATCGAAAAAGTCCATCAAACAGTGCTGAAAGACCGCAGATTAAAAGTGCGTGAGATAACTGAGACCTGTAAGATGTCATATGAACGTGTATAAAATATTTTGCAGCAACATTCGTATATGGAAAAGCTCTGTGCAAAATTGGTGCCGCGTTTGCTAATAGTCTACCAAAAATTGATTCGAAAGAATATTTCTACCGCCATTTCGGCTTTGTATAATTATAATGCAAGTGAATTTTTGCTTCGATTCGTAACCGTTGACGAAATTTGGGTCTACCACTACATACCTGAAACCAAACAACAGTCTAAACAGTGGTTTGGACCAGGGGAACCAACTCCAACGAAGGCAAAAACAATTTTTTCGGCGAACAAGGTTATAGCTACTGTTTTTGGGGATGCAAGAGGTATTATATACATTGATTACCTTGAAAAGGGTAAAACTATCACTGGCCAATACTACGCAGACTTATTGCAACGTTTGAGCCACGAAATGAAAATTAAACGACCTCATCTGGCGTAGAAAAAAATCTTGTTTCATCAAATAGATAACGCACCAGCGCACACGTCAATCGTTGCGATGGCTAAAATCAATGATCTGAGGTTTGAATTGATGCCGCACCCTCCCTACTCTCCAGACCTAACCCCGAGTGACTATTATCTGTTTCCTAACCTCAAAAAATGGCTTGGCGGTAAGAGATTGGCGGACAATGAAGAAGTAATATAGTTTTGCTTTACACATGTGAATTTTTGGAATTCACAATTCTACATATAGACATTAAATTTAGTTAATACATTTAGTTCGTTATGTCTTGCACATATATAGTACATATAATGCATAAATATAGTTTCTAATTATGTATTTCTTATTTATATATAATCGATATTATTATTTATAAATAATCGAAATTTATAAAATCAACTTATTATATATTTTTGTATATGAAAACAACTGAAATTAATATACAACACTTATTGTTATTTATAATAAATTTTAACAAATTATATAAATATGTATTATTTTTTTTTTTTTTTTTTATTGAGCTTACCCAAGCCTATAAAAAGACTTATACAGCTATAAATATGTATTACTATTACTTTATTTATATATACACCGAGCCCAAACCAACCGATTCTTATCAATCAAATTTCTTCGCAATCAATACTTTTGCCAGATTTGAATATGATTATCAATTATGTATTTCTCAATCTCTGCAACATTTCGACAATTTAGTTCCACTTTTATTTTCATAAAACATGCGTGTGTGATCGCGGTCAGTTCGTCCATGCCAGCGAAAAATCTGTATTTTCATGATTATTTTCAGTGCAGTGGAGTGAGCTGTTATAAAAAAGGATAACTTGTCAAAAACTATCAGTCGGGACCATTGTAGACGAAGAAACATATTCTTTATTCGTATACGCGTGAACCTCGCTTCATCAATGCGTGCGTATATCCAAGCAGTTACGCTAGCTTTGACAATGGACAGGAAAAATAACAACTACTGGCTGTTTTTGCTCGACGTTGTCTCGTTCGCGTTCGTTTGACTTCCTTTTTCTCACTCACAGGCGATGACCCACTTATTTGAGCCCTGATTGGCTCACAGACTTGGGTACTGCAAAAACTAGAAAAAATGGATTTACATGAATATTATTATTTACACATAACTTGCTGATACCATGCCGTAAATATGAGCAGTTATATATAGGGTACCGTGTATATATATATATATATATATATATATATATATATATATAGTAACATGTATAGGTTAGTTCGACCTATATATGTTAATATTATTAACAAATAGGAAAAAAGGGAGGGAAAAAGGGAAAAAGAGAGAGAGAGAAAGAGAATAAATAGGAAGATAATATAGAAAAATTATTAATATAATATAGTTAGTTCTTCTTTTACCTGACAAAGTTAGTTAGTGTAAAATTTTTGCTCTTATATTCTTCTAGCCATTGTTGGATTTATAAAAGTTATTATTGTATTTCGATCATAACAGGGAAAATTAGTTCATCTAAATAAATAGTGAAAAAAAGACAGTTTATTATATACAAAAAGATTATTGCCGAGGAAAGGCAATCAAACCGGTCGGTTTTATAGCAACCAGTAACTCACGTTAATTTCGTCGTTGGGTTGTATTTTTTCAGCGTTGGTGGATTAAGGTTGGTGCATTTTTCTTTTTATATATTTATTGTACTTTTAGTTTTCGGTACAATATTATATACTTTTACTTCTTTTTATTTATTTTCTTCCCGATTAAAATTATTAGACATAACGAATTAATTTTAGTAGTGTGGGAGAGACGGAGAGATATAACCATAGACTAGGATAGCAAGAGTAGCAAGCGCGCATTCAACTTCATTTGATAGTACACCTTGTTCTTCTTCAGGTGGCGCTCTTATTGCTCTGTCTCTCCATGAGACTTATAAATTCACCTCTCTCACACCCTGTGTAAACGGATACGCGCGTTAGTTCATCGCGGGTGCGTATTAGGTAGGGTTAGAATAACAATTGTTATAATTTTATTAAATTAAATAAAAATTTAAATTGTTTTATTGACTAATAAAATAGATTAACTTTTGATTTTATTTTTCTTATATATTAGAAAATATTATACACATTCTCCTCCCTGTACCTGATCATTAATCCGTCTTTCCCTGGATTACTGATAATTTATCCAAATATATTATTATTTATATAATTTCCTGGGTTAGTAAAGGTAAGTCTGCGTAATAAATAACAGCTGAATTGTACTTCTGTCGACTGCCCATATACAAATTAATAAATATTTTTTATTGGTCTTACAGTCCAATCAAGAAATCAAATATATTTCCGGTACACATTAATAATAGATTTCATGATGAATATTTTTTGCATGTTTATAGTAATAATGTTTGTTATGATCTAAAGAAAAATATTTTCTTTTTCAAAAATAAATTACTTAATTTAGAAATTAGAGATTTACATATTCAGATTCATTCCTTAAATAGATATTTATTAAAGATTAAACATTATTTATATCAAAATATAGAAAGAAATGAATTACATGAATTTTTTCTTGGTCAAAACAAACATTTTATTAAGACAAAATATATTAATAGACAAACACTAAAAAGGAAATTTGAATGTTTAAGAAATAAAAAACAATTTCAAAGCTATCAATTTAACAATGCAAACAATAAAAATTGGTTTAAGAATCTAACTGACAAGGAGATACCAAATGAAGTAATAAACATCATGTCTAAAGGTGCCAAACATGGAATATTATATTGTAAAAGTAATCTCCCGATCAAAGAAATCATCGCGGAGGTTGAAAGTAATCTTTTTGGTTTAAATGATGAAGTAAAAAAGGAATGTAGGGCATCTTTGGTTAATGTCATTAGTAATTTTAAAAGAGAAAATAAATTTGATAATTTTTTAAATAGTAATTTTATACATGATTTGATTACCGCGAAAAAATTGATTGGACTGTAAGACCAATAAAAAATATTTATTAATTTGTAATAAATAACAGCAATGAACCTACGGTCCAAAAAGATTGTTTTAAACAATTTAATCCGTTCGGGGTTCTTTGCACCTCTGTTAACGGGTACATCTACCGAGTGTTTAACTATTAAGTACCCCATTACAATATATATATATATATATATATTTATTATTATTATTATTTTTTTAAATTTATTTCTTTTATATATATATATATATATATATATATATATCATTTTTCATATATTGTATTGTAGCTTATATTTGATATTGTTTATTCTTTTATATGTAATTAATAGTGTATATGTATATATGTATATATATATATATATATATATATGTATTTTTTTACTGTATATGTATATATATATATATTATTTTATATATTGTATTGCTCGTATGTGTATATGTATATTTTACTATATATGTGTATGTATATTTTTTTTATATTATTGTTTGTATATGTATTTTACTCTTTACTTTGTGATCTTTTTTTAAGTGTTTTTTTTAGAAGTATTAGTTTGTCATTTGGTTTTGTTATTATTATTTGTTATTTTATATTATTTGTTATTGTTTTTACTTCAATTGTGTAACGCCAAGTGTTAAGTTCCCGGCTTAGCCCCCAAAAATTTAAAGTCATATGTGACGTCTGGGCATATTCGCCCTTTCGTGCACATCAACTTTATTCGAAGTGCACACGTATATTTTTAAACATGCGCATGTGTGCCTCGATGTGTCCTGGCTTTGTTTGGAGTCTGGAGTTTCCTCCACTAGCTCGGAATTATTAAACAATTGAGAAAAAGGAAAAGAAAATATAGATATTCTTTGTTTATTTTGAAACGATTCCTATGCTAGTTTATATAAATCAGAGTCCAAGGGGCTTTACTTGAATACGGTTTCCTCTTCTTTCAAAAGGAAAGCCGTATTCGCCTCGGGCCTGTCGATTTATTTCCCTATCAGAGAGAATATGTATGTTTTATTTGTGTGAAGAACAAAGAGAGGGGCATGTACAGTCCTACCATAAAGGAGGACCAGCCACTTCCCCGGATGATGGAAAGATGTATGACAGAGGAGAGAAAAAAAGAATATAAGAATTAATTTATAATAATAATAATTAATTTGTAAATAATTTTATTGCTTACTTGAGAGAGAAAGAGAGAGAGAGAGATGCTGGTGTTACTGTTCCTTGACTGATCGAGACTGCTTCTTCTGCTGGACTGCGACATGAGACTACTGGCACTGCGACTGAGACCGACTGATACTGATACTGAACTCGTTGCTGCTTCTGGACTGAGACTACCTTTTTGTGGAAAAATCGGGGCTTTATATACCCGATTTTTCCATAAACATCCGTAATCCCTCTCTCTGCTCCTCTTTTTTATGGCTTGTTTTTTGTGTTATTTATTTTTCTTATTCTTAGCCTTAATATTAGTGTAATTTTATAAATTTTGTTCGAAACATGTGCTACTATTTTTATGCTAAGTATTTATTTTATTTACAATGTTGCGACGAGAAAATAGTCTCGCGCAAATAACATTATATATAGTATACAAGTCGCAAAGTCGCGAGCGGCGCGGCGTGGCGAAAGGGGAGCGCCGAGGGCTTTGTGGCACGGCGAAGACGCGCGAGCGCTCTCGGGCCGCAGGCGGCGACGGCGCACTATGGTACAGAATAGGCCAAAATGCGCGCATGAGGCTAAAACTATTTTCTTCGATTGTTAATGTTCTATGCACATATATTGTTTAATTATGGTCTGTAGAACTTGAATATATTAAAATTTCTTTAAAAAAATTTATTTAACAATAATTATACTACGTTAAAGCAGATAGATATTATAATGCCCTTTTTAATAATTAATTAAATGCTTAATTGTTAATAATAAAAAAAAACTTTAACCCTGTAAAATGTTTTTATTTTAAGTGAGGAATATAATGCATATGCAAAAAGTTATATTATTTACGTTTAAACATTTTTTTATTTACTTTAAACATTTATAATATTAACAATTGCATAACAAAAAAGGGTATCTTGGGTCAATATGGAGACTAGTACCAATTTAAAGCTTTATGTATATATTATATTTGCTGAAAGTTTCAGCTACTAATGCGTGCTAATGGAAGAGATATGTAATAATAAATAAATAAACTATAGGTACGGATTGTGTGTTACGTACATATTTGAAAGTAGCTAATGATTCTGTTGTAACTTAAATTTAATTAAATAAATAAAATTAAAAAATACTTTATTGATAAAATTAACAATTTGGCATTGAATAATTATTAATTATAAGTTTATTTATTGATAGTTGCTTTAATGTTTAAGAGGACATAAAATGAACAGAATAACATTTAAAAACTTCATTACAAATTAGCATTTACAAATATATTTCAAGTCAATTATATTAAATTTACATATTTAGTTATTGCATGCTTAGTTATATTAACACTAATTTGTAATATATTAAATTTTGATCAATTTAACAAAATGTTAACATGAATGTCTATGCTCCCTACGGCACGATACGGCACTTTGAAGGCTATTTTATAATATGTAATCAGCTTAAATTTAAATCAGAATGAATTTTATATTTTATTATTCGTGTCGATGTTAAATTCAATCTGGTTTTAAAATGAAAAATGGTTGAAAAACCTTGCCACAGCTGCAACAACGAAGATTGCAGTTTTTGCATTATGATATACGGGTATACGTGTATATGTGCTTGTTTAAGATAATTAACCAATACAAAAGCATTTAAGAGCAATTCTATACAATTCTGTGTTTATGAAGGTTGTTCTCGTAAACATTTAATTGACATGTTATTGTCATATTATTGTCATATTTTAGGTTTTGGATCAACTAATGATGGCAATACTGCACGACGATTTTTTGAAAATTACAACGTAGTTTCAGAAATAACTGCTGTTAATTGCCAATTAATTTATAAATTTCATATAATATAAATAGTTATAAATTCATCGCATAATATAGATTCAGAAAAATTTAAATATTATACTTTGAAAGTCTTAGAAATTATGAAAAATGATTATGATTGGTGGTCAATGTCACCTACTGTGCACAAAATTTTAATTTACGGACATGATATAATTAACCATGCTATTTTACCTCTTGGTAAGTAGATTAGTTCTCCACGTGAGGCTTTATATAATTAAAGTTCTCTTATATTTCAATAAATTATCTATTATAATGGTATAAATATTTATTTATTTGAGTGTGTGTGTGTTTTTGACAAATAGATTATATATACATTATACTATACATCAACATAAATACTTCAAGTCAACTATTCGAGGAAGCTTAAGAGCACCGTAATAAAGACTTTAAGAATTTCAAAAGCAAGTTCTTGAGAAGAAATTCGAGAAAAAACAATTTGCACGATATTTTTAATAGATTTCTAATAACTTCCGATCCATATATTTCAAATTTAAGAGAAAAAACAAAATTTCAAGTTAGAAAACAGCGATTACCGGAAGAAGCAATAGAATTAATTACATATTATACTGCAGCAAATAATATATCATATATAAATGCAATTGATAGTGAAGATGAAATTATTTTAAAAAATGCATACAATTTGTACAAATTTTCATTTTATTAAAAGAACATCACTGTACGTTATTAGTAATAAAAACTTTGTTTTCCCAAACAATATTTTTTTATTTAACAATAAAATTTTGTAATTTGAGCTTCTTAGCAAAGAAGCCTTATGCTTAAGGTTTAATTTGCACTTTCATGTATTTCTGTACGGCCGATATTCACGAAGATACGAATAAAAATGTGTCATGCGCGCGTTTTGGGCTATTCTGTACCATTGTGCGGCGCTGCGCAGCTCTTAGGCGCGGTACAGTGCGGTAAGAGGAGAGGGAGCACTCTTTCCCAATTCTCAAATAGAGCCGCACTGACTGCGATGCGAATTTTCAGTATGCCAGCGGCCTCGAAACTGGCTATTCGAGGGGGACCTGTCGTCGGCGCAATAGCGGGCGACAAGTCTCAGCACACTCAGGGCGGGACGCGATCACGTAGAATAAAATAAGAAATAAAATTGTAATTACGCTCACGCGTAAATTCAATTGACGCGTCATTGTCACGTTAAATATAATTGACAATTTTTTATAAATCATAAAATAAATATATTTTATGATTTTTACTGTTTCAGCGGAAAATGGCGCGACTAAGCAAGTCGAGAACAGCGGCTAGTTCGGCAATGCCAAAATAAACTAATTATTAAGTATCTGTATCTTTTTGGTTAATTATTTTTTATATTTTTTTTGTTAATAAATTTTCTTGTTGTTTTTTTCTCTAATAAATAAGAATTTATTTGAGTCCCAACATCCAGCAATGTCGAAAAAAAAATAAATAAAACGAATAATAAAATAAATCCAATTCGAACTCTGGCGAGTTGAGCGAGAATGAGAATTGGATTTCGTGGTACGGTGCGTAGTAGAACAAACTTGGTGGCGTGTTGAGCGACCAAGGGCCTAGGCGTGTTGAGCGTAGGCCAAAGTACAGTACGCACCGTAAATAATTAAAAATAAATTGAGCTTGCACAAGCGAACCTAGTGGCGTGTTGAACGACTAGGGGCCGAAGCGGGTTGAGCCGGAGCCACTCGCTTATGCAAGTAAAACGAACAGAACATAGCCTTTGGTGGGGTGAAAAGAACCCAATGGCGTGCTGAGCGATCGGGGCCGAGGCACGAATCGTTGAGCCAGGGCACGAATTAGCTCTCACCAAAGCGCTATGTTACAATGTGATTTAATCGTTACAAGTACTGTTTTTACGGTAAATTCAACATTAAAATATTTTACACTAGCGCATCGCCAATGTACATATTGCGCTACCTAAAAGACCTTTGTCGGAAAACATACGCTTCTAACGTATGAGCTTGCGCAAGCCAACGCCTTATTCCGGCGGTATTACGAAGTTGTTTTCCTCGCCCAAATAAGATGATGACATGTTTTATGAGATTTAGTCATTTTTTAGTTTCGATTTTACTTTTATTCTACAAAAACTTTATATATATATATATATATATATATATATATATATATTTGTATATATTATTATTATTCTATATATATATATATATATATATATATATATACTTTAATGTTTATATCTATGTTATATAAACTTTTTTTTATATATTTTTATTTGATTACTAAAATTAATAATATTTTGTTGTTATTATTAGCTCGATGTTACACCCCTTGCGTAAAACGGTTGTTAGAAGTATGAACACCATCGTCCGCCTCTGTTAAGGTAATGCGGCATTAAGTAGTGTACATATGACAAAAAAAATTTTTTTTTCTTACCATTCGATCTCCGCATTTGCCCAGAGCAGTGTGTCTGTGAACGAGGCAAAACCTAAGGAAAGAAAACCTAGTGGGAAAAAATCTCTACAGGAAAACCACGTTCGAAGATGCGTGGGGTTTACATGATTCTTTGTATCGCAACTTATTCTACTTACATTAATACGTTTTAAAATTTTTATGCGAAATTCGATATCTGGAAATTATGGAAATAAGAAATTTATTTTTATTGTTTCGTCTAATTCTGGAAAAATCGCCTGAGTTGACTTTTCTTTTTTAGAAGTTTTACTTTATTCCTTTTTTCTTATACTTTATCTTTTACTTTATTCTACAAAACTCTAGCTTACATATATAACTATATATATATATATATATATATATATATATGTATATATATATATGTGTGTGTGTGTGTGTGTGTGTGTTTTTATTAGGCGTAGGCAGAGCAAGCTCTGCACTAGTGGCCTCTCGAAACCAGCATCCCGCCGGAACTATCCGGGAATATTACTTCGGCGGGGCTGTTAGTTAGCCTATACGGGTCCTCTTCTTATGACACTATCCTACGTCCCCCATCCACACAAGTGATCAAGGGTTCAGTGTTCGTCCTCTGCATCTTAAAATAGAATCAGTTAGCCTGGTTCACCCTGGGCCATTCGCCTAGTTCTATCGGCATTTCTAAGTATGGTCATCACCTCTTTTGCGAAACTGGCTACTGCCTTCCAGTTTTCAGAAGATTCCAGCATTATTGATAGGATGCTCTCTGGTCTTATTGGCTTATTGATGATGTTCATCAAGTGCTCACGTTGTGTTCTAAAACGAGGGCAGCTCACTAACATATGCTCGGCATCCTCGACCAAAGTCGGACAGATCGGGCAGAAATCATTATTATCCAGGTGAAAGCGGTGGAAATAGGACCTAAAACAACCATGTCCAGTCAGCAACTGGGTTAGGTGGAAATCTAATTCCCCGTGTTTCCTGTTGATCCATCTCTGTATGTCTGGAAGGATACGATAAGTCCATCGGCCTTTGCTAGAATCGGTCCATCGTTTTTGCCATATTTCTATAGAACGATGACCTTCCACGTTTTTAGCACCTTGTAGAGAATCCACCGCGGTCTTATATATGTTGTGTAGCCTAGCCACTTCATCTGCAGCTAAATCGAAAGGAAGAATTCCGGCAAGTACTTCAGCAGCGTCGGTGGATACTGTTCTGTAACTACTAATAATACGTATACAGGCGCGGCGACGGGTCGCAATGGCCAGCTCACAATACGATTGAATTCCACATGCATGATGCCAGATTGGCGCTGCATACATGCTGACAGAATTAACAACGTTAGCTAATAGCTTATTCTGGGGTGGGCGTGGGCCACCAATGTTAGGCATGAGCTGACACAAGGCAGCTGAAACTCGTTGCGTTTTTCCGCCAGATATCTTTAGATGCTCTTTGAAGTTTAACCTGGCTTCAAGCTGTACCAGTATCGTAAAGATGGCGCAGAACTAATGCGGCAGCTACCAACTTTAAGAGTAATACTATCTACCTTCTTACGATTGCTGACAAGAACTACTTCTGTCTTGTGCTCCATTAATTGTAGACCAGCCGACTTAATCCATCTACTGATGTTGCTGATTGCCTCATTGGTATTTTCAGTGAGTTCATCAAGGGTCTTAGCCGTCACTACTAGAGCGATATCGTAGGCGTACCCTACTGTTATTGAACCAGGCAATTGTGGTATCCTCAATACGCCATCATACATAATATTCCACAATATAGGTCCCATAACCGAGCCCTGGGGGACTCCCGCAGTAACCTTATGCGATACAATGCCTTCATCCGCTCGGTATAATATTATCATATTCTGAAAGTAGCTGGCCACGACATTCTGTAGATAACCAGGTACTCCGAACTCTTTAAGAGAATTAATAATAGAAGACCAGCGCGCTGAATTAAAGGCATTCTTGACATCTAGAGCGACAATGGCACAATACTGTTTAGTGCCACCTTTTTATCTCTTACCACTGATTGCATTTCTTGCGGTACACACTACCAGTTTGATGGCATCGACTGTTGATTTTGATTTCCGAAATCCAAATTGGCGTGACGATAAGCCGTGCAATCCTTCAGTGAATGCTTCCAGTCGGCTACATATTATTTTTTCAAATATTTTACCTACCGTATCGAGCATACACAATGGCCTGTATGATGAAGGATCATCAAGTGGCTTATTGCCCTTAGGTAACAGGACTAACTTTTGAGTTTTCCAGCAATCAGGAAAAATACCCTCAAGAAGACAAGCATTATATGCTTTTAGAAATATAGTTGGATTCTTCTGTATCGCCAACTTAACTGCAGCATTAGGGATACCATCAGGGCCAGGGGCAGCATTGTCTCTAGTCTTAGCGAAAGCATTATGTAGCTCCATTTCTGTTATAGGAGGTATATCGTCCGAGTGTTGCGTGCGCAGTACAGTCCCATGGGTGTCATTGGAAAAGAGAGCGGAAACAATCTTATCAATTAATTCCGTGCTACTGGGTTGTATTGGTGCCCTACTCAATCGTGCCATGACTGTTTTGTATGGTCGTCCCCATAAATCATTGTTGGCCTCTGCACACAGTTCAAGCAAGCATCGACGCTTGCTTGCCTTAATGGCCTTGACAAGCGCTCTTTGTGCTTCTTTAAATAAACTATTAAACGTATCACGATGGGTGCGGGCTCTTTGGACAAGTCTACGTGCGCGATGACATTGTTTGCGCAATTCTGCAATTTCATTTGTCCACCAGTAGACAGATTGACGATGTTTAAATCCGCTCTTAGTCCTAGTCATCGATGCATCGCATGCTTCAGAGATATGCTTCACGAGTGCATTTGCCAGATGGTCTGGTGCACCATATTCTAAACGCTCTTCTGATATTATAATGGCGAACACTTCACAGTCTAGCGATCTGATGTTCTATTTCCGTGTGGGCATCCACTCATTGCACTTGTTTTTTACATTCTCCTCTGCAATCTCGTACAAGATCGCCCTGTGATCACTGTGGATGTAAAGGTAGCTTACTCTCCAATTAGGAATCCGCTGAATCAAGTCATCACTGGCGAATGTTACATCAATGACTGATTGTTTATCACCCCTAATGAAAGTGGATTCAAATCCCTTATTAACCACGTGGAATTGAAGAGAATTAAGGCCATCAAACCAAAGGCATAGTACCTCTGTTATTTGTTGAAGCACTTCCCCAGGCTGTGGACCACGCGTTAAAATCGCCAGCGATTAATAATGGTTTCTTGTCCATGGCTCCATCAACTTATTTAGCTACAAGGATTTAAAATTGCTTGTCCGTCAAATTTGGAGGAGCATATATACTAAAGACGTATATTTCTTGTATTTTAGCCCAGGATATCAATTCGCTCCGATGATTCGACTGCTTTAGTACCTGCCTATTTTGATCAATCCGGAGGGCAGCTCTATTGCTTGTGTCACTTATCCAGCACTGTGGTCTGACCCTGTTACAATATGGTTTGGAGAGGTTACAGCAATGTCTATTCTTAGCTCCTTTATTGTCTGTTTTAGCAGGTCATGAGCCGCTACACAATGGTTGGTATTCAGTTGGCGTATTCTCATATTTTATGTCTGTTTAACAACTCCACAGCGATCGGGCACTTATAGCTCTATGCTGGATGGTTAATCTCCTTTTTTCCTTCACATTTACAGAGTAAACAGCAGGGCTCATTTACACACAGCTTGGATAGATGGTCTTTTCCACCGCAGTTCCTGCAAAGTTTAGTTCTGTCAGGGCCTGAGCACACGGCCGCTAAATGGACAGTCTGCCAACACCTGAAGCAGCGCTTTATTTCTGTTTTTTTTTCTAACTCTGCAGCTGACCCATCCGATTCGAACATGCCCTGCACGTAGTAACTCAGCTGCGTGGCTATAGGGTACAGATACCACCGCCGTCTGAGTACCCCCTAAAGCTTGCCGCAAGGAACGAGCGATTAGCACGTTAGTCTCCTTTAGTTTGAGGTGTGTTTTCAGAGCCTCTAATACTTCATCCTTTGTAGTGACCTCATCTATATCTTTAATCTCCAAAGTAATAAGAGTAGTCAGGACCGAAGTGGATGCGCTATGGCCAACCTTAGTTTCAACAATGCGAGCCAACTCATGTGCATCTTTGGCTGTCCGTTCTATTCTTGCATTTCTGCGTATCCTGTTAACCTCATTCTTAACATGAGATAACTCCGGGTCATTCTTTATTTGTCGCATTACCTCCGCGTATTAACTCCTTCATTGGCCTTAATCAAAATGGAATTAGGTCTATTTCGACCACTAAGCCTACGTGCACTAGGTAATTCTTTATCTTTACCTTTGGGCTTCTTGCGCTTGATGGTCTGCCATTGATTTTGCTTGGCTTCAGACTTCCTTGTAGGTACTCCAACTGATACTGGTGGTCTCCTTAAGGCCAGTGATGGTTCTTTCATTCTTTTTCTACCTACTGTTTTAGGAGTGGAATCAATCCCTTCGGCTGCGCTTCGTTTGGTATCAGAGCGTAGACTCGGCGTAGTCTGAGTCACCACTTCATGAGTACCGGGACGGTGATACTGCAACAGATCATCCTCTGACATACTGATGCATTTGTATGAGGCATTAAAAGAACGAGCAAGATCCTTAATGGTATTGTGCACGTTATGCGTATCTTTAACGAAATCCAACAGTTGGCTAATCTTCCCACCAAGTCGCTCCAGATGATTGTTTCTGTGCGTGATGGAGATTTCTCGATCCGTCATGACATCTCCTTTAGTACTCAATGTATTGTCTATCATGATGTTTGGTTTGCCCTCCCCAGAATCCGAATGGCTACTACCGACCATAGAGGCTTGCACTCTATTTGAATCGGTGAGGAGATTGACCGGTCTTGCCGAAGTTACTCCCTGGGGTCTTCTGTCCGCCCTGAGTGTTTTATTTCCTCAGTGCCCTCTACAAATTGTAGCGAGCCATCCCCTATCCGCAACCTGGGGTGGCGCCAGATGGGAGAAAGCAACAAAACTCCACACTGGAACTTGTATGTGTGTGTGTGTTCGTGTATATATACGTATATATATATATATATATATATGTATATATAGGTATATATATAAATATATACTTTAATGTTTACATCTATATTATATACTTTTTTTATATATTTTTATTTGATTATTAAGATTAATATTTTGTTGTTATTATTAGCTCGATTTTACAATCTTCTTAGCATATTAACAAATTTACAACTTATAAATCTTAAATGTATTTTATAAAAACATTATATAAAATATTTTTCTAAATCCAGATAAAGACAAAAATACGTACATAACAATATATCTAATTATATTGTAAATCTTTTCATAATAAAACAAAAAAATGTTCATATACGACAAAAATATTTATAAAAAATATTTTTCTATAATCCTCGGAAATAGATTAACGAAGAATAAATTATAGAACGCAATAACGTCTTCAAAAAATGGACTATTAAAGCAAATGGCTAATTGCATTTTATATGCATCCCTATAAATAACAGGATGTATAGTTTAAAAAATATATGCAAAACTTTAAAAAAAAAATAAATAAATAGATTTAACGGAAATTGCAGTTTAATAATGTAATGAGAGCCTTTACAAATAGCCAAATTTATTTTCACATCATTTTGTCAAGGCGTTTATTCATAAAAAAGTGTTAATTATCTTGAATCATCGACGTTTTTTGGTTAACATTCTTCTGCTATTTATTCTGATAATTTAATACTGAAATTTATTACTGATATTTCTGAAAATAAATATACCTTAAAAAGTATTTAAAGTGTCACATAATTTTTTGCACGAACCGAACTAATGTTAATATTCCCATAATAATAACAAAATTATGTTTTCAAAACCTTATCGAAAGGAATAAATATAATAGAAATTTATACACAGCATGAAAGCTTATATATATATATATATATATATATATATATATATATATACTACTTAATCAGTCAAATGTGTTACCATATTGATTCTTTAAGATCCTATTAATAACAGATTCCTATTATCAATTCGTACTGTAATTAATTGATATGTATGAATATTGATATAAATATATATTGACATTATTATGTATTAATTTTAATTTATTGAATTGGACTGTGAGACCCATAGAAATATTTATTAATTTAAATTATCAATTTGTATAAAAGTCAGATTTTCGCCTATAGGTACTTTAAAAATTATTTCTAAAAGTTCTAAAATTTTATCATATAGGATATGAAAACAACTTTATAAATATAATATAATATAACAAGGGCATCCTACTGTTTATTAAGTACCGGATTTTATTTGCTAAGTTTGTGGTTACTCCAAGTTCAATTACTGTCAACGGAATTTCTCGGAATCTTTTTACAAAACAGTGTTTTCCTATTTTATTCAGGGTAAAAATTGAACTGTTAAACCAGAATCATTAAAAAAATATTATATATTCTGTTTAAATGAAATTAATAAATATTTTTGTCGGCTTAACGGTCTTTAAAATATAATATATCAACTAAAGTAATGACAGTCGGACTGTTCTTGCTTATATTCACCCCCGAAGAATCTGAAATAGAACTTACTACTACAATAAATTATATTAAAAATTATTAGGAGTGTGAATAAGTCTTTCCCGTTTTTTGTAAGAGATGGCGCCACCAATACTGTGCGAGTATTCAATGGTTACATATGTCATAATCAAAGCTTATTCATATGTCAACAATTCCATACTAACACATTAGTTAAAATTTTTTCGCATCATAAATTTTTGATATCGTGAAAATGTCGAAATTTGAGCCGAGTCGACGTCATTTGCGGGAAGTTTCACTTTATTGGTTCAATTTGAAGAAATCTGCTGCCGAGACGAATCGATTGCTTCAGGAGGCTTATGGAGAAGGTTGTGTCGATGATTCAAGTGTTCGCGGATGGTTTCGACGCTTCAAAAGCGGTGATTTCGACGTGGAAGACAAGGAGCGTTGCGGACGGCCGCAAATCTTTGAAGATCGAGAATTGGCGACTTGGCTTGATGAAGATTCTTGTCAAATGCAAGAAGAACTTGCTGAAGCATTGGGAGTTGACCGAACAACCATTTCCAAGCGTTTGAAAGCCATGGGAATGATCCAAAAGCAAGGAAATTGGGTGCCGTACGAACTGAAGCTGAGAGACGTCGAACGGCGTTTTTTCACTTGCGAACAGCTGCTTCAGCGACATAAAAGAAAGGGTTTTCTGCATCGTATCGTGACTGGCGATGAAAAGTGGATACGTTACGATAATCCGAAGCGAAGAAAATCATGGGGAGTACCCGGCCATGCATCATCATCGACGTCCAAGCCAAATATTCATGGCGCCAAGCTCATGCTCTGTATATGGTGGGACCAGCTAGGTGTGGTTTACTATGAGCTTCTATTGATGAGCTCTTTCATTCCTACGAGGAAGCCAAAAAATGGGTGGATGACTGGATAGAGGCCAAACCGGTCGAATTTTTTCGCAACGGGATTCGTATGTTGCCAGAAAGATGGGAAAAAGTTGTAGCTAGCTGTGGCCAATACTTTCAATAATGCATTTGTAACCATTTTTTCACAATAAAGGCTCATAATTTGAAAAAAAACGGGAAAGACTTATTCACATACCTGATAAAAATTAAAAATTAAAAATAAAACTAAAATTAATAATAAAATCAAATAAAAAAGAAAACAATAAATAAAATAAAAATAATAAAAATAATATTCTATGTTAGTGAAGGACAACCTGACTACCCCCACCAGCTTAAATTTATTTTTTTTTTTTTTTATGTTATTTAACGTCGCTCTATTTATGCTTCCAAATATTGGTGCTAATCAGCGACGGAGGTCTACGATGTGTTTGTAAACAAAGCACATATAAATTATTACAGCGGTGCTTGTGTCAATCGGCCGAGACCGGGATTTGAACTCGGATCACCAAGTTACTAGTCCTTCGCTCTAGCGATCGAGCCATCGTAGGCCTCTGAGCTTAAATTTAGATTCACCTTAGGGGTCCGACATTTCGAACCGCTACGGTTTATCCTTAGGAACTAAACTTCAACTAAATTTTAACTAAACTTCTGTTTAAATATATAAAGAATATCCTGTTATAAATATTTGTTATTTATAATCACTCATAATAAACTATAAATCACATTTATTTATATTTTTGACTATTTCAAACAAATGTAGTTAAAAAATTCAAAATTGTTTACCAATAAATCCTCATTTATGCAGATTTTTAAAATTCTTTTATGCCAAAATTAATGATTTTAAAAAAAACAGCATAAACTATAGGAACGGACCTGACAAGTTCATACTTCCTTTTTTGACTAATAATGATTTATCAGAATTAATAGCAGAAGAATATTCAGCTAAAAACATCGATGATTCAAACTAATTAACCCTTTTTTATAAGTCCACACGTGGATCAAATGATGTGAAAATAAACTCGGCTATTTGTAACTTATCTCATTATTTGATTAAGCTGCATTTACGTTAAAACTATTTATTTATTATTATGTTTCTTATTTTTTGAAGTTTTAGATACATTTCGTGTAAACCATACAATATGCTGTTATTTATAAGGATGCATATAAAATGCGCTTAGCCATTTATTTTAATGGTCCATTGTTTTAAGACATTATTGATTTCAATAATTTATTTTTTATTAATCTATTTCGTAAGACTTTAGAAAATATTTTTTATAAATATTACTGTGGTATATGAACATATTTTTGTTTTACTATGAAAAGATTTACAATATAATTAGATATATTATTATATTTATATTTTTGTCTTTATATACTACTGAATTTAGAAAAATATTTTATATAAAGTTTTTATAAAATACATTTAAGATTGCTAAATTGTAAATTTGTTAAAATACTAATAACATATATTATTATGTTTATCTTTATCACGATCAATAGCAAATCTGACTTGATCAGTGAACTAATTTTCAATTTAATAATAAAATATTTTTTGTATTAATATATTTTGAAATTTTGAAAAGTATTTTACATAAATTTTTTATAAAATACATGAGAAGATGTATTTAAAATTCTTACTATGGTAAGAACACATGAAACTCGTTTCACTCTTTTAATTTTTTTTAAGTTTTTTGTGCAGATATAAATTACGATAAACTTATCAAAGAAGTGCCCGCAAGTACGTCAAAATAATTTTTGAATTATCTTTTCATAGTATTGTATTTCCAGGATATAAATAAGTGAGTTCTTAGGCAGACTTTTAGTAAGTAACTTTATTATTGAATAATAATAAGTAATAATTTCAAAACTGCATTCAAAATACAGTTTTTAGATTTATGCAATTGTTATGTAATGTTACTATATATTTTTTTAATTACGTGAAACAAATATTTGGTTGTTTGAAAGAACCATTGCTTTGTTTTTGCTAATTTTTCACCGATATTTCATTTATTCGCTTATGCTAAATAGTTAATTAACTTTACTACTTGCTCTTATTAAAACTAATAAATATTTATTCAAATTCAGTTGTTTTATTTTACAGAATGAGTTGAGTTATTTATACTAAACCATTTAGTACATTTAACTATAATGCTTATGAACTAACTAAATATTTAATTAAATATACTAAATAATATTTTTAATAAATAGGTTAGTTAATTTTATTCTATTTAAGGTAACTAAATATATTTTAGTAATTTCTTTTACTAAATATGTCAAATTTTCCGTTAATAAACATATTTTCTTTATAGTCCCTATACTACGTAACAATGTTAAGCGATTTTTCTAAATGTAAATGCATTTTTTAAAAATCATTGCTCTGTTACAAAACTTTAATAATGGAATTGTCTGTGAAAATAATTCATAACAAAACAAAACACCATTAAATATATAATTAATTAATTATGTACACATTTGGGGCATTTGCATCATTTGAACGGCACAATACGTCATTAACCCCGCAGATGGTTGGTAATAATAATCAAATAGATCGCAAAGATTTTTATTAGTTAAAAAAGGATCGTATTTTTAAATGCTATTTCTATACCGTAAAATAATATTAACTGCGATTATAGATTTAAAATCTTAGTATAGAAATATAATCGTATTTAGGTTCACATACTGAGATATTTGTAGCCATTGATATAATTATTCTATATATTTGTAAAATAATTCGCTACAATAACATAAATTTCAAAATTGTTACAAACGATACTTTTTTATAAAGAGTAGTTAATTTTTATGAATTTCATGCATGAGAGTATATGTTTAACTAAAATTAGAAATGTTATAAAAATTACAAACAACTCATAGGCACACATAACAATATGCAATTTAAATTGTCAATACATTATGTGGAAATTGAGATTGCTACCAAGATGAAGGGGCATAAATTTCGAAGACAATTTAAAATGTTCGAAAGATCAGAAATCTCCAAATCCTTCTATTTCTAAATTTTATCTAATCACGCGAACTCTACTCGATATAGGGTAGGTCAAAGCCTGAAAACTCCGGATTATCTTATAGCAGATCATAAATTTTTTGTCCACTTTCATCCGGCACTTCTTGTACTGACGCCCTTGCGGTATAGCTTCTTGGCCTGTCCGTTCATACGCGCTCGCGCATCACATTATTCACCCGGCCGCCTGCTACGTCCGATCAACGCAGTAATGATACAAGGGTGAATTTTTTTTTATTTCTCAACATAATCTCCTCCAAGGCTGATACATTTCTCATAGCGGTGTTCTAATCTAGTAATGCCATCTCTATAGACTAATTCGTCAAGCCCCTCAAAATACCCATTTACAGCTTCGATTACTTTTTCATTGTCCGCAAATCTCTTATCGCCAAGCCATTTTTTGAGGTTAGGAAACATATAATACTCACTCGGGGCTAGGTCTGGAGAGTAGGGAGGGTGCGGCATCAACTCCAACTTCAGATCGTTAATTTTAGTCATCGCAACGATGGACGTGTGCGCTGGTGCGTTATCGTGATGAAACAAGATTTTTTTCTTCGCCAGATGAGGTCATTTAATTTTCACTTCGTGGCTCGAACGTTGCGATAAGTCTGCGTAGTATAGACCAGTTATAGTTCCTTTTAAAGGTAATCAATGTATATAATACCTCTTGCATTCCAAAAAACAGTAGCCATAACCTTGTTCACCGTAAAAATTGTTTTTATCTTCTTCGGAGTTGGTTCCCCTGGTCCAACTCACTGTTTAGACTGTTCTGTGGTCTCAGGAGTATAGTGGTGGACCCAATATTCGTCAACGGTGACGAATCGACGTAAAAATTCGCTTGGATTACGCTTATACAACACCAAATTGGCGGTAGAAATATTCTTTCGAATCAATTTTTGGTAGACTATTAGCAAACGCGGCACCCATCTTGCGCAGAGCTTTTCCATATACAAATGTTGGTGCAAAATATTTTGTACACGTTCATATGACATCTTACAGGTCTCAGTTATCTCACGCACTTTTAATCTGCGGTCTTTCAGCACTATTTGATGAATTTTTTCGATCATATCTAGAGTTGTGACCTCAATGGGACATCCTGAGCGAGACTCATCAGAGGTGCTCACACGGTCCTTTTTAAACTCGGAAACCCACTGCTTAACGGTTGAATATGATGGGGACGATATCCACAGTGTTGAGTCCATCTCTTCTTTAATTTCCTTCGCCATTAACCCCTTCAAATAAATGTATTTGATGACAGCACGATTTTCCAGCTTTTCCATTTTTACGAAAAACACAGAGGCGTCTGGTTGAGCGTGCTCTCAAACCTAAACTAACATGGCGATCGGACTGAAACTATAGCTACAAGCTATTTATGGATGGTACTATAGAACGTCACCTCAAAGTAGGCCTACTGGCGCCATTTCTTGGTCAGGTCGGAAACTTATCAATCCACCCTCGTCAATCGTAATGTAAACTGATGTATACTGCCACAGTAATGATATATCGTAAGGTATGTAAACTGATGTATTGGCTCGAGTCGCTGGCGCGAGCAGACGTATTTTCATATTCATGTTAAGTAATGTCAAATACGAAGGATTTGTGTACATTGTGCTAATAATATCTATAGGAAATTACTGAATGTAATAAACATGCAACAAACTGTAGAAAATTGCATTTATATTTTTCGCGAAGCAGTGCCACATTAGAATGGTAGATTCATCGGCTTCTCATAACTGAAGCTATGGCATACAAGGAATTTTTAAGTACCTTTTAATCCACTGTTTCAAAAACCTACGGTAATGTCACATCACTTACGAAAAAAGAAGATGCACGTGTAATTGAATCTATAGAATGTCTATCAAACGATGACTATCTGAACATTCGGATTTTTATTGAAAATTCCCGGTAAACGTATTTGTGTATTTCTATCGTCAAAATCACTGGATGAAACATTAAATAGTCAACAGAAAACATCAAAGATCATTTTCTTTTGATAAGAGCTCTAATAAGCTGCCATAAACGAGAAGTAATCCCCAATGCCTCTCCAATTATACCGCATGAACACATATTAGTCTCTTTAAGAACCCAAGAAATGAGAATTGTTTCCCAAATGAGTTATATCAAAGCTGACTGGAATTACACTCTTCGACTATTCAGCACCACATACAACGAAGGACTGCCAGCAAACCTTTTTCCGCGTTTCACGCTAAAATCGCTATTAACGCGAGAGCCCGCTAAGCTGCGTACGCCACTCACGCTTTTTCGTTACGTCAGCCCTAACGCGCATACTCGAAAATCATACCATTTTCACCATTTTACAACACTTTCATCTGTGCTCTCTGTCCTCTCTCTCTCTCTCTCTCTTCAGCGATATACCGCGTCTCGGGTCGAGGCTGCTTCTCAACTTGGCCAGACGTACGCGGCCAGGGGGAGGGTGCTTTTTCTATGCACATGTCTTCACTAAGATCAACCCCGACGACATCAGGGATAAAGGGGACCCCTTTCGTCCGCAATGTTGTTGGTGTCGTTTTCTTGTGACACAATATACAATAATACAATCATATGACCTACTAGATTTACTTAAGAATGGATTCAACTAACTGATTCTTGTGTAAACAAACGAAACATATAGTAAAGCTGTGTCCAAAACAAAGTGCACATTCTACAGGAATCGGATATGATGTTTTAAATAACTTTCAATTAAATACAAATTACTACTGATAGATATATACAATGAAATGTATATATCTATCTTCTAATAACAATCCAATTCAGTGGGAAGAAAGCCACGTGCAGTTTATTATAATGTCTGATAAAAAAAGCCTTCGCCCTATGGCACTACCGTTATGCTTTTACAAAATTGTCGAATCCAAGATTAAGTATAAATTGCAGCGGTAGATAGCAAAATATAATTTTTTCCCTGTAAGCCAAACTGGATTTCGTAATGGCCAATTGACTGTAGATAACTTTGTAAATCCAATTTAAAAATAATAACAATAATATTGCAAAAAGAAAGATGTGCTTGCAATTTTTCTGAATGTATCTAGAGCATTTGAAAATGTAAATATTGATATCTTATTACAAAAACATGCTTCTATTAATTGTTTTTACAATTTAATAAAGTTTGTCACATTCAAAACTACAAGAAGAATTATATACAAAGAAGGTGCTCAGTGAAAGCTTAGATTTACATATATGGGCGTTCTTCAAAGAGGAATTCTTATCCTTTCCTTTATAATATATATTATATGTTATCAAAATTACTAATAATCTTCTAAAAAGCAACAGTTACTTAGTTTGATGATGACTTATAGACCTTCTGTCAAAAAGTCTTTAGAAAAAATCTGTAAAAAAATATTAGAAAAAGACACTACAACAATATGTAACTTATACAATTTAGGTTTGTCTCTCTCTCTCTCTTTCTCTCTCTCTCTCTCTCTCTCTCTCTCTCTCTCTCTCTCTCTGAAAGTATTTCGCTTTAGATAAAATCACATGAAATATAAAATTAAATGTCAACAATAAAAATTTTTATAATTTATACATTTTTTCTGTTAGTACAGTATGTATAATTAAAAATTTTTATATGTTTCGCTAGATAGTCAAGTAAATAGATACTCACTTTTACTAAATCAAGACTATATATTCTGTCACATACATAAAAACACAAGTGATTTTTATATAAACATTGTTGATGTCGACAGCAATACAGCTTCAATTACGGGATAAATTTTTTTCACATTAACTTCAATAAAAGATATAATTTTTTTGCTCATTGGTAATCACATAAGGAAAAAGTGTCACCAGAATTGGCAACAGTTGATTTTCGTCATAATTACAATTTTCAGTCGAATTAGTTATGTGTTAAATTATATTTTAATTTTAATTTAATTATATTATATTATATTTTAATATTAATAATTGAACTTATTCTTTATAATTTAACTTGTTAACTATGTCTTCAACTATAGAAAAAAAATATGAACCGGTAAGTGGTCTTTGCAATAAATCGGCGAATTCTAAATCAATTCTAAATCAATTCTCAATCTATGATAAGTGTGCCAAATTTTTCACAGCCATTGTAATAGAATTACTACTATTCTGAACAAAAACAATGACAAAATTAAAGTTTGCAATGCATGCTTGACTTTAACTAATATTCCCTCATCTACCACTTATCTTAAATGCCTATCCGTATCTACAATGACTCAAGCTCACTCAATAATTGCATCTAGTACACTTATAAATGATACTGCTTTAAATACAGTAGTTACAAATGAGTTCTCGCAAAAATTAAATCAAAAACTAAATAAAATAGATAAGCTGGATAAAATTGATAACATTACCGAATTGTAATTGAAAATTGACTCTTTACACTCTATAGTAGAGACTACGTTTTCTTCTTTAACTAGCAAACTAGAAATGCTTGATATAATGCCTCCATAGTACAAAGGGTAGAGACCCTTGAAGAAAATTACATAGAAATACATACAGAACAAGAAACAATAAGGAATATTCTTGTAATTTCTACAACATAGATTTCAGTTACACCTCCCCCGCAAGTAACAGAAATATTATCCACTATAGAAAAACATATTGCCTCACTGTCATCAACACTTAAAAATGTTCCTCAAGAGCAAAAAAGTCCATTTCTACGGAGGTTTTTATAGGAAGCTTTACTTTTACTGATGCTGCGAATATCAAGGACGTGGCGTATGCAGTAATCGCAGCAGTAAAAAATAAATTTTGCAGGAAAGGCATAATTACTGCGAGACATCTGACCTCCAGTTCTAATTCGATAAGATCTATCGAATCAACAAGCTAGTTCAATACTGGTCTCTTTGGTGTTGTATAAGCGTAATCCAAGCGAATTTTTACGTCGATTCGTCACCGTTGACGAATATTGGGTCCACCACTATACTCCTGAGACCACAGAACAGTCTAAACAGTGGATTGGACCAGGGAAACCAACTCCGAAGAAGGCAAAAACAATTTTTTCGGCGAACAAGGTTATGGCTACTGTTTTTTGGGATGCAAGAGGTATTATATACATTGATTACCTTGAAAAGCGTAAAACTATCAATGGACAATACTACGCAGATTTATTGCAACGTTTGACCTACGAAGTGAGAATTAAACGACTTCATCTGGCGAAGAAAACCATCTAGTTTCATCACGATAATGCACCAGCGCACACGTCAATCGTTGCGATGGCTAAAATCAACGATCTGAAGTTTGAATTAATGACGCACCCTCCCTACTCTCCAGACCTAGCTCCGAGTGACTATTATCTGTTTCCTTACCTGAAAAAAACGGCTTGGCGGTAAGAGATTTGCGGACAATGAAGAAGTAATCGAAGCTATAAATGGGTATTTTGAGGAGCTTGACGAATCAGTGACGATTATTGATGGCATTACTAGACTAGAACACCCCTATGAGAAATGTATCAGCCTTGAAGGGGATTATGTTGAGAAATAAAAAAAAATTCTTAAAAACGTTGTTTTTCTTGGTCATGCCGGAAACTTATCCATCCACCCTCGTATATGATAAAAATAATAAAAAATATTCTACCAAAACGTATATAAGAAATTATTATAATATACATTTCTGGTGTCGCCCTCTCCGATCTGTAACAAAATAAGACAGATTTCTTATGTTCAATATATACTATATGAAGATGGTCGCATAAGTACCTGATCCAACAAATATAACTCAAAAATTTTGGAAAAAAATAGATTTATTTTTTAACATAATCTCCTTTCAGCTCTATACACTTTTCAGAGCGATGTTCAATAAGTTCGATACTATTTTTATAATAAATGTTGTCAAGCTGCTCATAAGAACCATTATCTGCCGGCATCACTTCTTCATTGTTGGAAAATCTTTGATCAGCGAGCAATTTTTTCAAGCCTGGGATTAGAAAATAATCTGAGGGAGATGAATCTGACGAATAGCGTGCATAAAGTAGTAATTTAAACTTTAATTCATTAATTTTGTCGATTGCAATAATAAATGTGTGAGCTGATACGATGGAACAACACTTGATGGAACAACACTTACTTCTTAGCCAAATGCAACCGTTTTCGCTTGATTTGTTCACTCAAACGTTGCAGTAAGTTTGCATAATACATGCCTGGATGTTATATGGATGTGATAGTTTCTCCTTTTTCAAGACAGTCAATGAAAATTATTCCACGCGCGTTCCAAAAAACCGACGCCATAACCTTGCCTGCAGATGGAAAGATATTTTGCCTTCTCTGGAGCCGGTTCTTCTTTTTGAGTCCATTATTTTTATTGTTCTTTTGTCTCGGGTGTGAAGTAGTGGACCCATGTTTCATCCACCGTTATAAAACGGCGCAAAAATACGGCTTTATTTTTGTGAATTATTGCCAAACACTCAACTGAAACATCTTCACGACGCTGTTTTTGTTCCATTGTGAGCAAATACGGCACCCATCTTGCGCACAGCTTTCTCATCTCCAAATTTTCAATTAATATTCGATGTACCGCACTTTTTGAAATACCTACCATGTCTGCTACATCGTGCACTTGCAGTCGACGATCATCCAGTACCGCTTTATGGATTTTTTTAAGTATTTCTAGAGTCGTCATCTCGTTTGGTCGACCACTGCGCTGCTCGTCTTGACAGCTCGTACGGCCTCGTTTAAACTCTGCTACTTTATTTGGATTTATCACTAATTTATTAAATATTAATAGCGTAGCATAGGAAGATTTATGGATGTTTATTAAAATTATTTAAGTAAATATAATAATATATAAGTTACAATACTTTAATTGTATAAGTTAATAGTATTGAAAAAAAAAATTTTGCTGCAAGTAAAAATGCAAAATTCAGATATTTTCTCAAATTGGAACTATAACAAATAAGATGATATAATATATTCTGTAATAGTATTAAATCTAATGAATAATGGTCCAAAAATATCAATTTTTTGCTTTGAGACTTGTGAGTATTATTGTAGCGAATGGAAAAAACGAGCAATTATTTTCAGTATTAAAAAATAAAAAATTTACATAGATCTACTATACGTGATTTAGTAGAATTTTCATTAGCCATTCTTATTATTCAAAAGGAGTTATTTCAATTGGTTAGTTTTCATAATTGAATAAGTGAGCTTACTAATACATAAAGTAGAAAAACTATATTAACAAATTTAATAAAATTTTAGTATTTATTTGAGTGAATTATTTATATCAATTTCCTATTCCTAGCAGACATCCATATACGAAACATAATTGCTTCTAAATACGCTTGGGAAATCATAACCTTAAATGAGGATCGCCGTGATTATAGCAGGATGCCTATAATTTGGCTTAATCAGGAACATAATATGGTAAATAATTATTCTAAAATTTCATTGAAATAATACAGATATGCGCATATATTTAACAATCATTTCCTGATTTTTTCTAAATTACGTTTTATTATTTTATTGAATAAAAGATTAAAAAAAACTCCTTTTAACAAAAGTAAAATAGTTAGGCGAGTTTGACATGTTCTTAGCATATTAAGAATTTTAAATATATCTTTTCCTGTATTTTTTATAAAAAATTTATATAAAATACTTTCTGAAAGCTCCAAATATATTAACATAAAAAATATACTAAAATTAAATTGAAAATCAGTTCACTGATATAGTCAGATGCCCTACTGATTGTGATAAAGGGAAGCACAATAATATATGTTCTTAGCATATTTATAAGTAAAGTTCAAAGCATCTTTTTCTAATAACAATGAATTATTAGAATAAACAGCAGAAGAATGTTCACCTAAAAACATCGATGATTCAAGATAATTAATTGCTTTTATGAGTGCACGGGTGGACAAAATGATGTGACAATAAACTCGGCTATGTGTAAATGATCTCATTATTTTATTAAGCTGCATGTTCGTTACAATTATTCATTTTTTTTTTTTTAAAGTTTTAGATAGATTTTGTGTAAACTATACAATATGCTGAATTTATAAGGGTGCATATAATATGCACTTAGCCATTTATTTCAATTCTTCCTTTTTTAAAGACGTTATTGTGTGAAATGATTCAATTTTTATTCACCTTTTTCGGAACATTTTAGAAAAATATTTTTTATAAATCTTACTTTGATATATGACATTTTTTTTTACTATGAAAATGATTTACAATATAATTATATATATTATTATGTAAGTATGTTTGTCTTAATATATTACTGAATTTAAAAAGTACACAAAGTAGTTCGCTTAAACGATTAATACCAGGCCAACTCAGTTGAACGGTCGTACCCAACTTTAGGGTTCGTATTTTAAAGAAGGTGTGAAGTTAGTCGACACTACTTTCACACCTTATGTATATCTTTTGATTTTTGTAGATTTTATTTTTCTTATGTGGGATGATTTCTCTCTCTCTCTCTCTTTCTCTCGCGCTTTCCTTCTTCACTTATAAAATGTTTATGCATGCCCAATCATACTGAATATCATTTGAGACGACAAATTATGTTTGTGTTTTTATACGTTATATTAACTTGAGAAGTGACATAGGCTATGTTTTTTTAGTTTGAACAAAAGAAACATAATCTTTATTTCATAGACGCGTGAACCTCGCTTTGTCAATAAGTGCGTATATCCAAGCAGTTACGCTAGATTTAACAGTGGACAGGAAACATAATAACTACTGGTCTTTGCCGTGTTCGCTCGACTTTGTCTCGTTTCCCTTCGTTTGACTTCCTTTTTCTCGCTCGCATGCAACGACTCACTTCTCTGAGCCCTGATTAACTCACAGACATGAGCCCGTACTACAAAAACTATAAAACATGGGCCTATATGAATATTAATATTTACACATAACTTTACCTTGCTGATACCATGCCGCTAAGATGAGCAGTTATATCTGGGACACGGTGCATATTATATATATATATATATATATATATATATATATATATATATATATATATATATGCCAACTGAAATTAAAGCCAAATGATAGGAAACGATGTCCACGTATGTCGGGACGATTTCTATAGAGAGATTCGTGCTGGGACGGTAGAATACAATTTTGCAGGTGTTTTGGAACGACTTCTATGTAGACTTTCATGTTCGAACGATAGAAGACGATGTCCAGGTATGGCCGGGCGACTTCTGAGAGATTCGTGTTGGGACGGTAGAATAAGATTTCCAGGTGTTTTGGAAAGACTTTTACGGGAAGTATCATGTTTGGTTCGTGGAAAATAATGTCGTGGTATGTCGGGGCAATTTCCAGTGGGATTTTTGTATTTGAACAGTAGAATACGCTATCCAGGTTCCTCGGGATAATTTCTACGAGGAGTTGTGTGTTCGGACGGTAAAAGATGATGTCCAGGTATGACGAGACGACTTCTATGAACAGATTCATATTCTATCATTTGAATACCCAAACTCCCAGTAGAATTCGTCCCCAGATATATTCTATCATTCGAAAATGATACTCTTGGTAAATATCGTCTCGCGACACTTGGAGATCTTTTTCTACCTCTCGAACTCGAAAGTATAATTTTCTCCATAAAAGTCGTACGTAATATGCATACAGTCAGTCAAGTAAGAGCGACTTTACTGACAGGTCATAAAAGATTTTGCTGCAATTCCTTTGCGAGCCGATAGAGGGAAGCTTTGTCCTTGATGGAATGTCAACAAAGATTCAAAGTTTTCGTTGATCTTTCAAAAGAGAATCACGTTAAACGTCATGAGTGCTTTGTACGCATCATCCTACGAGTCTGCGTTTCTTTGCATCCACTCGAAAGGTCCCAAAATGTCGCAAGCAACGGCTGCACAATATATAAGAAAGTCGAAGGCATTTGTACAGAAGTGGTTACAGCGATATAAAGAGGTTAAAAATATCGATGATTTACAAGAACGTGGCTTGATAGGAAAAGTAGACAAAAAAGGTGAAGAAAGAATGTGAATCTGTTTTCGTGGAATCCAGTTTTAGCTCTGTGGCAGGGACAAACAAAATTAGTAGTAAAACGTTTAGATCAATTTTACGAAACAATCCGAACCCATTTTCGTACTCATGAATGGTGCTATTTCGTACTCACGAATTTCGTACCTGAAGTGGCGCAACACAATGAAAAAATCTCTATTGACTGAAAAAATTTTTTACTGACGAATGTTCTATATAGGTACGTTGAGTCTCATGCGAGCCTGATCAATTTCTACTAATAGGCTTGTTCAGCGGATCTTAAAACAGGGAATAAAGGTGCATCTTTGGGGCTGCTTCTAAGAGCAGAGATTCGGCACCTTACACCTCTTTATTGACAACCTAAATGCCGAGAAAATGATAGAAATCTATAAAAATGCTTTACTGCCATCTGCCAAACGATGATTCATCAGAAAAAATGAATATTGGATTCTGCAGGATGCAACGATCCTAAACCCCGCAAGAAACTCTGTATTGAGTGGAAGACTCAATGTGGCATCGTTATATTTGATTGGCCGTCGCAGTCACCCGAGAAAAACTCTACTGAAAATGTGTGGGTATATATTAAACAGAAGCTTCGTGGAAGACGCACACATACTTTGAGGCAGTTATCTTATCAAATTTGTTGGATCTGGAGATCGTTGCCACTAGAAAACGCCGTCAAATTAGTAGAAAGCTTTTCCCCGGAGATACTAGGCAATTATCGACGCCGGTGGTGACTGGGGACATTATTGACCTAATCGCATGATCGTTTTTAATGCGTACAAAAGTATATATCAATATGAAAGATTAATCAAATAAATTTTTTTCTAAATACGAGCATGCTCTTACTTGACAGACTATATATATATGTATATATTGTATAAAATGGTTGGCGAAATATCAGGTTTTTGAAGTGGACGCTGTTTTGAAGCAGCTTTGTATACAAAAGCGGCGATAGGTAAGTTACGGTAAATTATTTATAGTAATATAGATTTTTATATATAGAGTACTTAATATTTAGATATTATTTAACTGTTTCAGAAATCGGTTAAATTATTATCTCGGGCGAAGCTGAAATGGGTAATGCCATTATACAGAGTGATCCATTTTAATAGGCGCAGCTGGGTTACTCACAACCTAAGCTAGATAGGGCAAAGTGATTCTGATAAAAGTTGTAGAAGGCAAAGGAGGTAACACAATAGGGCTAAAGTTCTTGACCTTGCACTTGCCCTTCAAGGTTATTTGAAGGTCAAAGTGATTTTTTGAATGGGAATACCTATTTTTTACTCCGGATTTGGAAACAGTGGGAAATTTTACGTTTAAAATCATATTGAGAATATTTTTTTCAAAGTAAAACTCGGGAATAAAAATCATGGATACCTTAATTACAGACAGGCTAACCAACCTTAACATTCACGTACCGCATCCCCACATACCATTGCAAACCTTATAAGCATACCTCCAAGCAAGCAAGATTTTTATAAGGTTTGTAAGGGTACGTGGGAATGCAGTATATTTGTATTCAGGTTGGTTAGCCTGTCTGATTTGGCCTTGAAATGATCTTAAAAAAAATTTTCTCAGTATGATTTTAAACGTAAAATTTCCCGCTCTTTCCGAATCCGAGGTCAAAAATAGGTGTTCTCATTTTAAAAGATCACTTTCAGCTTGAAATAATCTTGAAGGGCAGGTTCAAGATCAAAAACTTGAGCCCTATTATGTTGCTCCCTTTGCTCTACAACTTTTGTTAGAACCACTTTGCCCTATCTGATTTAGGTTGCGAGTAATCCAGCTGCGCCGATTAAAATGGGTCCCCCTATGTATATAATATTTGTAGTAATATCTTACTCAATTCGAAAAAATATTTAATTTATGATCCTTTATATATTGCTTATTTCTTTATCTACTGTCAACACTAAATTAATCTTCTATATGTTAAATTAATTTAATTATTTTTTCTTTTTTTTAGAGAGAATGGTATCTATTAATTAAATATACTAATGATTTTTACTTTTTCTACATTAATTTTTTGCTTCATAATAGTTCTTTCATTAAAAACAAGCATCTAAGCAAATATATAAATTCTACAAAGTATAGTTATGCATGAATATAATTAAAATACATCATTGCGTCACATTCTTTCACATCACATTATAAGTGTTTCAATATTTTCAATATTTTCATACGATATTATTTATAATCACCTTCTTCAAAATAGAAATATAAACCCCAAGATATTACAGTTATTACTGTTATTACAGTTATACTATCATGTTTTATTTTTATTTCACTGTTATTAAATATACTATCATACTACAGATATACTATCATATCTAAACATTAATGACCTTTGCTTCTTTATCTAATAATGTAGATAAATAAAAGTGTAGCAACATTTTAAGTAAAACGCATTTTAAAGCTATTTTCATTTTCTCACATTATCAGTTTTCAAACCATCACAAGCAACTTATAAGTATGAGCAAGAAATATTTCAAGAAAGTCATTCAATTTTATATTTTTGAGAGATAATTCAATATTTATAATTACATTGAGCAATGAATCAATAAAATTAATCCACACTACTTTCTTCATGGAACTAAATATTTTAAGAATGATGATTGATGTATGGAAAATAAATATTAAAGATTTAGAATTAGATTAATATGATGAAAATCACCACCTCTCTCTCTCCCTTTATCTACTTTCTCGCCTTCTCTACCTCAACACCGTCTCTATCTCCTTCTTCTCCGTCGTCCTCTTCTACGTCTCCTCGCCTTCTATCTTTTTCTCTCTCTTGAATCTTGCTTTTTTCTTCCCTTTCTCTCTCATACTCAGCTCTCTTCAACGTTCAACATCGGCGACCGATAACGGAGTCTGCATCGCGCGGCTCTCCAGATCCAACCGCGAAAGAAGACAGGGGAAAAAGGAGGGGACGGTCGGGATGCCTCGGACGCAACGCTCATAGCGCGAATTACAAACTAATTTATATATTAGTTTCTCAGTTGAGTTTATATTTTGTTGCTTATATATACTAACTCCATGATGTGATGTTACATTATTTTAACTTAATTTATCCTACCTGCCTATCTAACATATACTTTACATATCCGACTATAACATTGGTAGCGGATTTACCTTGTTATTATCAACCACATCATCGCTCATTTATCGTTAAATTATTAACAATATGCTTTTTTTCAACTTAAAACAAATCTATTATTTAAACGAAAACTTATCTAAAATATCATTTTTATCTAAAAGTATATTCCTTTCCTGTCTACTATTTATTAAGAACTAAATGATATTATTACAAATTTAAAGTGCCGTATGCTTTGCTCCTTATCATACATTTTGTGTCTGCATAGATCATAATTATTCAATTAATTTAAATGATTTCATAGATCGTATAATTAAATTTTTATACTATAATATTAAACTATGAAGAAAATACTTAAAATTATAATTTAATGACTATTAGGATTCACTGTATATACGGTAAAATTTTACACGAGTGAACATATTATTTGTGATCATTTGAGGAATCATATCGCGAGCTTCGTAGTGATAAGATTTGATTCCTATAATGTTTTTTCGTTTCTCATATGAGTTCGCTCATTTATCTATGTGCTTCATTAAAATTGACACAGTTGATTCCTTCAATATTATTTGTTTTGGGGTTTCGTTTATTGTATTATCATCAACCGCCGCTAGTTTTGACCTTCTACTAGCTCAAATTCAGTACCGTGAATTCCGGTACTTTTCATGTAATTCTCTGCTAGTGGTATTTCCTAATAACAACGTGTTAATTCTTTCTTCAACTCGATGTAATGTGTAATTGATTGGAGTTGGTCTATCGATTTAAAGTCGTTGTGATTTATGTTGTCGAGAAAATCGAGATACAGATTCCTTTATATTTTTTCTAATTGGGTTTCTAGTGAAAGCGATGGAGACATCTTATCTAATAATACCTAAATACTTCTTAGATATGGTCCAATGGACTTAATAGTGAATTTATAATAATGAATAATGAATAAACATAATTTATTGGTAAGAAATTGATTTCGCAAATCTGTTTTCAGATATTGAAGTGTGCGTAACTTTGTATATGTAGGTTTTGTTTATATTCATGCTGCTTTGTAGAATATTTCTGAAACTAATTTTTAGGATTTTTATTGTGGGAATATTCAAATTTACCATAGTTATTTATAGGCTTTCGAGAAACACTTCTACATCGTACGGAGATTCCAAGAATTGCACTTTCCCTTGCCACAGCAGCTGAATGAATTTCTTCCATTGCCACGTAGCAGAATGATCGGCTACGTACCTCTGCGTGCGAATATGTTACAGTGGTTTGTGGTGGTATTTGAGATGACATCACTGAAGGTATTTGATATGTATTTGGTTTTGTCATTGCGGTATAATGCTGCATCATTACTGCTTGAAGATATCACATTTCTAATATATATTATTTTTACCACTTATGTACGTGTTCTACGTGGGTGGTGCTGACCATTATCCCAGCTAATATCCTAGAATCGGGATGGTGTTGTGAAATATAAACGAAAAGGGCAGTGAGTTAGTGGTGCTATGGTATGTACATTAATCGATTCATAGTTTATTTTGTTTTTCTTTGTGCTTAGATTGTTGTAAGATTGTGCCTCTGCCGTTCTCGGTAGTTTTAGCTTCTAGTTCTATCGAGCCGATTACGTCCGAGATTTCGCTGAGACCGGGTGGTTTTTGTTAAGGGCTTCGTTCATGTCGACGTGCTATTCTACAGTTTCTTTACCGAAAAAGTGCCGAAGCTCGAATGTAATTACTCGATCTCTTTTTCTTTTTATAAAGGAGGAGAAAAATCCTTTATGAATCCCGAGGACCGATCCTCGGGTATATGGGAATCACCAACAGAAAAGCATACCCACTAAAGAACTACCTCCTCGGTGCATTCCCCCGACTGCTTCCTGCAGCTCTGAAAAGAGCTGCAAGCCGGAGTCAGCTGGCATGCACCGAGGAGACCTCCTCTCCCTGGCTCAACTCCCAACCCCGGAAACCGCCGTTAGGCATTACTTCGGGAAGGGGGCCAGGATGTTCGCCTTCGGGCGCCACCATATCCCAGCAAAATAGAGGGATCTATGGAAGGTCCGCCTTCTTCCGTCTGAGGATATCCTCGACGAAATAGGCAATCCTTCCCCATGTTTGCTGGCTGGAGAGCATCAGGGGGATGATGACTTCTAGGGTAACCCTTCCAGCGTCCTCCCCCAGTAGCGCCCTCTGCTGCTCTCACTGCCCGCACACAAAAAATGTATGATGGGCATCGTCTTTTGCGGATCCACAGTATATACAACCTGGATCCGCGACTTTGCCCATCTTGTGCAAGTATGCGCGGAAGTACCAATGGCCGGCTAGCATCTGAGTGAGATAGTAATTTACCTCCCCATGCTGCCGACCGATCCACGGGGCCACCTGACTTATAAGTCTGGCGGTCCACCTTCCGCGCGTATCTTGCTCCCACCTATTCTGCCAGCAAGACAGCGAACGCTCTCTGGCTTGCTGCTTCCCTTCGACTTGGCGAAGTGTCCCGTTCATCTGGTGGACGAACTTCCACTCCTGGGCCAAGAGGTCTACCGGGACCACCCCGGGAAAAAAAGTGCCGAAACTCGAATGCAATTACTCGATCTCTTTTTTTTTGTTTTGTTTTTTTGTTTTTTTAAAGTATTTATAATCTTTCTTAAAGTATTTATATTCTAAAGTATTTTAAATTTAAACTTTAAAAGTATTTTATTTATAACTTTCTTTTTCACATGAATTAAAACATCCTATAATCGATGTTACTAAATCGAATGTATATGATCATTCTTACAATGATTTGGACACATTTGTTGGTATTTAAATTGTTTCTTCATATAATATAAAAATGAGCCTGTAGAATTATTGGTCACAAGATCCAAAACTAAACTATCCAGATATGCAATGAGTAGAAATAAATTTCTTGAACTAAAGAGAAAGATAAAGTATTCTAAAGGCAATTAATACAATAATTCTGATCTAGCATGGAAAGTTAGAAAAATTATTAAAATCTTCAGAAAAAATATTCAACAATTTGTTTTTTTAGTACTGCATTATCCATAGATGAAATGAAGGTAAAATTTTTTGGCATGGCAGTTCTAAAACAATTTATGAGGCAGAAGACTATAAGGTTTGGTATCAAGTTGTGGGTAATTTCTACTATTTCTAACTGTTTATTAGATTTTTATATCTAATGTGGTAAAAATAGCTTCAGAATTGGAGACAAGTTGAAATCTATTTCTCTAAGATCTAGAGTTGTAATGTAAATGTTACATGAACTTTTCAAATCAATCAATATTATACAATTACATAAGTATCACATCTATGTTGATAATTTTTTTAAGAGTGTAGATTTAGTAGTGCATTTGAAAAAAAATGATTTAAAAATTACGGGTGTTGTTCGAAAAGACAGAATAAGCACAAATAAAAATAAATTTTCATTAGACAATAATGCAGTAAGTGGAGAGTGTCAGGAACTGAATGAAAGAAATCTGGAATGAATTACTATATATATTCGTCAAGGATAGCAAGCATGTAATGCTTTTATCAACCACAGTTGGTGTAACTCCAAAATGCTGTATCTAAGGATTTTCTAACGAAAAGAAATTTAAATGTAGTCATGAATTCCCAAATATTATAGCCGTCTATAATAAGTACATGGGAGGTGTCGATTTACATGATTATTGTTGTAATAGAGTTTTTCCTGGTACTAGATTAAAAAAATGAACATGGATTATATCCTGTCAAATGATTCAATCTGCACTGATTAATGCTACAATTATGAAAAATTTATTTGATGGAATAAATAAGAAGATACGCAGTAAAGACATTGCTATTTCAGTCAGCAACCATTATTTGAGTTATTTAAACATAAAAAAGAGTCGAAACAAAGAGATTCATGTGCAATGTCAAGTTCTCTACAATGAACAATTAATTTCTCTGTAGGTTGCTTATACTAACTTATACTTCTGACTATTTTGCTTCAAAAAACTTCATGAATCAAAATATGTAATAATCAGAAGCTTTCATAATAAAACAAATAATTAATAAAAAACTTCACCTTGAGTTAGGCTTGAAAAATATGCAAAAAAATAAAAACTTCAAAAAATCAATAAAAACAAATTAAAAATTCAAAAAATAAAAAAATTGACTCGCATTTCGTTGACCTCCACGCGAGTGAGATTTGAGTACAGTATGTATGTAATGCATTCCAAGATTATAGAAAATAATAGAACGTAACTATACAAGACTTATTTCTTAAATCAAAACTTTAAATTTTAAACATCGTGCCACTATCAAGAAACTCAAAAAAATATAAAATCATTTCTCTGGATAAGCATTAACTTTACCAAAACAATCTTATAGAACTAAAAGTGCTTAGAATTAGTCAAAGAATACGTGTAAATTTTTTTGAGAATTCGTAAAATAAGTTTTGCATTGTTCAAAAAACGAACTACTCAAAAACATTAAAACTTGTTCAAACAATTCTGAAAAAATTCAAACGTGTTCTTTGACTAAAGTTCATACTTACTACTATGTAGAAATATGAGTAAGACTTTCTTTATAATTTTTGAAATCTTTATTTATACTTGTAAATCTATTTCATCCCGCTCAAAATCATCCCCCCCTGATGCAATGCAATTATGCCAATACTTTTTCCAATTTTTAAAACATTTTTTATACTCGTATTCCGGAATGGCCATCATTTTCTTCTTCGATTCGGTTTTTATTTCTTCAATCAAATCAAAACCATTTCCCAGAAGTGGTCTTTTGTGGTTGCTGAACTGTCAGAAGTCACACAGTGCTAAACAGGTGAGTACGGTGGTTGCAGAACGATATTGGTTGAATTTTTGCCGAAATATTCACGTAAAATCAGTGCAGTGTGTGCTGGTGCATTATCATGATGTAAAAACCAAGAACTGTCTTTCCATAAATCTGGACTTTTGAGGCTAATAGCTTCACGAAAATAACGCATAATACTCAAATAATATTCTTTGTTAACCGTTTGGCCGGTTGGAAGGAATTCATAATATATCACACCACGATAATCGAAGAAAACAGTGAGCATAACCTTTATTTTTTAGCAACTTTGGCGTGATTTTTTCACTCTCCACTCTCTTTTGGCGCGATATTCGCATGATTGATCGGTTGTTTCTGGATCGTAAGCATAGACCTAAGCATCACCTCTAGTTATTATGCATTTCATCTTGTCCTTATAGTCCGAAAGCATCCTTTCACAGACCTCCATCCGACGCTGTTTTTCCAAAAAATTGAGTCTTTGGCACCGATCGAGATTTCACTCTTTTCAGGCACAAAATGTCTTTCAAAATCGTGTCGACTGACTCATTTGAAATTCGAACAATATCAGTAGGCGCTTTAGTAGCCAATCGATCGAAAATTATTTGATTTACTCGACGTGTAGCCCATCAGGAGATGTTCTTGGCCGTCTTTGATGTGTTTCGACATTAGCGCCTTCTAACTTTCTTTGAATAATTTATGTCAATCAAAATCACTTGCTCTTGACATTGATATCTCACCAAAGACCTTCTGCAAAATTCTGAAAGTTTTGGCGTCCGATATTTAATTTCGCACAGAAAATTTAATACTACTTCTCTGTTGAATAATTTCAAACATTATAAAAACCGAAAGAAAAGTCACAACATTTCTTTGTTCACAAAACATAAGCGAAACTATATGACAAACAAAGATAATTACCTGAAATTTGGCACAGATGAGTTTGACTGTACCACCAAATTAAAAATAAAAACATTTGTCCCAATATATAAACCCGGGAAGTTTGAATTGAAAAGTGTTACTCATATTTGTACATAGTAGTATTGAGAAAAAAATTGAAAAGCTTTTTAATACAGTCATGCATAAAAACACCTGTTTCAATGATCACCATTTTGAATTTTAATAAACTTACTATCCTATCTTTTAGTCTATATCCCACCCGATCCGGAGTTTTTGTTAATTCTGGGACCATCCTCATATGCGTGATGCACTGCTGACGATAAAAGAAGGAATCAAGCCGAATTTCACTGTTGTGAGTTGGACAGAATTAACCCAAGATCAATGCTATTTAGTATGGATATATCAAGTTCAGAAGTGTCTGAATGACTATTCAAAATAGAACATAATCTATAGCCAGCCTTACTGTGGCCGCTCTAAAAGAGCTGTTGAGACTATTATTGGCTATGAAGACATTTGCAAGATCGCACTGTCTAAAGAAAAACGTAGTGAGGTTTCTCAAAGGTTTATGTAGGTCCTCCGGGACGTGAACAAACTCGTGCTAAAGTTGGCAAGTAATATTATTTGCCCAGTTGCTTAAAAACAATAGAAAACTATTATACTATTGACACATGGTATACATACTTGATGTTACCTGTAAAAAAAATAATTTTTTTTAAACATAATATACAAAGTGTTTCATTTTAATTAATCCAAGCAGATAAGTTTTTAGTAAATAATTTTTTCATAGTGTACCGTGCAGTTAATGAAATTGTTGACATTCTACTCGTTTTAGGCGAATGTTAACGAAATTACCGAAGAGCTGCTGCATTATATCGAAAACCCCCCTAGAATCTGAAATAAAACTTATTACTACAATAAATTATATCAGAAAATTAAAAATAAAAAAAAATAAAATTAATAATAAAATATAAAAATAAAAATAAAAATAAAATTACAATAATAAGTAAAATAAAAAGTAAAAAATAATAAAAGTACATATTCTATGTTAGTAAAGGACGACCTGACTACCCCCCATCACCTTAAATTTTGGATCACCTTCTTGTCCGACGTTTCGAACCGGAAGGTGATCAAAAATTTAAAGTGGTGGGGGTAGTCAGGTTGTCCTTTACTAACAATTGGTAGATAAAACCTACATGGTCAGGTAGGTGATTAAATTTTAACTCACACCATCTATTCGGAAACAAGATAGGTACTGTCAAGGGAGTCATCAACAGAGCAATCATATTATCACACAGAGATTTTAGAAAAGATAATTTAAAATTAGTTAAGAGATATTCATTAACAATGACTATCCAATAGACTTTGTGCATAAGATGATTGCAGAGAAAGTGAATCAAATTTATAATAGCATTAGACAACGTAATATGAATAAGAGGGATAATAATAATAAAATCGTGGTATTACTATGTGTAAGAGGATTATCCGAAAGAATTAGAAGTGCATTTAAAAAACATAAGATTCAAGTTTACTTTAGAAACAATAATAATATTAGAAAGCTATTTAATAATTGTAAAGATATGGATGATAAATGTTTGAAAACAGGAGTAGTATATAAAATAAATTGTAAAGATTGTGACAAATATTATATTGGACAAACGGGAAGGTACTTAAAACAAAGAATAATGAGCATCAATATAGCTTACGAAGCATGAATGGTACATCCGCGCTAAAAGAACATAGTTTAAACTTGTTACATTCTTTCGACTTTGAAAATGTAAATATTTTGGAACATGATATTAAGAATAAATATAAAAGAGAAACTCTTGAAAATATTCATATTTTGAAAAATTCCAATAATGTAAATTTAATGTTAGACAGAAGAACTTTAATGTTAGAAATGTAAATTTAATGTTAGAAAGAATAATTTTTTCATTTACGTATTCTTTAGTCATCAAGCTACGTTTCAAAGTACTGAAATATTAACCGACAGAATTCTCATTACTGGTCTCCGGTAAAACCACATTGGATGCAAATGTTGAAAGTATCGTCCATCGGAAGCTATAACTTTTTCCCATCTTTCTGGCAATTTAGGAATTCCGGATCAAAAAAAATTTGACGTCTTTCAAGCCCAAGAACGTATCCAAGTATTTAGCCAATTTTCAAGTATATACTGAGCTGAAGCGTATTCTCGTAAGTACGTTCTTCATTGATCAAAACAAGTGGTAGTCAGATGATGCTAAGTTTGCTCTGCAAGGCAGGTAAGGTAGGATTTCCTATCCACTATTCTCTAACTAGTTTTTGACCGAAGTCGAAATATGTGTCCAAGTAATATCATTTTCATTCCACCATATACAAAGCAAACCCTTTTGATCCCACCATATGCAAAGCATGACCTTGTTTATATGCATATTAATAAATATTTTTTATTGGTCTTACAGTCCAATCAATTTCAACCAAAAATAAAATAAAATAAAAATAAAAATAAAAATAAAATAAAAATAAAAACTAAAAAATAAAAAATAAAAATAACAATAAAAAATAAAAAATAAGAAATACAAATAATAAATAATAAAAATAAAAAATAAAAATTAAAAATAAAAATTAAATTAAAAATTAAATTAAAATGATAATGACAGTCAGACTGTCCTTGTTTATATTCACCCCCGTAGACTAATCTGAAAATAAAATATTAGCTGAAAAAATTCTTTGTTAGTAAAGTGCAGTCTGACTGTCCCCAACACCCTTACCTAATTGAAGACTTGTCCAACCTTTCGAGCTCGCTACGGCTCCTCATCAGGGACTAAACTAAACCTTATATTCTAATCTATATATACCTGATCCCCACTACCAAATTTAGTAAATGAAAATATATATATATATATATATATATATATATATATATATATATATATATATACTAACCTAAGATTACTTGTAATTATTATCTTTTTGTGTTCGCTATCGTTACAGGATTTTCTTGATTACTTGTTGGGCTTGTACATGTTTAATCTAATTATTCTATTAGAAAGGACTAATCGGACTTCGAGTCATTTCATTGTTCCATTTTTAACTTTCTGTTTTCAACTTAAAAAAGTTATTTTACTTAAGTAAATAAATTATAATTACTTTTCCTCTATTCAGCAATCACGTCTTATATGTATTTTTATGGCAAACATATTTTAACAGATATATATATATATATATATATATATATATATATATATATATATATATGAAGAAACGAAAAGTTATTATTTATATCTATATTCTCTTTATGTATAATAAGAAATTATTAACATTAAGCATTAACTTTAATTCAGTATGTAAAAACTTAGCACTGCTTCAATCCTATAAATTACATAATTTGTAAACAGATCAAATTTTTAGAGGATTAAAAAAAAATTTTATATTTCAATGATTTCAGGATTACTTAGCAATTTTAGTTAACAACCTAGTAATTAATTTTGATTATCGATTGATATTTTACAAAAGAAATTGTTACATTACTAATTAAGAATAATTAACATTAACTTTCAAATCACTTATAGCTAGTTATCTTTAGCACATCATTAAAAGTAAAATACATTATTAAATAATATATTTGAATGAATACATAAAAAAATACATAATAACTTTCACTGATAAACTACAAATTAATGATTAGGGAACCACAAGGAATAAACTTTCTGCACATTAAGAATGCTCCATACTGCGATCCCAGCGCCACGATAAACTATTAAAATGGAAATGAAAATGTGTCAATCGTAGATTTCGTTTTGAGTCCTCATTTTACATTTTACAATGTTGAAACAAATTTTATCTGAATCTTTGAAAAACTCTACAGCCGGAATGACCCTTACTACTTTCATAATATTCTTCAAAGTTAGTTTAAAAAAATAAGAAAATTTGTATCTCACTGTCGTCTGCACCATAGACATCGCTGCTTTTCAATAACACCAAACAACAACAAATATTATAAATTTTATACGTAAAGTACAGATTGAACTTGGGTCAGCCCGGATGTAGAATTGAATAATGAATCGACTGAAGTTTGTTTCATCTTTCTATTCATAGAATTGAGGGAGTAAACCGAAATCTACCATTTTATTACGGTTCTAATGCAAGTTGTCAATTCTGTAGAGAAAAAAAGTGAGAACTTTAATTTCTGATTATTTGAATAGACGATGCTGAAGAAGATATTCAATGCCGTACAAATCAAGTAAAGAATTATGAAGCCTGATGTAGTCAATATATATATATATATATATATATATATATATATATATATATATATATATATATATATATATATATATATATACATGCATACGTATATACATAGGAATGCCATGCGGAAATTTGAGATCACAGACAGGTGCGAGATGTACGAGTTTAAAGCAATAAATAAATGAAAATATAATAGGAAAGTAATTGTTCTTAAACAAAATTTTGCTAATCTAAAGTATATATATATATATATATATATATATATATATATATATATATATATATATATATATATATATATATAATATTTATGTGGGCAAAAATGTTATTGCCTACGCAGATTTAATATTTACATACATGCTAAGAAAATTTTTGTGAAATAAAACTTTTTTATGAGAACTAAAGCTCATGAGAAATTACCAAAATTGAAAATATGTCTATTTAGCTGTTTTGCAGCATAGTCTTTTAACTACAATTTTAAAAATTCATACTTTTAATAGGAAATGAAGGTTTTAAGTGTTCACAACGTGCAATTGATGTATTTGAGTTGTTACTTAGATACACATCCCTATTAGACAAAACGGATATGAAAAAGCAACGCGGAAATATATAACTTTTAATTAATTTAATTAATCATTATTTTGGAAAGTAAGAAGAGTATGATGGTGTATATATAGTATTGAATTTTGTATAAGGAGTAAGTAAAATTCCTAAATTAATATATTATATTATTTATATTAAATATTTAAATATATAGTTATTTATAGAAAACAATTTTTTAATTTATTCTCACATTACACATCATTATACTGGTAGAGTTACTTTTATAATTTATCGATTGTAAATAATGTATAGTTTTTATAGAAAATTTGTGTAAGAAAACAGTTATAGATTCACATATTAAATTAAATATGTAGGAAATAACAGTATTTGACGCTAGCACTTAGATATAAGAAATTACTATCTTTTTGAATAGCTATCTTTACCTATATATATATATATATATATATATATATATATATATATATATATATATATAGAGAGAGAGAGAGAGAGAGATATGTTTAAAGATTTCTTATACAATAGATATAAAATTATAAACATTTTAAAATATATTTTTGTATGGTTAAATTTTTGTTGAGTATTTCAGAAATCGTAAATTTTTGGAATACATGTCTCAAATAAAATAAAGTCAATATACAAAAATTCTACATATATTCCTACCAATAATATCACGATATATAATAAAAAATATCTTTTGTAAAATGTTATATATATAAAAAAGATTGTATTTAAACTATTGTATTAGAGCATAATATGCCTTTATATTTAACACAAGCTGTACTTGCTCCTTATCTAATATCCAATCCTATAAAATTCACAACCATACTATTATGTTTACTTTGTCAGAAGATGGCAATTTATATTTTTCATTTAAAGCAAAAATTATATATTCTTCTCACTCTAATTTTTTACTGTTCTGGATATTAGACACATTCGAACTAAGAAATAGCTATTTTATTACATTAACATCATATTATATCTATTGTATAATATTATCACTTACGAAAAATCAAACTGCCCCCTCCATAACTCCAATTAAACATTATTTGTATTAATTATTTATACTTTAATTGACCCTTTAAAATTAAAAATAAAGAAAGTCATAAGTATTATACGATTTGTTTAATTATTAATGCTTAATAAATTAATAGGTTTGTACTATTTGCCTTATTTTTATTTACTTTACATATAAGAATCTTATTAGATAAACATAAATACTTCATACGCTCGTGTTGCATTCTGGGGAAGAGCAGATGAGGGTAATGGTCTTTTAGGAGGCTTTACATTTTTAATAAATTTATTTAAGAATTTTTTTTTGTTAAACAAGAGCACTTTAAATTAGAGATTTTCGTCGACCATTTGCAGTTTTTAATTTTTATTTAAATTGACAGTTGAAATAACTGAACTTATCTGAATTTTGGATACCGTAATGACTCCTTTGTATGTAATCGTTTGTCTCTACTTTTTTTTATTAAATTTATGTAATATATACTGATATGGATTATATATATATATATATATATATATATATATATATATATATAGGTTTTTTTATTTTTAATTTGCCATTCAGTACAATTATTAATTACATAAAATTTGAATTAGCTATTATTTTTACATAATAAAAAATTAATTATCTGGAGATAATTAACATTATAGGAGACAAAACAATAATTCGTCAGAATATATGGCCAAGAATTTTTATCAAGACCCACCTCCATTTAGCAGGTAATCATTATCTTGATACGCACATTATATATTTATTATCGGATCAGCTGTTCGGCATTTGTCGAGAGGTTGGGTCGACTCTGTTGGGATCATAGATTTATATATTGGACCGTACGCTTAAACGGATGTTTTGAAGCCCATATTGAAGGGCAGAGATAGGTTTAAAGTCGTGCCTTCAGTCTTCCCGCTTTCCCTGTACGATCCGTAGATTTTGACGTTCACATATATAAACAATAATTAAGAAAAAGGTACAAACTAGATCCTTATTTCTATTTAGTAAGCAATAATTTTATTTCATATGCAAGTTTTAAATAGAAATTATAATTTATAGAATAATAATATATTATGTTATTTGTTGAATAAAAAATAATTGAATACAATACATAAGCTAACAGCTTGAAATAATTACAAAATAATAAAGTCTATTGTGCATTGGATTTTGTCATCCAAAATATTAAGTATAATAATTAATTTTAGAATTGTTTACCTTAAAAATACATGTATTATTTACTATCTAACTTTTCGTACGAAAAAATCAATTTGGAAATATTATTCGTTGTTATCTTTGTACTTATTTCAATATTCGTAATTAAGAGATCCTATAAATAAAGAATATCATAAAATTTTTTATGAGTGTTTTTAATTCATGTAAATTTCACATTGAGTTTATATCAATACTTATTTTCCAATGATTTAGACAATTTTATACGAAACTTTGATTTATGGAATATCCATACACTAAATTATATATACATAAATAAATTTTATTTATAAATTTTAATTATTTCATAGAATCTTTTTTTGCTCACTGGAGGGTTGAGGTAGATTTTTATTTGTTTAGTCATAATTGATAAATATTATATCAGGTATGTGAATAAGTCTTTCCCGTTTTTTTTAAATTTTGAGCCTTTATTGTGAAAAAATGGTTACAAATGAATTATTGAAAGTATTGGCCATCGCTAGCTACAACTTTTTCCCATCTTTCTGGCAACATACGAATCCCGTTGCGAAAAAATTCGACCGGTTTGGCCTCTATCCAGTCATCCACCCATTTTTTGGCTTCCTCGTAGGAATGGAAGTGCTGGTCAGCCAGGCCATGCGTCATCGATCTGAAGAGATGGTAATCAGACGGAGCAACGTCTGGACTATACGGCGGGTGGGGTAGGACTTCCCATTTGAGCGTTTCTAAGTATGTTTTCACCGGCGGTGCAACATGTGGGCGAGCATTGTCATGTTGCAAAATAACTTTGTCGTGTCTGTCGGACTATTGTGGCCGTTTTTCTCGCAGTGCGCGGCTCAAACGCATCAATTGTCGTCGATAGACCTCACCTGTGATCCTTTCATTCGGTTTCAGAAGCTCATAGTAAACCACACCTAGCTGGTCCCACCATATACAGAGCATGAGCTTGGCGCCATGAATATTTGACTTGGCCGTCGATGATGATGCATGGCCGGGTAGTCCCCATGAATTTCTTCGCTTCGGATTATCGTAGCGTATCCACTTTTCATCGCCAGTCACGATACGATGCAGAAAACCCTTTCTTTTATGTCGCTGAAGCAGCTGTTCGCAAGTGAAAAAACGCCGTTCGACGTCTCTCAGCTTCAGTTCGTACGGCACCCAATTTCCTTGCTTTTGGATCATTCCCATGGCTTTCAAACGCTTGGAAATGGTTGTTCGGTCAACTCCCAATGCTTCAGCAAGTTCTTCTTGCGTTTGACAAGAATCTTCATCAAGCAAAGTCGCCAATTCTCGATCTTCAAAGATTTGCGGCCGCCCGGAACGCTCCTTGTCTTCCACGTCGAAATCAGCGCTTTTGAAGCGTCGAAACCATCCGCGAACACTTGAATCATCGACACAACCTTCTCCATAAGCCTCCTGAAGCAATCGATGCGTCTCGGCAGCAGATTTCTTCAAATTGAACCAATAAAGTGAAACTTCCCGCAAATGACGTCGACTCGGCTCAAATTTCGACATTTTCACGATATCAAAAATTTATGATGCGAAAAAATTTTAACTAATGTGTTAATATGGAATTGTTGACATATGAATAAGCTTTGATTATGACATATGTAATCATTGAATACTCGCACAGTATTGGTGGCGCCATCTCTTACAAAAAACGGGAAAGATTTATTCACACTCCTAATATAATTATAACAAAAAAACATGAAATATAAAAATCCAAAAAAGATTAAATTATAAGAAAATGAGAACAAATTTAGGTCTTTCAATATTGCGCCGCTGTGCCTTGCCCCTTTGTTTTCGATATGAGGGTAGTTCGCACCACGGTTCGCTGTAATATAATTTATTTATAATTAAATTATAAATTTATTATTACAATTTAATATCAATTATTTCTAAATATTTAGTCCCGCGTGGCTTTACAATAATAATTAAATTAATTATTAAATCTAAATTTCCATATAATATAATTATTAAATTATTTCTGCGCATTCGCGTCACTTGCGAATATTCGCCGGGGCACTGAATATAATACAATAGATTATGATATATATATTATAAAATATATAGCAAACACACAATACTATATGCAATAAAATATATAATAAAATATATAATAGCATATGTAATCAAATATGTATAAATGTATATATATTCTTATATCAAGTCGGGCGATCCCGAGATCGCGTTGGGCGCCATGTAACGGTGCGCGTGTCTGCCTCAAACACGAGGACGGTGGGCACGGCCGTTGCAAAAGGGGCGCCCGGCTGGGCTTATCCCCGAATGAATTCGGCGAAGGAGAGGAGCGGTTCGCGAAGGGCGAAGACTCGCATGCAGGATTTGCGCGGTTCACGGAATAAGAAGACAGAAGAATTAAAATTGAATTGGATTTAATATCTCGCTAGCTTACACTACATGTGCGCGAAGTATTGGAGCGACTGTATTGGGGTTGTCCGGCAGGGTGGCCTGCATTAGCGCGCTCCGCAGCCGGTGCATTTCCAGGCGGCAGGCGGCCTGGAAGTCCTCCACTGTCCGGCGTGCGGCGCGCTCGCGCTCCAGCAACCTGGTCGCCTCTCCGTCCACTTCGTCCCAGCGGTAGAATAGGGCGTTGGCTTAACGCCGGTGGTCCGCCCAGGCGAGGTAGTCCACCTCGCCGAGCTCCAACAGCTCCCGTTGTCCGGGCGTCGCCCTCTGGACGAAGGTTTGGAGCTGTTGGAGGGCGCTGGTCTCCTCGGCCTTCAACTCCTGGCGCCGGCAGTAAACGCGGTCCAGCCGCTGGCATAGGGCCTGGACGCTGTCCGGCCGGATGCTCCCTGGCTTGGGCGCCGAGGCTTGCTCGGCGGTTTTCGGCCATCTGTCCTCCGGGGCGACCCGGGCCGGGAAAACTCCTCGACGAGGGGGACTCAACACGGTGGTGGAAACCGAGGGACGGGCCGGATTCGACGGTATACCGTCGACGAGTTCGGAAGTTAATCGGCCCGTTGACGGGCGCGGGTTTGGGCCCGAGTGCGGCGGGGGGATTGGTCCCGCGGCGGCGTTGAGCGTCCGCTCTTCCTGGGGCGACCTACTTTTCGCCTCACCAGGCGCGCGTCGTTATGACAGGCGGCTTCGCTGTTATTGGGCTCCGCAGGTGCCCGCGCTTGGGTTCTTCGACGGGTTACGATTCGCGTCCTACGCGGTCTTTCTAATCTACGCGGTGCGATATCGGTGTTAGATCGCGTGGTATTGCCCGCGGGGGTATCGCTTCGTACGCTCGTATCGGAATTACAATGAGGCGCGTCGTCGGGGCGCCGTACGCTCACCAGTGGTGTTAGGATGCGGATTCGCTCGCTCGCCTCGACATTACAATTCGACGAATCGCAGTCACGCTCGTCGCCCGAAGGCTCTTCCGTGTCGGAACTGCTATCATCTTCGGGGTCGTGATCTTGATGGTAGGGCTTCAGGTCAGCGACGTGATGCTTACCAGCATCTCTTCCCGTAGAGTCGATCAGTCGATAAACGTTCGTGCCGAGTTTCTCCATGATGGTAAAGGGACCGTCGAATTTCGGGGCCAGCTTGGCGCTGACGCCCTATATGCTTGACGAGAGGATGCGATTACGCCGCCATACACGATCACCAATCGCGTAATGCACGTCGCGACGTCCCGCATTATAATAGCGAGCTTGCTTTGCCTCCGCTTTCTGCGAGTTTTCCGCTGCTTTAGATGGAGATCAGATAATTTCTCCATGCGCTCTTTCCAATGTTGTAGAGCAGCCTCTTCTTGCGCAATCTGTGCGCGCTGCTCCTTCTGGTGACGATGTGTGCCAGGGGCTGAGGGGTGACGACCCGTGTTAAGGAAGGCCGGACTTATGACAATGGAGTCTTGTACGGATGTATTGTACGCGAACATCAGCTCGGCGATGTGCGCATCCCAAGTACTGTGAGACTCCTCAATGAAGGCGATTATCGCGGTCTTCAGAGTCCTATTGACCCTCTCTACCGGATTGGCTTGAGCGTGATAAGGAGGTATCGTGGAATGCTCCACGCCACTCTCCACAAGGAATTTCTCAATGATTTTATTACGAAATTCGGTGCCATTGCCCGATAGGAATACTTCGGGCGTAGCAAAGCGTAAAAATACGCGATCTTTTAACTCGCGGCGAATCGTTTGCGCATTCGCCTTTCGGATGGGGATACACTCTACCCAGCGAGTGAATAGGTCAATGAAGACGAGCAAATACTCGTATCCCCGGGTAGATCGTGGAAATGGACCCATCACATCTCCAGCTACTATTTCCCAAGGGCGGGTGACCGTTCGATGGCCCATCAGGCCAGCTGGTGCAGCCTGCTGTACCTTACATTGTTGGCAAACGGTGCAGTCACGGACAAATTGTGTCACATCTTTGTGCATTGATGGCCAATAGTATGATCGTGCAATGCGGTCATACGTTTTATGGCGTCCGAAATGACCAGCTGTGGGCTCCTCATGACATTCATGAAGAACCGTACGACGATCTTCTTTAGGCACGACTAACTTCCACGCATCCTGGTCATCTACTAAATCTTCGACGGCAGGATCGGGACGGTAGTAGTATAGACACTGCCCAATGACTTTCCACCATGGGAGGTCGGTCGGATCGCTCACCACTTTCTTACGAAGGCGCAAATACCAGGGATCTTGCACATCGGTGACGCCGAGGGAGGCGACTTCGCAGGTCGGCTCGTCTTCGTACAAACGGGAGAGGGCGTCTGGTACGCAATTCAAGGTACCTTTCCGATGGATGACTTTGTAGTCATATCCCTGCACTTCCAAGGCACAACGGGCGAGTCTGCCCGTGGGGTTGCGCAATAAATGCAGCCAACGAAGGCTGCTGTGATTGGTTATCACCTGGAAGTGATAGCCCTCGACGTACGGGCGGAATTTACGCACAGCCCATAGCACGGCGAGGCACTCACGTTTGGTGACCGAATAATTACGCTCAGCCGCAGTCATCGTGCGACTAGCGTAGGAGAGCACGCGCTCCACGCCATCAACTGTTTGCGTGAGCACGGCGCCTAGTCCCGAGTCGCTGGCGTCCGTCTGGATGACGAACGTTTCTCCAAACGACGGTCGAGAAAGGACGGGTGCAGATGCGACGAATGCCCGGATTTGTTCGAAGGCTTGCTGTTGCTCTTCTCCACAATGGTACTTGATGTTCTTCTTGGTTAATCGGATGAGAGGCTCAGCAAGCGTTGCGAAGTTCTCTAAGAACTTGCGATACCAGGACGCAAGGCCTAAAAACCTACGGAGCTGCTTCAGGTTCTCTGGTGCGGCGTAAGTCAAGATTGGTGCCATCTTATTCGGATCGGGTCGAAAACCGTCACGATCTACGAGGACGCCGAGGAACCGTGCCTCTGCGCGTCCGAATTTACTCTTCTGCTGATTGATGGTCAAGCCGGCATCGGAAATCCGTCGTAGGATATGTTCGAGCCACTTGAGGTGCTCGTCAAAGCTCTCCGTAGCGATGATCACATCATCGAAGTAGGCGAAGGCCACCGGCTCCATTTCAGGGCCGATCAGCTTGTCGCTTAACTGCTGAAAGGTGGCAGGGCCACCGGCGACACATATGGCATACAGGTCCATTCGAATAACCCCATGCCTGGAACCGTGAAGGCAGAGAGGTGTCGCGATTCCTCACGAAGAGGGACCTGATGGTAGGCGCTGCTGACGTCCAGTGTGGAGATGTATCGCGCATTTCTCAGTTTCCGTAAGATTACGTCCATGTAAGGAAGCGGATACGCGCTGACCTTGGACACGGAATTCAATTTGCGATAGTCCACACAGAATCGGTAGCTCTCATCGCTCTTCTGAACCATCACGACGGGGCTAGATCATTCGCTGGTTGATCTGCGAATTACGCCCTGATCAAGTATCTTGCGAACTTGCGCATGCATTTCCAGCTCTATCTTCTGAGAGACCGGATAATAACGCTGCTTAATCGGCTTAGCATCGCCGACATTGATCACGTGGTCGGTCAGATGCGTGCAGCCCAGAGGCTGATCAGCCGGAGGCAGCATCCGGTCGAGGATTCGAGAGCTCGACGTTGACTAGCGTCAATATCGTCCAAGCCTATAGAGGCAAGCGAATACGCCGAGGTATCTGAGACGGTGCAGAGTTGTAACGGAACGAAATCCGCAGCACCCTCGATCGACATGGTGTTGTCACGCGGCTGGATGACCGCATTGAAGGCACGGTAGAAGTCTGCACCGAGCAGACAGTCATTTTCCAAGTCTGGAATTATGATGACGTCTAGCTCCATTTCTACGTCTGCTATGGCAAACGGAAGGGCCACCTGGCCTATTATCGGCTCAATTATTCCCGTGGCGAGTCGAGCGCCAGATCCAGGAAGGGGTCGAACTAGGCGACCGAGGACAGATGCAATCTGCAGGCCAATTGCTCCGAGAGCTGTACGCGCAGCCCCTGCATCAAGCAGTGCATGAATGCGAAAGTCGCCTATGCCTACCTGTACCCACCATCGTGAATACCGATCGGGGTCGACATTTGTGGCTGAGTCAGCGGAGTCACGGTCGTGATGCTCCTCCTTTACAGACAGGAGGGGGCAATCATCATTACCCTGTGTCCTCGCAGCTGCATGCTGATCTTCAGAGGTATCACGGAGCGTAGGGGCGAGTTGGACATCAATTACTCGCCCTTTTTCGCATTTCCCGAACACTCGGGACAGGTGCGCAAGGTGTGGCCAGGCCAACTACAGCCCCAGCACGAGAACCGCGAATCAGGACCTGCTGTCCGACCTTTGTTCTTGTCACTGAGGGGCTCGCGCACCAGCTTTCCTTTGAAGGAGGGCTTCCTCTTCGACTTAGGTGAGGTCGACGCTCTGGTCTTTCCTGTACGCGGCGACCTCGGGCGTGACTCGCGACCGCTCCTCTTCGGGATAAGGGCTGCGACGCCTGGCGCCTCTAAATCAGGTGAGGTGGCTCTAAAGCCAGCCTCTTGCAAAACTTCTCGCACCAAAGCTTTGAAGTTGGGCGGCTTCACGTCCACGGCCGCGATCCTTGGTTTCGGGCGCGTTCGAGACGTGTCTGCCGCATGGAAAGCCACTTCGGGCATTATGCAGTCCTCGGGTGAAGGCGGTGGCTTATAATTTCGCTCCGCATCGAGGACGCATTCGGCCTCTCGAGCAAGCTCGATTATCCGATTGACGCTTGAAATCTTATCCCGCGGAACTAACTTCTGTATCTCCGGGAGTAGATTACAGTAGATAAGGGTGAGTTGTTTGTCGTCCGACCATGGTTCTTCGAACCGATTGAGAATCGTTAACAAACAAAACACGTAGTCACGGGTTGGCTCGCGTTTCGCCTGCATACGCCGCTGCGCTTCGCTGATTAGCTCAGCTCGGAAGCGTCGATCGACGCCGTAGCATTTCCGGGCTGCGTGGCAGAACTCTTGCCACGTGGTCCAGTCTTGCCGGGATAGACGGTACCAATGCAGGGCGACACCGTCGAGGAGTTCCGTCATGGCACTGAGCATGTCCTCGTCCGTGAGCGGTGTCAACCTGCGACATTCCGCGATCCTCTGCAGAAATTCTTCTACGCTTTTCCCCTTGGCACCATTGAATCTAATTTTCCATTGGCGCACGGTCTTACCAATATCCGTGCGCTGGGCCAAGGTGCTTGACAGCGTTGATCGCGTTGTATTCGCGGGCGAGCTCATCACATCTCGATCCATGTGATGCCCCCCCTTCCAGGCCCTTGGTACCGAAGGTGGCAAGGAGCCGAAAACGCAGGGTCGTCGGTCGACTCTACAAACCTATTACTGTTGAGGTTTTTGTCACTTTCCAAGTATTGCAGATCGTACGTGTCTTGGAAAGTGACACGGTTGCGTCGCGGCGATTTCTGCAGCTGTTTGCAGCATATTTTGCAGGCTATGTAATCCCTGACTAAGGTTTACATTGTTTTCGAGGTCAGTAGGTTGAGGCTCGACTGTTGTATTCGTCGTATGAGATGCGACTTGCGCCTGACGTGTGATGTCATTCGTGACACACGAGTCGGGAGACGTAGTTACGCTCGTGGTGGCTGCCTGAATCGGCGATTCGTTGGCAGTGCTCCATGCGAGCGGTTCATGCCTGTTTATCTCAGCCAAATTGAAGTCGATCAGATTTTGTATTTGGTGATCGACAGCTGCTGTGCTATTTCTTTGGTCTGTGCTCAGATGAACTTCCCGAGCCTGCTGTATGTCAGCTGATTCATCCGCTTGTTCGGCGTACGCCGCTTCCATTCGATCCAAAATATAAGTCTTTGTTGCGTCGCGCATTGTTGAGGTGACGATTATCTTTAACAGATTTTTATCTCTGCGCGCGCGTGTTTTTATAATATCATTGTCACTCTCGCATTCCACAAAGTCTCCTGAGCTATAATTTCCTGCCAGTCTGCGGTATAGCCTGGCAGCCCATTGAAATAGGGAACCCTCATTTCTTAGTTCTAGTTCCGTTGTAATTATCTTTGTTTCTTCCTCACATAGGCTTTGAAGCCAGTCGTTAAAGTCGTTTGGCGGATTTGTCATCTTTTATTTCTTCAGTTGAAAAATTATTTTATTTTGCACCTTTAAAAAAAACAAATTTTATTTTTGTATTTTTGAAAGAATGGGGAAAAAAATTATACTGCAAAAATATTAAAGATATAACAATATCAAAATGAAGATCAGAAAGCGAAAAGCATAAAGGGAACAATCAATTTTGATCAAATTAAATTGAGAACAAAGAAAAATTTGCGTTAGTCGCATGTACACTGTATGTACAGTGTAGAGTCGCGGTGGTGTGTATATGTGAATATACACAGATCGCTGACTTCGCTATTTATAGTCGACTATGTGTAAATAAGAGAAATTTAAATTATATTTAATTTACACTAAATGTTCCTTATGCCTGTAACGGCGAAAATTTATTATTATATTATAATGGCGAATGTAAATCTATTTATATCAGTTATATTTTCATATTACGTTATCTTAAAAATTAATTATTGATTAATTTTAGTTTAGCTTAGATGGAATTCACATATTTAATTTAAGTTAAATTTTAAATTTACATCCAATTAATATATATATCAGTATTATATAAATTAATGTATATATGTGTATTTAACTTAAAATTAGTTTTGCTTGAAAAACTGCACAAATATTATATTACCGTATTCGGTATTATATTTCATTGGCGCTGCTTTTCAGCCGCTTTTGCCGAATTGCCGTTGGCCTTGACCGACTTCGAGAGTGTTTACATCTACGAACTCGCATTGTAAACACTCGCGATGTGCAGTGCGTTCGCACTGTGTAATATCACAATTTTCGATATAATATAATTATTAAATTATTTCTGCGCATTCGCGTCACTTGCGAATATTCGCCGGGGCACTGAATATAATACAATAGATTATGATATATATATTATAAAATATATAGCAGACACACAATACTATATGCAATAAAATATATAATAAAATATATAATAGCATATGTAATCAAATATGTATAAATGTATATATATTCTTATATCAAGTCGGGCGATCCCGAGATCGCGTTGGGCGCCATGTAACGGTGCGCGTGTCTGCCTCAAACACGAGGACGGTGGGCACGGCCGTTGCAAAAGGGGCGCCCGGCTGGGCTTATCCCCGAATGAATTCGGCAAAGGAGAGGAGCGGTTCGCGAAGGGCGAAGACTCGCATGCAGGATTTGCGCGGTTCACGGAATAAGAAGACAGAAGAATTAAAATTGAATTGGATTTAATATCTCGCTAGCTTACACTACATGTGCGCGAAGGCGCGTCAAGCGCAGGCCAAGGGTCGCCGAGGCGACGGCGCGCGCGGAGCTAGGGAAGAGAGAGAGAGAGAGAGAGAGAGAAAAGGGGCTGCCACTTACAGCGAGTCGAAGGTGCGCTCGTTGACCCCGCAGCACGTCCTCGTTCGGCAGTAGCACCTTTCTTCACCGGGAGAGGCGGCGACTTCGCTGTCCAGAAACCCCGGGATGGGGCGGTTATTCCGCGGAGACGGGGTCGGGCGACAAGTTCGTCCGCTCGGACTCGTCCTCAGCGCGTGTGCACTACACGCACCCACAATGCCGTGGCACAAACACGCGCGTCCGGTCGTGTACACTCCCCGAAGAAGAGGTACGTAGCGAGGGGGAACACGTGGAGCACGAGGCCTGTTCCCGTAAACGATGAACCAAGACACCGAACGCAAAAACAAAGCGCGTGGAGCGAAAAGCCGGCTAAACGTGTGTCAATCCTAGCTCTCTTATTTTCTCTCTAACTCTTCGCACGCGCGGCCGTCTCTCCCCACTCCCCGCTCTCTCTCTCTCTCTCACTTACCTCTCCGCCGGTGTAGTTGTGCGTCGGCCTGTAACATATAAACATCTATACATCGGAATATACATACACATATTTACAGGCTACGGCTAGAGAGAGAGCAACGGGACGTGGGAAAGCAAGCGCACGCAGTGCTTGCGTTCCCCGTCACAATATATATAACAAAGACAAAACGTATTTTTAAGCGGCGTATTTAATTTGATCGAGATTATAAAGCGAGTTCGGCGTCTCCTCCGAATATCGTGCACGTTGTAAACTAGTATATATATATTCTTTTCTTGTTTAAAAATTTGCTGAATTAGTAAAATTCGATTAATTGTTGATATTAATTTGCAACATTCGCATTTTTTGAGTTTCGCCCATAATGAATCGAAAGATTTGGTAAATTTTAAGTGTAATGGTTCAAATTTGTAAAATTCGACAATGTGTTTATAATAAATTAAAAAGTTTTTATTGTGATATTTGTGTTTATATAATAATAAATTCGATCATACTTGATTATAATATCACTTATTTTAATCAGAATATAAGATTTCTTAAGTAGGACAATGGCCAAACAGTTCTTTATTTTTTTTTATTTTTTTTTTTTATGTTATATAACGTCGCTCTATTTATGCTTCCAAATATCAGTGCTAATCAGCGACGGAGGTCTACGATGTGTTTGTAAACAAAGCACATGTAAATTATTACAGGGGTGCCTGTATCAATCGGCCGAGACCGGGATTTGAAGTCGGGTCACCAAGTTACAAGTCCTTCGCTCTAGCGATCGAGCCATCGTAGGCCTCCAAATAGTTCATTAAAAACACCTAAATAATATCGTAGTTCTATCGGAAATTCTGAACTGAGATTACGGCCTACCGTGAAGAAGAGATGACTAAGGCACTGTCTTAATCGTCATAGAGTGCGATAATGAAGGATGGCCAATGTTACTAGAAATTTTAGAAGCCTTTCAAGTTAATCGTGTCCAGAAATTTTTTTTGTAGGAAACCAAAGAAAAATGGTCTCTTCGGTTTTTATAATGTCTGAAATTATTCAAAAAAGAAGAATCATTAACTTTTCTGCACGAAATAAAATATCGGTTGATATCAAAGTTTTCATCTATAAATGCCAATTATTTAGGTGATAATGAGCACTAGTTTTCACGCGCGAAGAAATATACGAAAGAACAACCAAAGAAAAGAAAAAAAGATAATTTTAATATCGAGACTACCGCACAGAAAATAACTACTAATATTGATATTATATTAAAACCAACTATAATTATTAGGAGTGTAAATAAATCTTTCCCGTTTTTTGTAAGAGATGGCGCCACCAATACTGTGCGAGTATTCAATGATTACATATGTCATAATCAAAGCTTATTCATATGTCAACAATTCCATATTAACACATTAGTTAAAATTTTTTCGCATCATAAATTTTTGATATCGTGAAAATGTCGAAATTTGAGCCGAGTCGACGTCATTTGCGGGAAGTTTCACTTTATTGGTTCAATTTGAAGAAATCTGCTGCCGAGACGCATCGATTGCTTCAGGAGGCTTATGGAGAAGGTTGTGTCGATGATTCAAGTGTTCGCGGATGGTTTCGACGCTTCAAAAGCGCTGATTTCGACGTGGAAGACAAGGAGCGTTCCGGGCGGCCGCAAATCTTTGAAGATCGAGAATTGGCGACTTTGCTTGATGAAGATTCTTGTCAAACGCAAGAAGAACTTGCTGAAGCATTGGGAGTTGACCGAACAACCATTTCCAAGCGTTTGAAAGCCATGGGAATGATCCAAAAGCAAGGAAATTGGGTGCCGTACGAACTGAAGCTGAGAGACGTCGAACGGCGTTTTTTCACTTGCGAACAGCTGCTTCAGCGACATAAAAGAAAGGGTTTTCTGCATCGTATCGTGACTGGCGATGAAAAGTGGATACGCTACGATAATCCGAAGCGAAGAAATTCATGGGGACTACCCGGCCATGCATCATCATCGACGCCCAAGTCAAATATTCATGGCGCCAAGCTCATGCTCTGTATATGGTGGGACCAGCTAGGTGTGGTTTACTATGAGCTTCTGAAACCGAATGAAAGGATCACAGGTGAGGTCTATCGACGACAATTGATGCGTTTGAGCCGCGCACTGCGAGAAAAACGGCCACAATAGTCCGACAGGCACGACAAAGTTATTTTGCAACATGTTGCACCGCCGGTGAAAACATACTTAGAAACGCTCAAATGGGAAGTCCTACCCTACCCACCGTATAGTCCAGACGTTGCTGCGTCTGATTACCATCTCTTCAGATCGATGACGCATGGCCTGGCTGACCAGCATTTCCATTCCTACGAGGAAGCCAAAAAATGGGTGGATGACTGGATAGAGGCCAAACCGGTCGAATTTTTTCGCAACGGGATTCGTATGTTGCCAGAAAGATGGGAAAAAGTTGTAGCTAGCGATGGCCAATATTTTCAATAATTCATTTGTAACCATTTTTTCACAATAAAGGCTCAAAATTTGAAAAAAAAAACGGGAAAGACTTATTCACATACCTGATATATTTTGTTTAATAAATATTTTAACTAAAGGAGGGTCCAAACTAAAAAGACCTAGCTCCACAGTAAAATCAAATCCTCATTTTTGATTTGATTATTTAAAAATTTGAATTATTATTAAATAAATAATGACTCAATTCAAAACTCTGGCGGGTTAAGCGAGAGTTAGATTTGAGTTTAACTAAATATTTATACTGTGGGTACTTGGTGGCGGGCTGAGCAACCAAGCTGCTACGCAAGCTGAGCGTAGGCCAAACCTATAGAGTAAATAACATCGAGCAATGGAAAGAAACTTGTACGAGCGAGCCTGACGGCGGGTTGAGCGGTCATGTACCGAGGTGGGTTGAACCGGAGCACGAAGTAGCTCACACCAGGGACGAAATGTTTCTATATATATATATATATATATATATATATATATATATATATATATATTGTAACGGGCTTTTCTGACGCTATGACTAACTCACCGTATTGCTGTTCACCGTTGTTGTCCGACCGATCTAACTTACAAAGGAGGCAGAGAGGTTGGACAGGGAGATGGACGTTCGGGAAAGATAAATGAAAATGCCGTAATTCGTAAATAAAACAATATTTATTTATTTATACTCATACACGCCGGACGTACTGGCTCAGACTGCATTTCATAGCGCGCACCATTGCTATACACGCTTATACCTTTCATTCGCAAGGAGAACGGGAAACGCGATGCTACACTGTGACAATACTTAACGGCACGCTCGAATGCACCTGCTTGGCATCACCGACAGTGTTGACGGGTCCTGTACTCTACGAATATTACTTAACAAGATACTTTCTAGACGTTCTTCCTTGGAAGTAATGTGCCGCTGGTGCTTGGTCCTATCTCTCTCTTGGTCTCTCTCTCTCTCTCTCTCTCTCTCTCTCTCTCTGTCTGCGTCACCCCCGCTACTCTCTCGCTGTGGTGAGGTACTTCCGACTGGCCTTGCCTGGCGGATTGCTGCGATGCACTAGCACGGACTGAGATGTTGTGGACAGGTATCGATCATCTTTCCTTCGATTTACTAGGTAGTGGATGATGTGCCGACGGGAATTGCCTCTCTATAATCGGAGCTGATTGCCGATAACGCAAAAACGGGGAATGTTGCGTTAAACGCCAGCGGCTTACATTTATTTGCAACCTTAATCGGTTTTTCAACTTACGAATGCGCGACCGCCGATTTGGGCGGTTACAAATTCTCCCTCCCAAAGCCGACGTAGGACGTGTAATGTCTGTGGCTTACTTAAATTAGCAGAAGGGTAATATTCTCCGGTCGAAAGGGACAAAAGCGGGGTCTATATTTGGATAGTCCGCTCAGTGCTAGTACTGATATTAACAAGATGTATTACTGTGTGCTTAATCTAATCTTTACAGATTTCGTAGAAAAATTGTGGTGCTTTTCTATAATGCAAAGTTGTGTTTTGTTCTAATCTATGATTTTATTCGAACTTACCCTACGCGTCGTTTTATCTTACTATGACTATGTTACTTTACCTATTTTATTTTCTCCTATATATAATTATTGTCTAATCTTATTATATAGAAATTAAGTGATTTAGTTCCCACCTTACCCTATTTTCTTAATTTGTATTTGTTCATTGATCATGTTAATTTCACTTCTGCCCTTGATCCGATGTTTATATGTGATGTCACTATACTTATGTCTCCTTCCCTTTTGTTCATTCGTTTTTGGCGATAAGTGGTGTTGAAAAATGTTTCGGTACCGTTAGTAGTGTTTTTCAGCTTATTATGTCAGGAGGAGTGTGGATGGGCCTAGTAGATAGCGTTCATTATTAGAGAGGTATTTGTGGAAGGGGGTCACGGGGATGCGAGAGGGTATGGTCAGTATGGATGATACTATAGCTGCTGGGGCTTATGGGGGGCCAACGTTTTTGTTTATAGACACGGTTGTTCTGGACATAATAATCATTACCAGTTATATACTCCTCTCTAGAGCGCCAGTAATCTGCTGTATCGTTTGCGCTATTGTGGTTGTTGCAGCTGACTCTTCAGTTCTGGCATGAGCCTTCTCCTTGTCTACGACCGTATTACTAGACGCCTAGCACGTCATCTTCGCCCTCTTAGACAACTGCGCTGCGCTACGACTATCCTCCTCCCAAGTCCAAGTGGCAAGTGTCGGTCACTCGAGACAGGATGTGCATATGTGCAGTTGTCAGATTTGCTCATCTTGGCTGGTATCTTGAATGGATTGCATTCGATTTTCTATTCGGACCCGTATCCATTTTGATTAGTAGAATAAATTTTGATTGAAAACTCAAAAATACCAGTGCTTGTGTACTTGCATGTACTGACGTGTTCATAGCGCATTGTTGTTCGGACAGGTGTATATTTCAGCCCTTGTTATCTTCTTTAACAAAAGTCGAAACCATGGATTTAAATGATCGATTTACTTAATTTACGACAAAGTTTTGACGTAATGGGCGGTAAAGAATTTCAACTGGCAGATCTCATGAATCATCTTCTGCTCTAGAGCCATGTATCTAAGAGCCTATCAAAAATACCGCCAATTAAGAATTAGGCGGGTTTTTGTATAGACGTTTATTTTTTGAGCAGGCAGTTAAGCCAAGCCGATAGTCCCTTAAAGCAGAACGTTTCATCAATATGACTGTCGGTGGCTGCACAACCACTGTAACAGATTTGCGGTAATTAGGAAGTAAGTGCCAGTTTGCAACTTCCAGCAACGGTAACTGCTGGTTGACCAAGTCCATTAGATCAAAAGCTCATTCGATCCTATCCTGAAAGGCCATTGCTATAGATATATAAAGCTATATCCCTGACCTGCGCCATGCGCTAAGGGTTAGAGATACGTTACCTCGGCACACGATCGAGAACGTAAACAATTAGATTTCTCTGCCGGACTTTAAATGCACAAAAAAAGATCGCTCAGTTATGTTTTGTTCCATATACATATTTACGGCCGTACCTAGCTTTCATTTTATCGGCCAGTGGTAATCCAAAACTCTTAATTGTTGGCTTATCCTTGCTGATAAGTGCAGATCTGTACATCATTGCGACTTTGGTGGACCTTCAGTTTATAGTGGGTTCCGCACAACTGATTATTGTATTTTTGTTTTATTTTTTTTTGACTAGATTTTATTAACCAGTGTATAGACTCCTTATTTTCTTATTCCGGTTTTGAGATTGCAGATTTGTAACGCAGTGTAAATTGCTGATCTACATATTAGGAGAAAAATAAATGAATAAATATATATGTATGGGTAAATGTATAATACAATAAATTGCCAATATGTATATAGAGTATATAAATAGATCTGTCAAATTCCTAAATGCGGATCCTTCCCTAGTTACCTATTCAGGTTGTTCTGTTTCGAGTAGACTTTTTAAAGATTCTAATGCTTCTTTTGTTTTTGGCTATTCCTTGCCAAACGATTCGAAAGCCAAGTAATTTTTCTGGCTCAATGGAGCTCTTACCTCAATAGAGGTGTTGTTTTCCCTTTGGTGCCTTATCGTAATATATTCATATTTAGTACAGACCGCCAAGACGTGCTGTCGTGTATCCGCTCTCAGATGGAAGTGAGAGAGATAAGATCCGATGTCTCTATGCCAAGTGAGAAATTGGATTAACCATCGCGACAACCTGATATAATCTACCCCAAACCTACCACTGACACTATGTAGGTAAAATTTGTCAGCCTACCTTTCGTAGAGTTATCCAAGATTTCCAGTTGTTATGCCTCTTACCAGTGTACAAGATATCTTTTTGATCTCTGAATTGCGTACAGTTCCACTCTACGTCTACATTCCAACACGATGGAGAGTTTGACTGCTATCACGGCTAGAGCATTTGTTGAGGTGATTCTGTACGCAACGGTGACTCTAATTGAGCGCATGCCTTTGAGTACTTGTCATCTTTTTTTGCTGTTCAACACACATCATATCGTGTCAAGCTGCCATTGCATACACAGCAATAGGTATGAACGGTCCGGTATAGATAATACTAAGCGCCGTTAATTTAAATTGCCAGGCTTCCGATCCTGTTAAATAAATCCACACACTTGGACTGCACTGCTTTTAAATGACAGACGATTTTAAAATATTCTATAAATACTCCTAAAGCCGAATTGTCATGGAGATAGCTTTGTTTCAATGATCCTGTTTTGTTTGTCCAATATGAGAGCTTCTACGGCTTTACATAATATTGGCAGTATACATATGAGTCTGTAGGATGCACGGTCCTCAGGTTCCTTGGCTTCCCCTTTGTTTATTGTAACCACTTGGCTAACCTTACACTCGTTAGAGCAGACCAAAAATCTGAAGGTCGAGTTGTATATATTGATCAGATCCAGGGGCCTTATCCAGCTTCATCATGCGACAAGACTTGATCCAACTCCACGAGATTAAATTTAACCTTGTTCCCCTGGGCGGTAAGGTCTTGCCATGTGTCTTCTTTCTTTATACGATTGCGTTTCTGGAATGAATAGGATATTTAACACGACTTTTGCAATGCTTCTCCAGTTCGTTATATAGGTGTTATTATCTAGGCGGACGTTGCATGCAATTTCCTTTATGGACAACTTACCTGCTTGCATTTGGCTAGCTATGCCCCAAGGGTTCTGATTACCTGTTACTGTGTCCAAGTTCTGTCATTTTACTTTTTTGTATACCGGAATCTATGGACATACTCATTCCTGGACGTTTTGGACAGTTTTTGGAGATGTTCCTGTGTAACGAGATCACGTTCTTGTTAGCCTTCTTCAACCTATCATTACAGTTCAGTAACCTATCATTCCATATCATTTCCATCATGGAACGCTTCTAGCAGCTACCATACTTCTCGGTATGACAGCATTGAACACCTTGCTCAAAGTAGTTGTTAATGACCGCGCTCACTCCATTGTCTCCATTCTGGAGCCGGGTATTTCTTTAGAAACCTCGTCTCATTTTTCCTTTATGATAGCGCAGAAGATAACTGTTCGCTTTATGTATGGAGTATGGCTTTGCATTCTGCCCCAGATTCGCATCATCTGTACTAGCAGATGTGCCTGCTCTATTTGTGTGGAACTTTAATCGTTCTATGATTATTCGAGCACCAATCCTCTGTAACAGTCCATCCTGTGATGTCGGCTTCGAGATTCATGATATTGGCGATCCTAAGATTCCACTGTACTATAAAATTCTCAAGTTCCTCCTCTTTCCTTTCGGTACGATCACCACATTGGGGATCTGGCATTGGAATCGACAACGATTAGCATCATATTCCGCCAAAGTACATACAGCAACTTATTCAGTTGCATAAAGTGTATCCCTATTTCGTGGCTCAGCTAAAAATATCCACTAACCACATACATCGTTAAAGTGCGCATCCTAACTTCCGCCAACGAAAATTTTTTAGTTGGTTTGGACCAGTTTTAGCACTTTCACTTCAGAATTGAGGACTGCTATCGTTGTCCAGGGGATATGTTCTTCTACATATATCATTCTAGTATCCTCTATTTGGCCACAGTGCTGGTATGGCTCCCGGAGAAGCATGGTGTCTACTCCTTCCTTTATGCATTTGGACCTTATCTCTAGACTGATCCTACACGTTCTTCTGGCGTTTAACTGCGCAAAGTGCAGAACAGGTTCACATTGATTATGTTATGCTCTACTTTCTATCGTCCGTTGAGTTTATGACGCGTTCCTTAGCAGCTATATGTTGCGGGCACTTTGTGTATTATGGTCGCTCTGTCCTTTTGCTTTTTTACAGTTTATACATTTTAGTTTTTCACCCTTATTTGGGCATTCTTTACTACTATGGCCGCTGGAGGTGCAAAAAGATTAGCTTAGTTTGCTTTTGCAGTGTTTCGATATGTGTCTGTACACCTGACATATGTAACACCGAGTGATCGTTAGATAGTGCTCTACTCGGCAGGATAGCCACTCTACGTATACGCTCCTGTATTGCAGCAGTTTTTCTCTTAGGTCGGGGTTTACCTCCACTACCGTGTTGCTCGGGTTTTCTGTTTTTTTTTCCTGTTTTAAAACGTGGTTTGAAGAATTCCGAGAATTGTTCCTCTGTCAGGGCTAGGCCTTGTTTTTAGTCATATATATCCGAGGTCAGTTCATCCGCTGATACGCTGTTTGGTATATCATAGATTATTAGTCTTGTCTTTAGTTTTATTGGCGGATCAATGTCGAAACGATTTCGGACGTCAACTAAGGAACTTAATTTTTCAAAGTCAGCCTGAGTGATCATTTCTACTAGAAGGCTCCTCATTGTTTCTTTCAAGAACCTTTTTAGCCTAGGATTGGCAGGACCTCTTTTGCATTAGAAGTGGAGTATATTTCTTCTACATTCCTAGGTTTTAGAAAAACCAGTTTTGGAGGTGCCCATATAATTGCTTTAGCAGTGATTTTCCGGAGCTACGAGCTTGGTTATGCATCCTGTCTTAGTAGCACTAGTTACATGTTGCTTTTTGATCTCGCTACGGCAGCATACGAACGCCGAAAGTCAGTTTTTCTTTTTGTCGCATATTCGACATAAATTCAGCAGTGGCACATCTTACGGCTATTATAGAGATTGTAACCATAATCGCGCGGGCTATGTCACCGTTCTTTTCTGACGTCGACATCCTCAAATTTGCGAAGAGCTGTTCGAATGATGTCGAAGTGCTCTGCAGCGAGCGCTGTGACCTCTACATATTCTACTTTAGATTCTTGAGCTGCTTTGTTCATCTCATTTTTAACTACACTCCTTGTTTCTTGCTCCGTTAGTTTGCTGAGCCCAACTGTCAACCTCCAAGCAGTAGCTGCTATCCGGGTATTGGAACCACCTTTTACTGTGCTTACACTGTTGGTGTTTGTGGTTACTTTTTAATTGTGTCAGCCTTAGGTTGTTCTTTGCTCTTTTCTTTTTCAAGTTTCTTTTGGTGGAACCTTCGATGCTTTTTATCCCATCTCATTGCGGCGCTCCCTAAGCCTTCTGTGCTCTACTATCTTTGCTTTTGTTTTCTCTTTTTCCTCTTCTACTATTTTATTTTTCTTTTTGCTTATTGAATTCTGAATGAATATTTCGTACGTCCACCTCCTAAGATCGCTTTGCAGCAACCCTTTCGGTGGACAAAGTTTTTGATTACGGCATAATAATTATAACTGGTAGTAGTAGTGGCTCCACATATTCTGCCGCGGAACCATGCATCCCCTATCGGTGAAATTTCTATAGAGTAATTCCTTCTCTTAGCTGCGCAATGAAGCCAAGCCCCAGGCCCATTAACGCAGCATTTAAAGCCCCAATTTCTGACTTCCAACATCGGTAACGCTCGGGTGCACCCAGTCCGCTAGATCATAACCTCGTTTGATCCTATTCTGAAAGACCATTGCTGTATTTTAGCCGCACCCCTATCTGCTGCATACACTAAGAATGAGGGATACGTTACCCGGGCACACGATCGTGGATGTTAACAGTTGGATTGGACCCTGCACGGAATAAGGTGTAAATACAAGACACATTTGCGTATCATGTATGCACCGTGCAGGAAGAATTGTTAGTTTCTTTGCAACCTCCAGCCAGTAGTGTTTCTACGCCACGTTCAAGTTCTCGAGTTCAAGTTATCGACTTCGAAGATTACGCTACCCGGAGGATTGCCCAGTGATAAATTATAAGTAATTGGGTATCCAAGAGGGATATAGGTTTTCTGGTCCATAAATGGGATATCTGATACGAGAATTTCAATCAAGAACTAAAATTATTGCTCAAGCGGATCGAGGAGTTCACAAAGAATTGACAAAGAGTGAAGGCAGGCGCTCCCTGAAATATTAAAGGAGAAGGCACAGTTATGGCTCACGCTTTGAAAAAAAGAAGCATAATCACCTGGAGTGATGTCCGTACCGCTGCAAAAATGTGGTGCGGAGCTAGTCCAGAATATCTCGGAAAATGGATTAGAGAGGTTGAAACTCGAACCCAAGGACCCAACGAACCTTAGAGTGATTATATCGCTTGTCTCCTCTCGATATTTGATCGTTTCAATCTAACTCTCCCCGAAACAGAGCAATTAGATAGACTGTTGGACAATGCACGCCTAGAAATCCAGCGACGAATATCAAGGACATCGTTTAATAATATTCAAGAATTCCTGAATTTGGTCAGAGAAGCCAAATTCGCATTGGAATGTGAAAAATGCTATCACACTTCTCCTTCGCCAGATAAGGCGATTTTACGCGAAGCCGCATAAAAATCGCCAAAATTCAAGCGGGCTAAAACTAAAATAGCTGCAACTGTTCCTCAGGAAACTCCTCATCACAAAAAGAGGATCAATCCTGACATGGCAGAAGTGCTCAAAGCACTAGCTCGTATGGGATCAAAATTCCGACAGTTGGGAATGTCTAGTAGACCCTCAACTTTTCAGGGTGATCGAGGGCCGAAAGCAGCAGAAGAAAGAAGAGGGCCTTCGAAATCGAACCGACAACCCTGGAGACGGAATCGAACACTTCCTAAAACGATGTTTGCTAAAACTACCAGTCCGGAGTGTGCCAATGAAGCTCCGCAGGGCTGTCCACCGGATAGGAAGAAGAATACAGACAGTCCGATAAAATTTTATAAGTGTGGTGAATTAGTTTACCACACTTACAACTACCCGATGTGTTCGGGAAACGGGAAGCGAGGCGACCACTAGGGGTCAGGTCGACTTGCTATCCAAACGTGACCCCGGGCAAGAATATTCGAGGACCTTGTTCCTCGAATCCTCAGTCGTCCTCGACTAGTCAGACTGAAGAAGGGCCTGAGTCAGTTGAGGAAATACCAACGACTGAGGAAAACGACAGCAGCGAATTAGATCCCGGCCACATTGCAGCACGACCGAAAGAAGGGCGCTAGTGGATTCCGGTACGAATTTGTGAGTACCTGATACGCGCATTATACGACACCGGCACGGCTCGCACTGTCATGGGCAAGATCGGGATACAATTAGCGACGGCTGGTCAACGAGAGTTCTACCCAGCGTTTGGTGATAGAGACCCAGGGAAATCTTCGCTTTGTCATTAGAATTGGCGGGGATGACGTGCGATGTATTAGTCGCTGTGATCCCAAACCTAGAATTGGATTGCTACGCAGGTGCCTATTTTGCACGATCGTTCGAAACCATCTATGATCCGATTGATAATTCATCCTGGGTTAAAGCGGCGAATAAACGGATCAGGCTGGAAGTAGCCGCAGCTACATGTAATGAAATCCAACGACTGGAACAGATGCGATTGACTGACGGCTTATCTTCTGAAATTATTCGAGTAGGCGAGATAAACTCAGAAGAAAATACTGGTTTTAATCTGACCATAGAGTTTTCGCGGAAGAATTGCCACTCGGACGTACGATGTGGGCGGAACATGTTATAGATGTAGGAGATGTTCGCCCTGTACGTCAAAGAGTTTATCCAATCTCTATGAAAATACAAGAAGAAAAGCATTCTCAAGTTAGAGAAATGTTGGAGGCCGGAGTAGTCGAACCATCCACAACTGGTCCGTCAAGCCCAATTGTGATGGTACATAAAAGCAACGGGAAATATAGATTTTACATCGATTTTCGAAAAGTTAATTTAGTTTCGAAACCTTGTGCATACCCATTGCCTAACATTGGACCAGATTATAAGCAAACTGCAATCAGTTGGATATATTTTTGCCTTGGATATGAGTAGTACTTACCACTAAATACCACTTTATCCGGAGTCCAAATCGCTAACTGCATTTACGGTACCTGGAATGGGATTGTTCTAGTTTACCAGGATGCGCTTCGGTCTATCTAACGTTAGAGCATCGTTCCAACGACTTATAGACTGAATTATCGGACCAGACCTCGAGCCGAATGCCTTTTCATATCTTGACGATATTATTATCGTCACAGAGACATTCGAAGAACACTTAGACTGGATACGTCGTATTCTTGGTTGAGTACATGAAGCTGTACTCACGATAGATCGAGAAAAGAGTGTCTTGGGACACACCGAAGTCAAATATTTAGGTGTTCTCGTGAATCGTGAGGCATTCCGTCCCGATCCCGCGAAGGTCGAACCAGTGATGCGTTACATAGAACCGAGAAACCTAAAGCAATTTAGACGTTCCCTCGGGATGACATCGTGGCATAGAAACTTCCTAAATGTTTTTTCCACAACTGTCGAACCACTCAGACATCTACCTAGAAAGGACTGTCGTTATGAGTGGACCGAGGAACAACAAGCCTCTTTCGATAGAATCAAATCAATGATCGCTTCGTCACCCGTCCTGCATAGATCGTCGTTTGATATCCAATCTCGTTCGACGTCCAAGATCGTTCCAACGGTCATCCGAAATGGAAAATAATCGGGGGACAGTTATAATGTTATAGACAAGATGAAGTCCTCGAAGTCATCATGGACAATCAGGATGCTTGACAGATCGTTGTTTCTCAGGAACGTCGTGACACAGTTCTTAAAGAATGTCACGATCCTACAGCCGGACATCCAGGACATGAGAAAACTTTCGCCAGAGTCAGCAAATATTATTACTGGCCTGCATTTTATAAGATGGTCAAGAATATGTGAAAAACTGTCTTATATTATATGTCAGCAGCCCAAGGTGGACCAAAGACAACCAGCCGGATTAATGGGTCGAAGAGTTCTAGAGAGACGCTGGAAAATGATCGCGGGTGATATTACCGGAGTATTTGTAAAGATTTTCCATGTATTTGAGTATATACTGGTCTTTCAAGTCTTGTTTACACGAGGGGTGGAATATATCCGCATCTGTAAAGCAAACTCCAGGACGATTCTCAAAAGAATTTAAAGAGAGGATCGGACTCAAATACCCAGATGAGTACTTCCGGTCGTATGACGTCCACGACCCTAGTGGACGATGCGGTCGACACCACCGATGTTTCTTTTGTGGGTACCCTAGCATCACGAAAGAAGCAATGTGTCCTAATTGTGACATCCACAAATTCGTAAGAAAAATACCTTAGTTCCTTAAAGGCATATACAAAGGTATATACAAAATATATACGAAATGCATATATATATATATATATATATATATATATATATATATATAGTATGTATATTATATTGTACATATTATATATAAATATTTTAAATACGATTTCTACTGAGAAATATTGTATTGATATCTAAGCCGGTTGATTACGATATCCCGCTGCCTCAAGACGATTTCTATATGGAGTTGTGTATTTGGATGACAGAATACGATGTCCTGGTGTGTCTAGGCGATTTCTACGGGGAATATTGTATTAAGTTCATAGAAAACGACGTCCAGGTATGAGGAAATCAACTTCTATGGGAAGATTGGTGTTGAGACGTTACTCTTTTCGAACGACTTCTACAGGGAGTATTGTGTTTAGTCGTTAGGAAGCGATGCTAGCTTTCTCGAGACGACTTCTACTGGGACTATCATGTTTAGTTGGTAGGAAACGATGTTTAGGTATGTCGGAATAACTTCTACAGGGAGTTTCGTGTTCGGATGATAGAATGCGATTTCCAGATGATTTAAAACGACATCTATAGGGAGTGTCGTATATAGTTGGCGGGAAACAATGTCTGGGTATGTCAGTACGACTTCTATGAAGAGATTAGTATTCTATCATTCTAAAACAATTGAATTGTACTTCTGTCGACTGCCCATATACAAATTAATAAATATTTTTTTATTGGTCTTACAGTCCAACCAATTCCATCCAAAAATAAAATAAAATAAAAATAAAAATTAAATTAAAAGTTAAATTAAAATTATAATGACAGTCAGACTGTCCTTGTAAGGGTGCTGGGGACAGTCAGACTGCACTTTACTAACAAAGAATTTTTTCAGCTAATATTTTATTTTCAGATTAGTCTACGGGGGTGAATGTAAACAAGGACAGTCTGACTGTCATTATAATTTTAATTTAATTTTTAATTTAATTTTTATTTTTAATTTTTATTTTTTATTTTATTTTTATTATTTTTTATTTTTATTTCTTATTTTTTATTTTTTATTTTTATTTCTTATTTTTTATTTTTTATTTTTATTTTATTTTTATTTTTATTTTATTTTATTTTGGGATGGAATTGATTGGACTTTAAGACCAATAAAAAAATATTTATTAATTCTATCATTCGAACACGCAACACATTCTATCATTTGTCCCGGTATAACGGGACATTGTATACTACCTCCCCAGCACAAAACTTTCTATAGTGGTCGTCCCGAGACATATTCGTCGTAATCGTCCGAAGATGATACTCTCCGTGCTCTCGAGACACTCGGACATCTTTTTCTACCGCTCGAACTCGAAAGTACAATTTTTTTTATAGAAGTCGTATGTAATATGTGTGTTTGTGTGTGTATGCGCGCGCGCGTGCGTGTGTGCGCGTGTGTCTCTGTGTGTGTGTGTATGTGTGTGTGTGTGTGTGTGTGTGTTATATAAAATGGTCGGCAAAATATCAACTTTTTGAAGTGGACGCTACATTGAAGCAGCTTTTTATACAGAAGTGACGATAGGTAAATTGCGGTCAATTATTTATAGAAATATAGATTTTTATATATAGAGTACTTTTTTCTTAGATATTATTGAATTGTTTATGAAATCGGTTAAATTATTATCGCGGGCGAAGCCGAGACGGAGGATGCTAGTATAATTATAAAATTATTTCCTTTTTCCTATCCACATTTCCTTTAATCATCCCTCAGGTCGTGTACTAGAATTCCTGTAGTGTACTCAATGTCTGGAGGGGGGTGTAACATGTATTAGTTATCTTATTCTATACATGTTAATAATCAATACTAAAGGGAAAAAAGGAAAGAAAAATTGAAAAAGACACGGAGATAGAACGAGAATAAAGTGTAATATAATATAGTAATTTTTGAATTAGTATTGTAAAAGAAAACTGGTACCTTAACTCAAAAATTCTTCTTGTAAATAGTTATCTTCAATGATAATATCAGTAATATAATTTTTTTATTTTATCTTATTCGTTTTGAATAAAATCAAAATTCTTTTGGAGATTTATATTGCAAGATCAAGAGAATACTTATTATCTTGAATAATACTCTTGAATACAACGAAGCTGTGCCATTGTTGTCACAAGCCCATTCCTCACAGTATATCCAGTTTATATAAGCTCATGAGAGTCTGTGTTATACTGTGAAGAGGGTATTTAAATTGAATTCTTTCGACGCTGGTTTCAAAGTTTTCGGCGTCGTTATCTAAAAAAACGAATCATTTAATAATTCGAATATCTTATACAGTTAGTCTAACGAATGAAAAGTGTGAGAGACAAAGAGAAAAAATAACATAGAGTAGTAGTTTACAAGAATAACAAGCGCGCACGCATAACTTGATAGTAGTTATTCTTGTTCTCCATAAGGCGGCGCCAGTATTGCTTAGTCTATCTAATGAACTTGTAAATTTTGTCTCTCACACCCTGTGTGACTGGAAACGCGCGTTAACATAGCACGGGTACGTAATAGGTAGGGATAGGATATTATTTATTTTAATTTTACGAAATTTAATGAATCTGAAGATTTTTGTTTATTCAAATTATAACGATCCATTTCCTATATTCTTCCTACGGTTTTAACAATTAGATATTTTTTTCGGTTCTTAGGAAGATGGAGGATCGTGTCGGAACGGGCGGATTGATTAGGTCAATAACTCTTTGAAATTTTGTTAGATGCTAATAAAAGTGACTATATTTATTTAATCACTCAAAAAAACAATAATAAGAAAAATAATAATCACAACAGGTAATAATAAAAGAATTATGTTAGTCGACTATTCTGCCTTGAGTTCGTTAGTCACTCCCAATAATAAACAAAAAAAAGAACAGAAAACATTCTAATATTTTACTATTGAATAATTTCTTTCATATTTTAATTTTATATTTCCGCGTATTTAGTCGCGATTGAAATTTCTAATCCTATTATCGGCTATTCGGACTTGACAGATTTTCGCTTTCTCTTTTTATTTACTTTTGGTTGTCTATTCCCACGGCCTGAGTTTTCGCTTTCTCGCAGTTTATCGCAGTTAATTTTATATCATTCCGAGAGGCTTCTTGTCAATAATATAAAATTATTAATTTTTAAATAATTCAGGAGCGCCTGATCTTATTTAAAAATTATTATACGTTTTCATTTATTAATTATAAATTTGTTACAATATTAAGTAAATACTTATAATTATATGTAATTCTATTAGTTTTAATTCCTTATTTACTTGTCTGGTATATATTATTTACCCTCGACATGTCTCGCCACAATTTCGATTCGGAGAAACGTTGCACCTTTTCCTATAACACTTTAATTATACGGATTTCCCCATCTTGATGATTTATCGACACTATTATTATTATATTATTATATTATTATTATATACTGAATAATATTATTCTGTATTAGTCTAGATGTATTAATTCGAGAAGCGCCTCATTATTAATACCTCGTTACTGTTATCTCTGACAATGAAGCGCCTTTTATCAGAGATAAAATCTGACTTTTCATGTTTTAACTTTTTGACGGATTTTACAATTTCTCGGCGGTTGATATGTATTAATTCGAGGAGGTCCATTAATACACATTTAATTTTATCTCTGACAAAGGAGCACTTTTTCTCAGAGATAAAATCTGATTATTAATTTTTTACAGATAAGCGCAATATCCTATTCAGTTTAATATATTATTCCCAGGAGCACCTCGTCAATAATATATTTTCTAATTCTATTTCTGATAAAGGAGCGCCTTTACTCAGAAATAGACTTTTTTCTTTTTGGTGCGGTATTTCTTGTTAACAAGAATTTTGTTGTTTCTCTTTCTTCACTTGAGAGGTGCATTCCTTAGGAACTTTTATACGAACGAAAAGTACGTTATTTCAATTTAAATTCTAATTTTGTCGGTTCTTATTAGTCGTTTATTTATTTAGTGACCGCTGGTAGTACTTGGCTATATTATTATACAATACAAATAAACTAGCTTTTATTTAACAATGGATTATGCGCGTCATTTATTCACTATAATACATCTATATATCTATAATATCTATTACTCGCGGCTGAGTACCGCATGTGGCAAAATAAATAAGTTTTTCTTTTTTTTTGTTTCTAATAGAAAATCTCTTAATACCCCCCTGTACCTGATTATTGCCCTTTTCTGAATTATTGATAATCCATTGATATAATTTATTATTAAAACAAATTAAAAATAAATCAATTCCAGGATAAAAAGGTAAGTCCGTGGAAAAATAATAGTAAAGAACCTACGCACCACGCAAATTGTTTTTAAAACAATTTAATCCGTTTAGGGTTCTTTACACTTCTGTTATCGGTTGTTTTTACTGGGCATTAATTAAATAAGTACCCCGTTCCAATACTTAAACAATATATGTGAACTAACCTATAACTATAATTATATAAGAATAGTATCATAATTATAATTGAAATTACTATTCGAATTAATTATTTAAACAAATATATGTAAACGGTTATAAACTAAGCGAATGCAGTATGTTTAAACATTGTAAAACCTGTTATAGAGTATGTTATACATAAATACTGTAACTTCTTTGATTTTTAAGATATAATTACGATTCAAAAACGTAAATTAACAATATTTCTTAACGAACAAAATGAACATAATAACATAGTCTTGGTATTAGGATATTGCGCGGTAACAGCGCAGAGATTATTCGGAGCTGTGGAAGGCAGAAATGCAGCAGGAATTAGTCGTGAAAACCAATATGAGGGATTATTATCAGCAAAGACAGACATACCGAGTGGCACCGCGCTAAATAGCGAAAATCTATCAAAATAAGTATCAAAGGAAAAATATTAGGTTGTCAAATATCTCCCTTACACTTTCTTGCTCTTCATTCGATGCTTTATAAAAAGTATTACAGTGGTCGGATTTACTTCAAATATGCGCCGTTTTGTTCGATAATCTGTTTCCATCTAGACGACAACTTCATAATACCCCCCTCGTGGAAACCCCTCTCCTTATTTGAGAAGAGCTCGCACAGCCACTTTTGACAAGCCTCTTTTGAGTCCAACTTTACACCACTAAGTGCGTTCGACATGGACAGGAACAGGTGGTAATCACTCGGCGCTATGTCCGAGCTATATGGTGGATGCGATAAAACCTCCCATCCGAACTCCCGTAGCTTCTAACGAGTCATCAACGAAGTATGTCATCTGGCGTTATCCTGGTGGAACACTACACCTTCCTGTTGGACAATTGTGGATGCTTGATAGCCTGCTTCAAGCGCTCCAATTGTTCACCGTAGATGGTAGAATTAAGCGTCTGGCCATATGGGAGCAGCTAATAGTGGATGATTCCTTTCTAATCCCACCCAACACATAGCAAAACCTTCCTGGCCGTTAATCCCCGCTTGACCACTGTTTGGGACGGTCCACCGGCCTTGGACCACGACCGTTTTCGCTTGAATTGTTGTATGTGATCCATTTTTCGTCGCCAGTCAGCATCCGCTTCAAAAATGGGTCGAGTTCATTCCGTTTCAGCAGCACATCGCAAGCGTTGATTCGATCCAGAAGGTTTTTTTGCGTCACATCATGCGGCACCCAAACATCAAGCTTTTTTTGTATCCAACCTTCTGCAGATGCTAGTCTAACTCCATAAATTCCATGATTTCATCGGAATTCGACGTCACAGATCTTTCGCCGTCTGGCTTATCCATGGTCTCGTTTTCACCGGCTCTGAATCGTCGAAACCAGTCCTCTGCGGTTCGAAGTGATAGCGTGTCATCCTCGGATACGCAAAAAGATTTGCCTTTGACGAAGGAAAACTTTAAAATATCGCGAAATTCGGCGTTAGTGAACTCCATGTTTACACGTCTATAACTTTTGAACGCTATATCCAAACTAATCATGCATAGCGTCGTTTTGTACGTTATGTCAAGACTTATCAAATGATGTACAGTATTACCAGATACGAGGTCTGTAGCGTTTTGTACCTAGCCGCGAAATTCATAAGACCAAAAGGCGGAAGGGAGATATTTGACAATCTAATATATCGTGTATCATTCGATTCGGAAGCGATATGCGGGCTTTTTCAAAGGAGTGGCGGGAGAGTATGTAACACCAATGGACATAGAAGCTACGAAGACGAGGTGCGAGTACGAGGACTCTATACACTCGACTGCGGTGTTATTCTCCGCATAGATATCTACTATGTATGGGATATCGAAATCAAGTTAGGTTGTGGATTATCGCGAGCACGTGAAGTAAAATGAAGAAAATTTGATCATGATATTGATGAACCGAGAGCACAGATAACAGACATATGTAACGACATTTTAAAGTTCAAGCCAGACTATCAACAGAAACTATTGAGCTGAGTAGAAAAAATATCGCAGATTCAACGAAAGAGCGGCAGGACCAATCTCACCGAACACCACATCGTAGTACATGATCAGACACCCGTTAAGCATCGTCGAAGGCGCACGTCAACGAAAAGGTGGCAAATCGCGTATGAGAAAGTCAAGAGAATGTATCGAGAAGATGTAATAGAAAAGCCCGCAAATGATTATTGTCGCGCGTTCGTGATAGTGAAAAAGTCAAATGGTCGCGCATAACGTGGACTGCCGCGCCGCCGCCACGCACTCTCCTCAATTTTTGCGTGCAAGCCGATGCGCAAAAGCAAAAAAAGCGAGCATCAACTCGCAGATATATCACATACGATCCATACTGATTATTGCCGACCGGCACATACACATACACACATAGACAAACATCTTTATTTTATTATGTTATAAAATAGATTCAAATGACTGAATTCACCACTAAATATACTCCCTCCGTTGAGAACATACAGATCAACACAATTAATGTCTACATATTAAATAAATGTGATACAATGACAGATAAACAATGGTATTCTAACATTGCATGGCAGATACAATATTGAAAACTTATCGCTGCATAATATAGTTCCTGTAAGAAAGAAATGTTATCTGAAAGGTAAAACAAATAGCATGAAACAATACATATATATTATAAACATACATCAATATTTAACGTAATTATAATACATTAATATTTAAAGTAAACATATATCAATATTTACAAATTTTTATATTTGTATTTATATTTGACAAATACTTTTGTAACGGGAAAAAAAGTAGGATAAATTAACTTATTACCGTGACAAGAGTTGTTATAAATGTAAGATCATAATAAATAGGCAGACATATACACGAAATGATTGCTATAAATAAACAAACAAACAACATAGAGTAGAATAGGTAGAATAAAGTAATTTAACCAATAGGAACAATATTACCGTATTTTTAAATAAATAATAACAAATCAGATTTTTGTTAACGTACTTTTTCCGTGTATAAAAGTACGCTAAATTTTGCAAAGAGCACGTTTCGTTTTCGGCACTCGTCGAGGAAGGATACCTCCCGAGTGACGAAGAGAACTGTCATCTACCGACCAGTAATATTCTGTATTTTCCTAGATGAAAAAAGCTCTTTCTCGAGGCCAAAGGAAAAACCCCGTAAGAAAAGAGTTAAGAATTACCGACTCAGAAGAACGGGCGCTCCCGACTTCTGATAAATTAATTCTTTTTCACATAGGAACTAATCCAGAAAAGCCGCCGGGGGACAAAATTAAAATCGACCTAATTTAATTCGGGGAAAAGGCGCTCCATTTCGTCGAATTAAATTACCAGACGGCTATTAATCACGAGGCGCACCTCGGATTAATGCCAGAACGACCAGCGACCGAAAATCTGCAAGTCATCATAACGTTGATCGACTAATATTATAAATATAAGAAGTAAATGCTGTAAAATAAATCAAAAGGAAAACGGAGTTTTACTAAGGAAAAAGAAATGCTTATTCCTGAGTAAAACACCGAACTCTTATATATCACTAGCTAAGGCGCACCTTAGCGTGATATAAAAGAGAGAATAAAGATTTATTCCGATATTGCGAAAGAAACTCCGTGTAAATAGACGGACCGCTTCTATAAACCGTTTAAGTAAATAGAGTAAACAAAGCGCAATCACTGGGTCAAGGCCGTCTGAATTCGTAGAAGTTTAGATAAGCCAATTAATAAGTAGATAGAAAATAAAATAAAATGCCAGCGCTAATAATTAATTTATAAATCGTTATTTTTTTGTGGTGCAGAGTATCTAGATCGAGATGCCAATAGAGTAGAAGTTACTTCTTATTTTTTTTTATTATTATAAAATTTATCACAATTTTTTTTATTTTTTCATTGTATAATTTTAAATCGGAATTTTTAAGCCTTCAGGAAGCTATCCACTAGATAGTGCATCTGCTGAGTTAAACTGTGTGCGTACATGTCGCCACTGTATGTCTGGGCAAATATCGGTTATTTCCTTAACCGGTTTGCTTCAAATATTTTTAGATTTTCCGGTGACTTTAGCAACCATTGTAAAGTTATAGTTGAATCACTTCAAAAAACAACTTTGTTCGCGATGAAAACAATGCTTGCTCTAACTTTTTATATAATCGCACCAGTGTTAAAGCGCCGGAGAGTTCTAATCTGAATATAGTAATTTCTTTGACTGGTGCTATCCGAGATTTAGTGCATAGAAGTCTTACATGTGTTCTTGCATTTCTCGCCTTAGACACTCCATATCCTGCCTTGCTTGCATCACAAAATCTATGTATTTGTATGCCCACTGGACTTTCCAGCAGAATATGTCGCTGAAATGTCAGTTTATCAATGAGCGTTAATTGTTCAGCGAATGCCTTCCAAGCAGTGTGTATTAACACAGGTAGCGATTCATCCCAGTTTACATCTGCTTTCCAGCAATCCTACATTAAAACCATCGCATAAAATACGACAGGTCCTAATAATAGTTGACAGTGTACAAAAGTGTATCATCCCGTGCTCACCATGAAACGCCCAGAATATTTAAAATGCCTTTGCCATCTGTCATAAAATTCAGATCTTTTAATGAGCCACTTAACTTGTCTAAAGCATGAGGATGATTCGATGCCCATTGCCTTATGTTGAACCCACTGCTCTTCAACAGTTTGGTCCCGTATTTGTAAAATATCTTCTAGAGAGTTGGTTCCGGTAATTAAATCATCTACGTATAAATCTTGTCTGATTATCTTAGCCGCAATTGGATAGTTTTTTCCTTCGTCCATAACCAACTGAGCTAATGTTCGAATCGATAGAAATGAAGCACAAAACACACCAAATGTTACGGTATTCAACTGAAATACGCGAGGCTCGCCTTTATGTAGCCAGAATAAATACTGATATGTTCTGTAATCAGGATGTATTAAAATTTGACGATACTTCTTTTCAATATCAGCTTTGATAATGTATTTGTACGTATGAAATCTAAGCAAATGCGCTACAAGTTTGGGCTGAATTACCGGCCCTGTCATCTACGCTTTATTCAAACTAAGGCCTGTATTAGCTTATGCTGATGCGCCGGAGACTACTCTCACTTTTGTAGTATTACTCGTATTTTTTATAACTGCTTGATGCGGTAAATAGTACGCATTTGCTAATTCATCGAGTACTAAAGTAATGTGTCCTAAATCTAAATGTTCTTGCATTACTCGCTCGTATTCATCTCGTAGAGTTTTATTCGCGTTAAGTTTTCGTTGTAGTCCAAAGAACCTCCTTAACGCTATCGCGCGTGACTTTCCAAAGTAGGGATTACTTATTTTAAAGGGAATTCTGACTATGTACTGCTCACTTGTGTCACGTACCGTATTTTCTTTGTAATGCAATTTACATGCTTCTTCTTCAACCGTTTTGGGTGTGCGAGCACCGTTGTTGTCAATGATCCAAAATCTTTCGACCTGCTGTTCTAATTTCGTCAACTGGCATAGAGCATTGTTGCTGTGTATAATTCCTCCAGAAATCACCCATCCTAATTGAGTCTTTTGCAGGTATAGGTCTGCGCTATCAGTTGATAACTTTCGTTGTCCTACAGAAAAAAGTGACAAAGTGCTGCCTAAACCTATGAGTATATCTACAGCGCGAGACAGGTGAAAGTCGGGTTAGCAAGTTTAAAGTGGTGAGGCATATCAATTATATTGACAGGGAAAACTTTTTGGGGCGCTTGTTCGGCTACCCGAGGAAATATCAGATAAGACAGTTTCTTTTAAAAATCATTATGAAGTGAATGAAAAACAAATTCTAATGCGCCGTTTGATTGCGTATGCATTCCATTGATGGCGCCTATGGAAACTGTACAATTTCTTATTGGAAACCTCAATAAACGAGCAAATTTTTCTGTTATAACATGCGCTGTTGCGCATGTGCCTAACAATGCTTTTGCACGTATGAAATTTCCAGCCGCGTCTTTTACTTTAACAACGACGCTCATCATGAATTGAGAGCATACTGTTTTGTTTACAGAATTAAATGCCAGTCATGTATTTGATTCTTCTTTTGCAGATAGATTCTGACCCCCCCCTGAAAAAGTTTTCTTTTTCAATAAATTATTTCGGATGAATGACTGGTCCTCATGAAGAAGTACGTTATGATATTTGTTGCATTTTCGGCACCCACCGTATGATGTATCAATGTGAACTATCAAGCATACTTACTTTTGTTCTTTTAACTTTCTCCCATCTTTTGAAAATGTCAAGTGCTATGAAGTGCTTTCATTGGTATAGCTGATTTCCAAGGTTCTTACACATCAAACATTGAATAATGGAGGTGGTAAAAACTCTTTCACCTGTTGTAGTCTTACGAGTTTTGGAGAAACAGTCAGCATTGTTTACTCCCTGTCGTTTCATATTTTTCAATTTATGCTTTTGGTCATTATCTGGTGCCGTAGTGGAAATACGGCACGCAGTTTCCGTTATAAATTCTTACAGCTTCTCGATGACCGGAAACTCATTTAGAATTAAAGTTTCTTTCCATTTTGTTTGAATGTCTGGCGGTAAAGCGCATTCCATCATGCGTTTTAAAATTTCTATAGGTATTCCTAATGATTATAAGGCACTCACTCGTTGCTTCCTGTTGTCTACAATTTGTATTAATTCCTTTGTGCTGGCTTTGATACTCGTTTGTATATCTAAAATTGCATCTAACTGTTTACCTATAAGCATCCCTTTTCTTTCATATGATGTTTTCCAGTGATCCACAGCGTTGCGGTAATTTTCTGCACTGACATAAAAAATTGATAATTTAGCGAGTGCTTGTTCTCTTAGAGAATCCTTTAAATATAGGAATTTCTGTAACGCGCTAATGTCCTTACGCTTATCTATCATGGTTTCAAATGTGTTTTTAAACGAGAACAATTTATTTAAATCTCCTAAACATCTCAGTAATTCTGCAACGGGATGTTTCAATTTCTTAATTTTGCTAATGTCTGCTGGCGCTAAAGTTGAGATGTTTATATTATCATGAGCTTGTAGGAGTTCCCATGCTACTTATTCTGGTTAAAGTATAACATTTATGTCGAATCTCCTCGATTTCCGCTAAGCGTTCATCATCGGGATGATTTACAGCAAATTCATCATGTAATTCTTCATAATTCTTACGTAGGTTGGTAATTACTGTATCGAGCTTATTATTCTCAATCAAGTTTTGCAGCGTCGTAAGCTGAGATTTTAGGGAGCTACGCTTTTGAGGCATCATCATCAAACGTGGAGCGTACATGATGCTGTTTTTTTAAATTCTATTTAAATTGAACTAAACGTATAGCGAGCTGAAAACGCACAAACATATACAAAGTCTTGAATCAAAGCACAACTGAAATGAGAATAGGAACACACTAAGACATAATCTACGTCTGGAAAAATCAAGATATAACGAATTACTAAATAATAAAAATATAGGTATCGATTATATTCAATAGCTCAAAATATCAGGATTTTTTTCTTTCTTTCAGAAGAATGCTTTCAGCAAATTTCCAAAGTCATGCGTACTAAGATAAATATTCGCAATATGCGCTCCGGCTTAAACTGAAGATGATATCAAAATACAAAGAAATCGCCTGATATATCACTGATTCAATAATCACTTATTAAAATGGTAATTCGATGGAGATTACAATGACGATCTAAATTTTGTATTATATAAGCATGATATAATAAATCTCACTAAATATATTAAGAATTCCAATACATTTAACGATCATATGCAATTATTACGTTAACCTTTAGACTACCGGCATTTTTGCCTTATAAACTGATATTTTTGATGTGCAAAATTTATACATAAAAACACCTTATATCTCTAGAGTAACTGTCAAGGTCACAGGTGGCTCATATATGAGCCATGCCGGCAGTGTAAAGATTAAAGAAATAGAGATTAATTGTAGCACACGGATAAGCCTAGTAATTTATAAAGACTATTTAATTCTATCGTTGTTTAAATTAAATTTTTTATATGCCGTTAGTACTTTAAGTCCGACAATGTTCAAATGAAAATTTTCAAATATAAATAAAATAAAAGAGGAGCGAGAAAAGACACAAAAAAAATTTATCAATATTTTAATTAATAATATCGTAAATCGTGTCAATTCCGTTAATATTTAAACTAGAAAATATATAGTAATAATGAAAAAAATGAAGAAAAAAATAATTTGTACGAATAAATAATCTTAAATAATTTATTTAAATAATAAATTTTGTTATGTTAAACAATTCTAGGAAGTAGTAGATGCGCAGCTTTATAGCCAATGCAATAATAAAAAATATTAATTGAATCAATATATTGTTTAATAAATATATTAATATTAATGTGCTTAAATAAATTACGAATAGAAATTAATAATAATTTTTTATTATTAATAACTATAATAATAAAATAATAAAATATTAAGTAACAATAATTTTAATAAATGTAAAGAATCAATGGGATGTGGAAATGCAATAGAGTTATTTTTATGTTGTAATAGATTGCTCCGCAATAATCAGAAACCAAGATCGTGCACCATACTTCCCTGAATCAGCGCCAGCGAAGCCTATTGTTAAAAATCCCAAGAGACTAATCGATAAACAAATATAGATGAATGATAATTTTAAATCGGCAATATTAAAATGTGTGTATTTAGATTTACAAACTTTAATTAATTATATTGAATTGAATATTATTTGAAATTATATATTAAGCGAGATTAAATATTATTATAAATGAATATAAATTATGTATTAACGAAATTATACTAAATAAAATTAATAGTATTTAAATTAAATTAATATATAAAGAGGCGTGAGCAACCCTTGGAAAACTTTTATCTTAAATGTTTAAATATTTTTCAATTATTATAAATTTATAACTTCTTCAAGATTTATTTAGAATTGTAAATTCCAACGAGCATATAAAACTAACATTTTTTTAAGCATTTACCAACAAGAATAAGCTGGATAGATAAAATTTTAATGGAATTGTTGTAAAGTAGAAACTATATTTTATAATTAAAGTGAATTAAATTGATAGTAACGTAAACTATTTTTTATAAAAAATGTTTAAGAAAATTATGATTTCTTGAAATGCAATAACTATTTAAAAATAATAATCTAATTTCAATCTGCTAATTGAATTAAACAATTAAACGAAAGTTTCTAATGTAGAAAGCTGTTAAAGCTGCTCATTTATTTTTTTTTAAATTCAATAAAAATATTAGGAATGATAAAAAATACTCAAATTTTTTATGTGAAGACACCATTCTTAGCGGCTGGCAAGCTATAGGCATGAACGCTGGATCCGACGGTTTTTGCAATCACCAAGGGAGTCCGTCGTGCACAACGGAAACCTTCCTAATAATTTTTCTCGGTGACGCTGATTTTCTAGAACATCTAGATGCTCTAGAAATTGTAATCGCCGTTGTTGTTGGCAGTCCGTACCTCAGAGGAGGCACCAAAAAATATGTACGATGTACTTAAGAATTAGACTTTGGAGGGTTTCTCGCGGTTAAAGTTTAGGTTCAGGACGTTAAAAAACAATACTACACTTTGAGCAAGAAATATAAATTTATTGGCTCATACGGTGGAGGAAAGCCTGTAGACACAAAACCCCCACCAGAAGAATCAACAATAACGTTTATCGTTGTAAACTTAAATAATGGAAAGGAATTTAGAAAAATAATAATTTAACTATTGGAGAGCGTGATGAGATCAATTTTCAAACCATGATCACCCGAACGGAATATCGATCTCAAGAGAAGTCGTTTTCTCTCACGTCGCGCATAGCGTGGACTGCCGCGCCTCCGCCACGCCCCACCACCTGTTACACTCTCCTCAATTTTTGCGTGCAAGCCGATGTGCAAAAACAAAAAAAGCGAGCATCGACTCGCATATATATCATATATGATCCATAATGATTATTGCCGGCCGGTACATACACATACACACATACACAAACATCCTTACTTTATTATATTATAAAATAGATTCGGTAAACTGAATTCACCACTAAACACGCCCTAATAATTAAAGGAATCTTCGTTGTATTATAGAAACTTAATTCTAAGACATTTAGGATAAGGTTATGTATGTGCTAATTCATTGTTTGGAAAAACATAAGTCAAGAAGGATATTAATAGTTATCAATAATAACATCGATAAGCTAAAGCGACTTCTCCAAGTCTATAGTTCAATATGTTCATAGGTAAGTTATAAGTTGATTTAACAGCAGGCTAAAAAGAATTCACAATAAATCGAACGTGAGTTCGTTGAGGGTAGTAAACTAAGACATTATAAGCCAGTTGTTATCCTCAGTATTAGAAGTTATATTGACACTTCGTGGTCTGTTTCAGTAAACCAAACACTGAATGCCAATTCCTAAGGATATAAAACTTGAAACTTACTTTTATAATATAACCGCCGCAAACAGCTTAATATAAGGAAGAGCGGAACTTGAAAAGCTGTGGACTTGGGTTTGGCATTTGGGATATTGTAAATCATCGGTCACTCCAACATAGGATCTGCATAGACTCTCCGAGACTGATAATATTCCGAAAATTTAATTTACCTAGAGAAATGGTGAGATAAGAGAGAAAGTAGAGTATCTGAATGGAAATTCAGAAGTGGAAATTCAATGTATAGCAAGGTTTTGAAGTAAAAAAATTGGTAAGATCAGTTTCTGAGTTTCGTACGAAGGCCAGGAAATTATTTTGTACTGAGCATCTTTCAGCATTCTGAATTGGTATACCGGCTACTATTACCTCTGTGGATTGGAATGACTGTTTTTGCGGAAATTTCGATAGGTTTTAGGGATGAGAGCTTTGACATTTAAGATCTTCTAATAAGTCAGATTCAGTTGAATTGGTAGAGAAGTAGCCGCTGAATGAAGATTGGAAAATAGCTATTTCATTTATACAATCTTTACTACCTAGTTCTGAGATTTTATTTTCCCGAGAATTCAGGAAGATTTCTGCTGAATATAAATATTTTTCAAATGAAAGATACTTTTGAACTGCAGAAGCAAGGTAACTTTGCTTCTGGTAAATTAAGGTTCTTTGACTCTAAGGAGCACAGAGAGTTGTCGATTACGCAACGTTTTCTGAATACTTTTTTGGAACTCTTTTATTTTATTATCAATATAACCTTCGAGGGTAGTAATACATTCATTCATCCGATTTTGAAGATCACCTAAAATGACTAAAAGGAAGAGAAATAGAGAGAGAGAGAGAGCCTGAGAAGGAGTAGAAGAAGCCAAGCACTTGGCCACTATCCTAGACATTAGCCACATCTGTTCCAGAGCCAGCCTTCGAAGTTAGACGGTGAGTGGCTGATCGGATAAAGTATTACATGTAAATCCACCCGAGTCCGCGATACGTTCGAGCGAAGGCGGTGACGCTATAGAGGTGAAACATGATGTGCGCGCTCGCAAAAAGACGAGAAGTATAACTACGACAAAACAATATCGGTCACTAGCCCATGCAAGTGTGTGAGCGAGACAAAGAATGAAGGAGAACAAACGAGAAAGAGAGAAATGCATGTCCATTTATAGTAGTGCTCACGAGTGCCGAGTGTACGTGATTGAGTGAGATAAAGAGAGAGTGAGAGAGTGCGTGAGCTGAGTAGCCGCCGGGCTATGTTTTGCAACCGGGAGTTGGAATGTACTTGCACGTCAGCAAGTATGCGAGAGAGGGAGAGAGACGTTGTATGAATTTAGTGATCAGGACACGACGCCTGGAACCCCAATTGTTACGAAAATAAATCAAAAGTAGAAATGTTAGTCACGAACATTATTGTGCGCCGCCCTTTATTACCCAACTTCCTTAAATTTAACTGTGCCCCGTTTTCATCAGTCTACCCCTTCGTCGAGAGAGGAAAGGTCGCCAGTTCGACAAATACGTACTACACTGTAATGTCACAATATATATAAATATCGAGATTTTAGTTGAAATATTTATCAATCTTAAGTATGTATTAATATAATAATTATTACATACAATTATTGAATTTCTTTTTATGTCGTGCGATAAGACAATTACCCACCAAGAAATGAGCATAATGGAATGCTTTAAATATGGCTCAAAATATAATATTTAAAATAAACTCGAAAACACTGGTGATATTTTTAATTTAGTTAAAGATTCTATAAAGACAGAAAGGATTCTTGAAGCTCAGACAGATCTTAGAGATCCTAAATAAAAGACTATAAGAAAACTCTTTTCTGCTAATCGGAAGAATGGAAAATAAAACTATATTGAATATTAGTTATGTCAAGAATTACGGCATTTTGCGAAACAATGTGAAAATTATTTTTACAATGTAAAAATAATTTTTACACGGTAAAGTATTAGTTGTATAATTTTGCATTCTATAGTGCTAGAGAATGTAGAAACTAATTGAAATATCAAATCTGTCATACAAGAGGAGATCGACCAAATACCTGCGAATAAAATCTGATCAGGCTCGTTTCTTGCAACAACGTTAAAATCAGTCATTAACATCATTAGTCCTAAAATTTTAATTACCAACGCCATACCGGTAAATACTAAACAGTATCAACATTCGCACACCATAAAGGACGAAGTAGATGGATAGAATTTCGCTAAGCTCAGGCACTTTAAAAACATTTAAAAATTTCTAAGATTAGCCGGATACTATGGATGGTGTTCTGAAATTTTGCTAAGATTATAAAGCCGCTAAATTATTGCAAAACAAAGAAATTTTTTATCGGACAAAAAAAATAGAATCATCATTCCAAACTTTAAAAAGAGCACTAAATACTCGGTCAGTGGCCTAATATGGATAAACCTTTTATAATTAGAACTGATGCACCTGGTCTGCTATAATAGGGATTTTGTCCGAAGGAATAATCGGTCCAGGTAGGCCCGTAGCATATACATCAAGAGTATTCAGGTCCTGAGCTTTCCTATGAATACATACGAAAAGGGAGGGTTAGCAACGTTATATGCCATACGTACATTTAGCTCATATATATTTGGAAAAATATTCAGCAATACTATTGATCACAAACCTTCATTACGATTTAATTCTGTCGATTTAAATACATAAACTTAAGGCAGGTTTGCGGTGGGTTACCCTATTTATTTAATACTTTTTATTTCATATAAAAAATAATCGTTATGATTCAAAATCTTTAGATTTGAAAATACACATGTTAAAGATAGAACAATTGTTTTCTTTAACATTGTTCTTTTGTTTGACTGTTAATGCAATATCTCGTCGAGCCTCTATGGTAAAATATGTTCAAAATAGCTTTTTCATTTCTGCAGGTCAATCAGAATAATTCAGATCAGCAATGCCATAAAAAGCGGATAATTCGTAGATAACTTTACCAGTTAAGGCCAAAAGCTTTGGGAGTATCGGTTATTTTTCGATGTCGATTTTTTCGCGTCTGATTTTTTCAAGTTTCTTCTATAGTTAGTTTAGCTTTATTCCGCTCATTTACGGTTAAAGCGAATAATGCTACTGATTTGGCCGCTATGTGAATGTGATTAACAATATCAAAATATCCACTTTCACTAAATTCAGTACACAAATCCATTAATCCACCAAAATGATTCAGATAGTGAATATTTGAAGAAAAAACAAATCTTCTATTTACTTTATAATCAGAGCTAATTCTTGGACTCGATAGAATGCGGATGTCATGTTCACATTTAACAGCCACATTTAAATCAAAGCCTAAACCTTTCTGATTCAATTTCAAAAAGCATACTTCAATTTTGCATATCTTACAAATCACAATGTTCTGTAAGGCCAAGAAAACGCTGAGGCTATACCATATAAAACAGTTTGATCTTCTGCAACTTGAAAATCACAATCACCATAATAAATTTTTTTTTGCAGGAGAATTAGTTAACCTTGAATCAACATCAGACGTACGAGGGTGAATTGATAAGTTTCCGGCCTGACCAAGAAAAACAACGTTTTTAAGATTTTTTTTTATTTCTCAACATAATTTCCTCCAAGGCTAATACATTTCTCATAGCGGTGTTTTAGTCTAGTAATGCCATCTCTATAGACTGATTCGTCCAGCTCCTCAAAATACCCATTTACAGCTTCGATTACGTTTTCATTGTCCGCAAATCACTTACCGCCAAGCCATTTTTTGAGGTTAGGAAACAGATAATAGCCACTTGGGGGTATATCCAGAGAGTAGGGACGGTGCGGCATTAAATTCAAACTTCAGATCGTTGATTTTAGCCATCACCACGATTGACGTGTGCGCTGGTGCGCTATCGTGATGAAACAAGATTTTTTCTTCGCCAGATGAGGTCGTTTAATTTTCACTTCGTGGCTCAAACGTTGCAATAAGTCTGCATAAAATGAATATTCAATCAGAATTTCTATGAACAACCTGCTATTAGAAAATATTTTGAATCATTCAAAAGAATGGTTTTCGAATCATTTTGAATCTTTCCTTGATAAGACCGCTCAATTTCCATTCGAAGTTTTCGAAAATATTTAGAAGAAAAAAAACTAACGAGATAAGGGTTATTGTATAAGGTCTATGAGGGTGGATTGATAAGTTTCCGGCGTGACCAAGAAAAACAACGTTTTTAAGAATTTTTTTTATTTCACAACATAATCTCCTTCAAGGCTGATACATTACTCATAGCGGTATTTTAGCTGGTGCGTTATCCTGATGAAACAAGATTTTTTCTTCGCCAGATCAGCTCGTTTAATTTTCACTTCCTGGCTCAAAAGTTGCAATAAGTCTGCATAGTATTGGCCAGTGATAGTTTTACCCTTTTCAAGGTAATCAATGTATATAATACCTCTTGCATCCCAAAAAACAGTAGCCATAACCATGTTCGCCGAAAAAATTGTTTTTGCTTTCTTTGTAGTTGGTTCCCCTGGTCTAATCCACTGTTTAGACTGTTGTTTGGTATCCGGAGTGTAGTAGTGGAGCCAAGTTTCGTCAACGGTTACAAATCGATGCAAAAATTCGCTTCGATTACGCTTATACAACGCCAAATTGGCGGTAGAAATTTTGTTTCGAATCAATTTTTGGTCGACTGTTAGCAAACGAGGCACCCATCTTGCACAGAGCTTTTCCATATACAAATATTGGTGCAAAATATTTTGTACACGTTCATATTACATCTTATAGGTCACAGTTATCTCACGCACTTATAATCTGCGGTTTTTTAGCACTATTTGATGGATTTTTTCGATCATATCTGGAGTTGTGACCTCAATGGGGCGTCTTGAGCGAGGGTCATCAGAGGTGCTCACACGACCCTTTTTAAACTAGGAAACCCACTGTTTTACGGTTAAATATGATGGGGAGGATGTCCCCAATGTTGAGTCCATCTCTTCTTTAATTTTCTTCGGCGTTAACCCCTTTAAATAAAAGTATTTTGACAGCACGATCTTCCAGCTTTTCCATTTTTACGAAAAACACAGAGGCGTCTTGTTCAGCGTGCTCTCAAATCTAAACTAACATGGCGATCGGACTGAAACTATAGCTACAAGCTAACTAAGGATGGTACTATAGAACGCCACTTCAAGATAGGCCTAGTGGCGCCATCTCTTGGTCAGGCCGGAAACTTATCAATTCACCGTCGTATGCTGATTCGCATAAAACGAACATTTTCTTGATCGTCCTCGCTTATTTTCATTCTTTCTACTGCCCTTTCAATTACACATAGTAAACATACTACTTTTTCACAATGCTTGAATTTCACAACGACGCGACACTTGGGATGACTAAGCCTTTACTGAATGAAATAAATGACCGCTAAAACTGCTATTTACGAAGGGCGATAGGAGCAGGACTGGGATTAAAGATGGAGAGGAGGTCTGCGACAGCGCAATACTGACCGCTGCAGGAGCAGCCGAACGCGCACGTTCCAACGTGGCAGATGTTACCTTCTTTCCTGCTTGTTCCCGACCATAGAAAGTAATTCTATGAGTTTTAAAATATTTCTCGATAGTATTACTATCGAATAATTAAGTAAAATAAAAATAATTTTCCAAAGATATCCGCCATAAATCCCGCCATATATCCGCTAAATATCCGCCAAATATCCTCTATAAATCTTAAAAGTGGAGATTTAAACTCTCTGAATACGATTTTTATATTCTACACACACTTAAAAAATCTAACACACATGCTAATGAATTATCGTGACCTCCGTATTTATAGAACAAATTAATGTTGTCACTCGTCTACAATAGAGATTATATAAACAAAGGGATCTAAAGCGTGACAATGCAATAATTCATTAAACAAATCAAGAAAAATCATTAAAAACTGCTTCTAAGAAGAAACTTACATCCTTCCAGAAAATGGGGGTCAAATCTATAATGTCGTAAAGAATTTTAAGCTCAAAGAAAGAGGAATATATGTACGTCGATCTAAAAAAATTACTATAGGTTTCGGAATCAGCTATTCAGAGAGCGATATTTATAGAAGTGTATATGAAAATGAAGAAGATAATACTAGGGTAGGTCAATAAGTCTTTAGAAAAAGATTTTTTTCGGTAAATTTGTTTATATTTTTCAACATAAGCTCCTGCTAGTTCAATACACTTTGAGATACGTATCTCCAAATTTTAAGCCTTCAGAAAAGTAAGATTGTTGTATTTTCTCAAAATAAGCATTTGTGTGAGCGATGACCTCCTCATTTGACATAAACCGTTGTCCGTAGAGCCATTTTTTAAAACTGGGAACTAAGAAGAAGTCACTCAAGGCTAGATCTTGTGAGTATGGTGAATGGTCTATCAATTCAAACTTCAATTCCTGAATTTTAGCTATCGAAACTGCGGACGTATGCACTCGTGCATTATCCTGGAGAACGAGGATTTTTTTTTCAAATGAGGACGATTTTCTTTTATTTTCTCATGTAGCTCACATAATAATGACGCATAATACTTTCCAGTAATTGTCTGTCCCTCGTAGTGAGGAATAATGCTTACTAGAAACAGACCATTTGCGATGCTAAGAGCGCCATCTCTTAGATTTTCTAAGGACTTATTGACCTACCCTCGTACTTACGATTGTATTCTCGAAACAGATAATAAAATTTAATATGGTTCCAAAAACGGAAGACTTAGATGTCGGCAATATATATGATATAAAGCACTGTAATAATAAATATTTAATAGAATTGTGCAATATCATAAAGAGTAACTCTGAAGAGTCCCAATTAGTAATAAACAAGAACATTGAAGAAACGCTCAATAAATTAAAAGAATTTATTGGCGAAAAAGATAAGTAAAACAAATATTTCTATGAATATTCTATGAGATGGCGCTCTTAGCATCGCAAATGGTCTGTTTCTAGTAAGCATTATTCCTCACTACGAGGGACAGACAATTACTGGAAAGTATTATGCGTTATTATTATGTGAGCTACATGAGAAAATAAAAGAAAATCGTCCTCATTTGAAAAAAAAATCCTCGTTCTCCAGGATAATGCACGAGTGCATACGTCCGCAGTTTCGATAGCTAAAATTCAGGAATTGAAGTTTGAATTGATAGACCATTCACCATACTCACAAGATCTGGCCTCGAGTGACTTCTTCTTAGTTCCAAATGTATGTATGGAAGGGTTTTTTTTTTTTTTTTTTTTTTTCGGAGTCTGTGAATGCTGTTTATGCATCTCCGATGGTCGTTCAGCAAGAATGGTCCTGAAAAACGACCACCGGAGTATGTGCGACTCGACAGAAAACCCATGTCACTACGCACTAAACACATATCTCTGTGTTACACCGACACCAGCCCGGAACTGTTATACACATTACTTCAGCCTGGGCGGCAGTCCTTGCGTGGTCATTTCACGTTCATATCTTTCATTTCAGATTCTCATGCATACTCGATATTACATTCACTCTTCATAGACTTTCAATCGTCCAAACATCCATCTGCTCTTTTGTTCTGAAGCACATTCATAACGTATTTTGCGATCAACCGCCAGCTGTCCGCGTCCGTCATCATAATTTTCGTCACGTTTTCTGGCGTGATCACTCCTGTCCTCGTCTGTAACTCTAATCGTGGCTCAGTCCAATGTTCGCACACAAAAAATGTGTGCTCCGCATCGTCCCAAGCCCATCCGCAGTACTTGCATTCTGAAGAGGCGACCCTCTTCATCTTGCAGAGGTACTTACGGAAGTATCCGTGTCCGGACAGAAATTGGGTAAGGTAGAAGTTCACCTCTCCGTATTTCCTCTCTTTCCACGGACCGATTTCGGGTATTAGTCTTTTCGTCCACCGTCCTCTTTCGTCCGTCGTCCACCGTCTCTGCCATGTCTCGATGGTCTTCGTCCGTTCTTCAGTCACAGCGTCTTCCCTTCCAACGTTCGAGCTCCGCTCGTAAATTCGCTTCCGTTCGGCCGCGAGCAGATCGATGGGAATGACCCCAGCAATCACGAAAACGGCGCTCTCAGACACGGTACGATACGCGCACGCGATTCTTAACGCGCCCACCCTTTGTATGCTTTTCATGGCGTTCGCGCGTTTCCTGATATTCATCGCGTCAGCCCAAACCTCCGCCCCGTAAAGCAAAATCGAGTGGGTAACGCTCATCAGCAGTCTCCGAACGTTCTGTTTCGGTCCGTTGGTATTGGCCATCAGTCTACTTAGAGCCTTGGTCTTTTCTGCTGCCTTTGTCGCCGCGTTTCGTAGGTGGGGCCAGAAGCTCAGCTTCGTATCCAAGGTAACTCCAAGGTACTTGACTTCACTCCTGGTGTCCAGTCTTTCCGTCCCTAACGTCATCGGAAACACCGTCTGTATACGTCTGCGAGTCAGCAGCAACAACTCAGTCTTTTGCAGCGCGAGCTGCAGTCCGTGATCTGTCATCCATTCCTTCACGCGTCTCATGACCTGATTCAGCTTTAACTGAATCAAGTGATAGTCGCGTGCGACTATCACGGCTGCTACATCGTCGGCATAGTCAATGAGACGCGCGTCGGAGGGCATGTCTAGTCTCAGCAAACCGTCGTATTGTACGTTCCAGAAGTCGGGGCCTAAAATGGAACCCTGCGCCACCCCCGCTGTCACGCGTTTCCATTTCTTTCCGTCCAAAGTATCATACGCCAGTCCTCGGTCTCGTAAGTAGTCCCGTATGATACGAAGGAGGTAGGAGTCAACCTTGAAAGTCAACTTCAACGCCCCCAGTATCGCTGTCCATTTTGCAGAGTTAAAGGCGTTACGAACGTCCAGGGTCACCAACAGAACCAGTGGTCTGGTTGCATGACAGCCCCTGTTCGCCGCGTGAAAGATGTTGGTCACGTCACCTATAGCTCCGATTGTCGACCGTCCTTTTCTAAATCCGTGTTGTTGTTCGGATAGGTCTCCGACGTTTTGAATTGCCTGTGACAGTCTTGGTCTCAGCAGTAGCTCCAACAGCTTCCCTGCCGTATTTAGTAGGCAGAGAGGCCTGTATGAAGAAGGCAAATCGGGGTTCCCCTTAGACTTACGGATGAGAACCAATCGAGCCTCCTTCCAGAGCCTGCTAAAAACTCCCTCCACTAGACACCCGTTGTACAAACCCAAAAGGATGTCTGGGCGGCGCGAAGCGACCACCCGTAACACCTCACTAGGTATGCCATCGGGACCGGGGGCCTTGTTAGGCTTCAACGCATTCGAAGCTCTGCAGAGCTCTTCCTGCGTGAAGAGAGGGATCTCTATATCTGTCATTTCGTTTGTCGCGTCCGTTCTGTTGGGATGGGTTGGGAAAAGTCTCTCAACTATCCGCTCCATCACTTTCGCGTCTCGTAGTTCCGGCGGACTCCGACCTCCCAGGGCGCATGTTACAATTTTATAACCGTTGCCCCAGGGATCTGAGTCTACCTCGTTGATTAGTTTTGTCCAACGCCGTTTCTTACTGTCATTGATCGCGTATCTCAGTCGCTGTCTGGCGCGACTATACTCCGTAGAGTATAGTCCCACTACGCCTCGACTTCGGGTTCGTTGAGCTTTCCGTCTCAGCTTCAAACAATTGCTTCTGAGATCCGCGATCTCGGCTGTCCACCAGTATGTTTGTCGTCTGTTTAGTACTTTCCGTTTCTTGGGCATGGTGGCATCGTATAGGCACTGGAGAAAGCCAGTCGTTGCCGCCGCTAACGCCTCCACCCTGTCCCGGTTCGTCAACTCTTGAGGCACCTCTCGTAAGGGAGGTTCTGCATTTTGCAGATACCTTTCGAGTTCGTCTATGTCTAGGTGTTTCGGGTTCCACCCCGTAGATGTTGTGCCCCGTCTCCTCGTCTGTCTCGTCGCGTCTGTCAGTTTGAAGGCAATGTACTGGTGATCACTGGCCGTATAGTCCTGGATCACCCGCCACGCCCTTATCCTGGTTCGAATTCTGTCCGAGGTCAGAGTCACGTCTGGTATGGAGTTACCATACCCTGGTCGTCTGTACGTCGGTATCGTTCCTTCGTTAACTACTGCCAGGTCCAGCCTTGCGGCCATCTCCAGCAGCAGTCTTCCCTGTATGTTGGTCAAGGGCATTCCCCACTCGATCGCCCGCGCGTTAAAGTCGCTCGCCACGATCACGTTACCAGGGATTTCCCGCAATGCGTCCTCGATTTTTCCAAGTTTAGCCGCGTACTCGGAGGCACTGCTGTTTGGGCTCAGGTAAACACTGACATAGGTTATGTCAGCGACCGTTACCCAGACACAGTCCTCCTCAGTCCCGCTGCGTACGATATTCGACGCAACCTTTCCACGTAACCAAACTGCGGACTTGCCCGAGCCGCTTGTGAGCCAAGTCGGTAATCGTCTGTCTGTGTATTGCTCACTGATATTCAGCACGTCGATGTTCAGTTCCGCCGCAATCTGCGGGAGCAGTGCGTTTGCCACGCTACTCCCGTTCATATTGCATTGGAGTATCGTCGTCGTCATTGTGTGACTGTCTTTGTCTTCTGTTCTGTTAGTGCTATCCTGAACGCGGCACACGAGGACGAGCCGGGTAAGTGTCCCCTGTCTCGGATATTATCCTCAGTGCACAGGGAACACTCCCCACGACTCTTGCAGTCCTTGTGGAAATGACCCTCGAGGCCGCATCGCCAGCAGCAGCTTCGTCTGTCCAGTCCTTTACAGTCTTTCCGTACATGACCGAACCCGAGGCATCTATAGCATCGCGAGACGCGTATCCTTGCTATTATTCTTGATACGACCCACCCGATTTTAATACGCCCTTTGCTTAAGAGGTCGGTAGCCTCTTTTACGTCAAAATCACAGACCGCCATTTTCTGTCCTCGACTGTTAACGTCGAAAACGTGGGGCCGACGGTCTGCAGTCCGTCCCGTTTCCCGATTTAACGCGTTCGCGATCTTCTCGTTGGTCGTGACACAGTCCAAGTCTAGGAATTCCAGTGTCACCCTGGAGGTCAAATCTTTTACGCGTCCAGTCTCTCCTACAGCGTCTTGAAGAACCTGTCGGAAGTCCGTCTCGTTGTTCTGTCTGGAGAGTTGTAAAAGTACCTCACCGTCTTTTGTCTTTCTTATTGTTCTGACTTGAGTATTACACTTGTCAGGGTCCACCTTTTGCCGTATTGTACGTACCACGTCGACGTACGTCTGTCCCTCAGCCGGTTTGATCATGATCCCTCCTCCCCTGCCTTTGAGGTTAGGGCGATCAGACCCGCGACCTTGGAGTCTCGCTTTTGGCTGCTCTTTTGTTGGTTTGTTGTCCGTCTCGGTCGTTTTCGGTTTTTTATGTTTTGAGACCACCTTCGCCCATGTTTCGGTCTCGATCGTCCGCTGTTGTGCGGCCGCCTGCTCCGGAGTAGGGGTCTGACGGTCTCTTTTCCGTTTCTGAGGAGTTGCCTCCTCACATTCACTCCGTCCTTTATCTTTCTGTTTTTGTCGGAGCAGTCTCATTCGCTTCAGTTTATACTGTCCGATTTCCACTGCTTCATTGATCTCACTCAAACCGTTTTTTATTATTTGACTTACATTTTTTTGTATGCAAGTCCTTTCCATCATTTCACTTAGGACTCTGTTTATTGTGTAAAATTGCTCCTGCAATTTACACTCAGCAGCTTCCCAAGTTCCCGGCGATTTATAAACATTAGCACTTTCATTCATACTGCTACGTGTAGCATTTTCTGTCACACCAGCCAGGTTGCCTACTGGTGTGATAGGAGAGCCGGGAAGCTCCATTGACTCTACTGAGTCGCTTGCAGGCGGCACTCGAGAGCCTGCTATAATTTTTTTATTACCTTTCATGATTGTATTGTTAATTTGTGTTAAATGTTTTATATTTGTGATGGTCAGGAGGATCACTTGTTGGAGATGACGGTTCAGCGTCCTGAATCTCCCCAATACTGAAGCCCTCCTACATTCCGGTGGCCTCGGCTGTTCCTCCCCCACGACTCGCAGCAGGGTCCCATCCGTACGCCATACGGCACTACTACGAGAAGCGAGATTTGAGGTCTGACGACGTCTTACCACTGTGTGGGGCAGCCTCCCATGTTGGCTAGACTGGATTCAGGCCCCCTACTTGTGGCGGCCCAGGAGTGCCATCTGGTTTTACAACTGTACCCTCCAGAAGGGGAACGCACATAAGCATGAAGTGATTCCCTCACAGCTAATCCCACCAATCAACAAGTAATCACTGCATCCGCAAGATCATACCGTCGCTCAAACTGGTCACATTCATACGTGAGAGATGCCCGTTTATAGGGCCTCTCATTCATTCATAACCCGCCTGGAAGTTACCCGTTTATAGGGTCTCCATCTCCACCATTCGTGGGAAACTCGTTTATAGAGTTTCCGATATACTCCCCAGTCCGGGTACGGTTATCTTACAGATATGTAGGTGTGTGAATGATGAGTGGGTGTGTAGACGGGCGAATACCACTATTTTCGCTCGAAGTTCTTGTCCACGGCCACTTATTCGTCACTCTTAGAAGTGCTTATTTCGTGACTGACCGCGAGTGGTCGTTCCCCTATCCGCAACCCCGGGGACGCGTGTGGTAGCTGAACTCAAGGCCCCACAGTGTATGGAAGGGTTAAAATCTTAGCATTAATCAAGAACGTGTTTAACAAGGCCCCACAGTGTATGGAAGGCTTAAAATCTTAGCATTAATCAAGAACGTGTTTAAAAAAATAATAAGATTAAATCAATTCTTTGCAACGGTTGTTACTATGTTCTAAAAGAAGTAGAACTTAGTAGCAGGTAGAACTAGAAGTAGAAGTATTTTATGAAAAACACGACTCTCGTATTGAAGGTAACCGCGGATTATCTAAAACATACAATAAAAAACAAACAGAATTGTTTCAAGCAAAACGATATTCAACGAAGAATTAAGTAATACTTAAGTTATCCATTAAAATAATTAGCTGGCTTAAAAACCAAGCAACCTATGGTTATTACGGAAATGCCTGCAACTACATTGGATTAAATAGCTTTAGACATAGTAGAGCCCCTATCTCAGACCGATCGAAATAATGAGTATATACTCATAAAGCAAGATCATATACTCAGACTGCAACGATCTTGGATACTTTTATTAAACCATTTATTTGTATATTCAGAACACGAAAGGTCATTCCAAGAAACCAAGATACAAATTATCGAGTAGTTTAATTCGAACAATCGCTAAACACTTTAAAATTAAAGTAATAAAGACTACAGCATTTCATTCACAATAAAACGGATTACTTTAGAGTTTTGAGCATACTTTAAGTGAATTTCTCAAGCAAGAAACCAATAAGGATCCGGATTGGGATGAATGACTCGATATCGCTGTATTAAGTTTTAATATGTGCGCGAAAGAAAGCATGAAACATACACCCTTTGAACTTATTTTCGGCCGTTTGGCTCGATGATTAACATCTACCACATTTAGCTGAAATAAAGAAACTAGCATACGATGATTCTATTCATTCCAAAAGAAAATCAAAATAATATTATTACAAAGGGATTAACGAAAAACATTTTGGGTGCACTTGCTCCTCCTATCAAATTAATGAAGTACCAGCAATTCTGTTTTCAGCATGTATATTTTATTATTTTATTTTTTTTATATCCTATAAATTGGTTTACAACTAATATCACTTCAATCATTCTGTACAAAAAATAATAACAATATTTTACTTCATTGTGTTCAGAATATAAAAATATACGTATGAATTTTTTAAACTAAGTCTATAGTCAAATCAGTATCAAATAGTATTTTCTATAAATTTAGATAATATTATTATTATTTTTTACTATTTATTATTAGATAGTATTAATACTAAAAATAGTATTTTCTCTATCATAGCCAGATTTTAAACTTTTCTAACCTAAAAATTAGAAGCACTTGCTTACTAAGTCAATAATGTGTTACTGTAATTTATTGTTTTAATTCGATTATCAAAAAAATTTATTGTTAGAATTTGAATTCATTATTATAGGTAAGGTTAGTACCTAGCCATCGCAGACGGTTGTTTGATGACCATATGGTCAGTGCAGTTATTTACGATACTGTACAGGTACCGCCATCACTTGATTGGCGTGACAAAGGCTTTGTAACACCAGTAGCAAATCAAAAAGATTGTGGAAGCTGTTATGCTTACAGTATTACCGATAGTATTTCCGGCCAAATTTTTAGACAGAGAGGATACATAGTTTCATTAAGTCAGCAGCAGATTATTGATTGTAGTACTCAAACTGGTAACTTTGGCTGCACTGGCGGTTCACTTAAGAATACACTCAGGTACCTCGAAAGATCTAAAGGTATCATGTCAGATGCTACTTATCCTTATACAGCCAAGGTATTCTTTCAAGCTACTTTATACTAGAACTTTTAATTTTTATTCCGTTCCTTAACTTTAAATAAATTTGTTTATGTTTTTATAAGTACTTGATATCTAAATCTTTTTCACAATGATCATAATATATAGAATCGAATAATTGCTCTCTTATGGTAAAATGAATTTAATATATCCTATGATACGATGTTTCTGCAATTTGAATTAATATTTTGAAAAATAGGATATTTATATGACCTATAATTATCAAATAATAATGTAAAAAGTATTATCAATATGTATGCACTAATATTTGATCCATGTGTATGTGCACAGGTGTGCGAGCACACATGCATGTGTACGTGCGTGCGTGTATGGTTGCCATTATTTTCTGAACAGATATAAAGATAAAGAAGTACTTTCTTTCTTATGGAAGCAGCGGTAGCTCATTATATTCGAGGTTGGGGTGAAAATTTTCCGGGAGGATGAAGAAACAGAATGTCTGACTTTTTTATCAACGTTATTTCTCAATACAGTCTCCATCAAAGCTAATACGTTTTTCGTAATGCTGCTTGAATGCTGCTATATTATTTGTATAGGCCAATTTGTCAAATTTCATATGATTCGATATTGATTTACAGTATCGATTATTTCCTCCTTACTTCCAAATTTTTTATCGCGTACCCAATTTTTTACACTAAAAAAGAGACCATCATGATTGGCACGAAATATCGTAAATATGGTGAAAATAGGGAAGTAATTTAAATCCTAATTTGTAGACTTTAGCTATTATAACAAGCGATGCATGAGCAGGTGTGTAATTGTGGTGAAACAAGATTTTTTTCTTGGAAAAGTAGATTCATTTATTTTTTACTTCATGCTTCAATCGTCGCAACAACTCTGTATAGTATTGATCATCGACGGGTTTATCCGTTTCCAGATAATCAATAAAGATAAGTGGGCATGTATTGTATATTGCGCCAAACTCGAAATACTTGCAACAATTCATCTCAGTATTGCTGGACATTGTACTATACCGTATGATCTAGAAATTCCCTCAAGAATTTCTTCGGATTTACAAATACAGTATTGTGTAATACTGTTTGAACCCGAAATTGCGTCTAGAAATTTGTCCGTATAGCGTACTATAAAGAATACCTTACTAATGGTACGACGGGAGGTCAATAAGTCCTTAGAAAATCTAAGAGATAGCGCTCGTAACATTGCAAATGGTCTGTTTTTAGTAAACATCGCTCCCCACTAAGTATCTGGCAAAGTTGTAGCCATATTCATCTAGTGGTTTCATTTTTATCGTCAATTAAAGTAAATAACTTTTGTTTGCTTAAGAAAATGGAAAAAAATGAGTTTAAAGCGGTGATTAAACATTTTTATTTAAAAGGCTTAACAGGAAAAGAAATAAAAGCTCAGTTGGATTGAGTTTATGGTACATCTGCCTCTGTTTTTGCAAAAGTTTACAATTGGATAAATGAATTTAAACGTGGCCGTACATCAACAGAAGATGAACATCGTTTAGGTCATCCCGTTGACGTCAGTACCGTGGAAATGATCGTTAAATTCCACGATATGGTGTTAAGTGACCGAAGAATAAAGTTGCGCGAAATAATTAAGCTCACAGGGGTTTCAAAAGATACCGTTATTTCAATTTTGCACAATAAGTTGGCTATGAAAAAAATTTCTGCGAGATGGATACCGCGTTTGCTCTCAACTGAAAACAAACGCTACCACGTGGTCTCTTCTTAAGCTCTTTTGGAGCGTATACGTCGCAACCCAGATGAGTTTCTCCATAGATTAATCACTGTAGATCAAACATGGATACACTACCACACTCCCGAGACGAAGGAACAGTCTAAAAAGTGGATTATTAAAGACGAACGGGCTCCAAAGAAGGCAAAGACGGTGAAATCAGCTGGAAAGTTTATGACTACTGTGTTTTGGGACGCACGTCGTATTATCCTTATTGACTATTTGGAAAAGGGGCAGACGATTGTTAAGAAGTATTATGCGTCATTATTATGTGAGCTACATGAAAAAATAAAAGAAAATTGTCGTCATTTGAAGAAAAAAATCCTCTTTCTCCAGCATAATGCACGAGTGCATACGTGCGCAGTTTCGATGACTAAAATTCAGGAATTGAAGTTCGAATTGATAGACCATCCACCATACTCACCAGATCTGGCCCCGAGTGACGTCTTCTTAGTTTTAAATTTTAAAAAATGGCTCAGGGGACAACGGTTTACGTCAAATGAGGAAGTCATCGCTCACACAAATGCTTTTCTTGAGTAACTACAACAATCACCTTTTTCTGAAGCCTTAAATAAATTCGAAATATGTCTGTCAAAATGAATTGAAGTAGAGGGAGCTTATGTTGAAAAATATAAAAAAATTTATCCAAAAAAAAATTAATTGTTTTTCTATCTTTTTCTACCCTCGTACTACCCTGTAAAATCTCAATTGCCCCAAGAATTCGTTACCATATGTTGGACATCATCTACTACAATCTAAATACCACATGCCCAAAATTTTCGCATATTACTTTCGTAACTCGAAATCCGTCCTACAAATCATCCGGATTGAAATAAAGATCGTACAATATCGTTGAAGTCCGAAATTTCCCTTGAATTTGCATGGTATCCCTACACATCTTATATTATACATCAAGACATTTAAATTAATTTGCAAACAACCGAATGAAAGTCTAACGAATATATATATATATATACTTTAGCCGCTAGGGAGTTCCTCTAAAACTAGCGGGTTAACAATTCCAGGAAGCTTTATGCCCTTATAGGCATGTATATTATATTACTGTTTGAATCCCAAATTCCTGCAAGAATTTGTCCTAATTTATCTAAATATTCTATTATTGTACAATAATTATCATACTATTCAAAACCGAAACTACTCAGAGTTATTTTCTGTTTACCAAGCAATTCTATGCTACCTTCTGAATATGAAACTTTCTTTGTCAATTGTCCGTTGTAAGTGGACAACGAATACGACCATTCGGCACCAAACTCCCACAAAAAAATAGTCCCGGTATATTTGACAATGCATACTACCGCCGGAACTCGAAATTCATCCTAGAGTCATTCTGATATATGTGAACAGAGAATAATGTAATACCTAGAATTAGAAGAAGTTAATACCGAACATAAAATAAGTTCGGTATTTTCACTCAACGACATAATGATATAGTAAATTTTTTAACAACTATGCTACGATAGCCGAGCCTCTCACGTCAGTAGTAAAGAAAGGTCGCGAATGTTAGTGTACCGAAGGGCAGCAGTCCTTATTTTATATGATTGCATTCAGAATCGCGTTAATACCGACCTGTCTTAGATGCCCACCTTAATATACATACTAATAAGAGGGCTATATGATTGAGTAAGCTCTAACTGCCGGAGATCGATGGAAAAGAAAATCGTACTATAGTTTGATAGGCGTATGCTCTCTAACACTTAGAACTATTATTCTATCATAGAAGACAAATGTCTTACCATAGTTTCTTTTCTTGTGAAATGAAAACATCTATACTCTGCAAAATATCCGTAAGTTACGACAGGTCGCCTCAATGATTGGATCCTTGATTTACAAGGATACAGTTTTGAAGTTGATTCAGAAAATGAAAATGCTTTAAAATTCTAATCCGTAAGTAAAAGCTGAATTATCTATTGATGTCATTATAAAGCTACGACGATTTACGCAATAATGGCACAACCAGTCATGCTGGACGAACTTCGCAGGTGTGAAGAAGTATTATTTTTGGCCAGGCCGTTGCAAGTCGAGCTATATGAAAAGAATTATTTTATGTGTTAACAGTCTAAAGTTGAGGAGAGGCGTCCTATAGCCGTGATGGACAATAGAGTGTTAGAAGTATTATGACAAATGTTCGCCGCTGATGTTACCGAGCCATTTATTTATACTACGAATGGCGACGAATACTTCAAGATTTGTTTACTCGCTGGGTGTAATACATATCCAATCTCAAATATAATGCAAAATCAAAATCCTGAAAAAATTAAATGAGCGTATTAGTCTGAAATTCAGTACAACAGTGGTATACGATTGTTGAAGGATGGTACAGAACTGAGCTTACTTCGAATACTATTTACTTCAATGAATATTAGAGCGAATAGAGTACAGTTCATACCCTTATCATATAATTCATAGGCAGTCCCAGTGTAACGAGTTATATTCTGAAGACTCACATCACGGGGTTTATGGAAGGCATTTAAAATTTCTAAGAAAGAGATTGCTAGAGTAGAATTTCTCCATGAATGCAATGCCACACGCTCGTATTATATTTAATAAGCTTTATAAATACAACCCGTCCGATTTCTATACTTTTAAATAAACATACGTTTGTAGAAATACTATATATTTTCGCAATGTATATATTGCGACAAGTGCTGATTTATGTTCGAAAATTCTAAGGGCGAGTGGCAACGTTCACCATAGATTTATGCTATGCTTTATAAATAGTAAACTGGCGTCAGTTCACGACAACGGAGGCTCTTATCAAAAAACAATATAATATGCTTTCACCTAATTTATTATGCAATTGAATAAGGACAAGGAATTGGATTTGTATTTCCTCGCATTTATCAAATAATATGTCGCAATTAGAACGCGATCATACGCGAAATACAATCCGAGACCGACTATTTATTCGACGAAGAATCAGCTGATTCTGAATTGTTAGTAAGAGTGGCAGCAGATAAACGATTCTGAAAAAGTTACATAGATGCAATTTCTATACCTCGCGAGATAATGGATAATGCAGGATCTCCGAATAAATCGGATAGTAAATTGATTAATAATTTAATCTGAATAAGTGATATTACTTTGACTAACATATCTTTTCCAACTTTTCATTGCTCATATGGTGAATGGGTTAACATTCGCTATACATTCGAATTCATGATCGACAGAAATATTGCTTTAAATAGTACACAAAGGTTTCATTATCTGAATACGTTTATAAACCACAAAACTGTCCTTGATATCCGTTGAAAAAAAGAATTAAATTCTCATTCGAGAATATTGATGTTTTAGCCGATTACTGCGTTCCAAAAATCTTTGACGCGCCTTCTGTTGTAGAGAAGAGAAAAATAATATTCTACCTATTAGTCGATATGTTCAATAATAATTCATACGCTCTAGAAAACTCAAGAAGAATTTAAATTAATTGGACGCATTAACTATACATTTAACTCGAAATTAAATTATAATCTAAAGTATGCATTGTAAAACAATCACGATAATAAAGAATAAATTTATTTTGAAAACTGACTTTTAAAAACCTGATAAAATAAATGATTGAGACGAAATTAGATAAACATCCTAGTTTTAATATAGTATCTTTAGAGAATAATACGAGGACTTGCTCATATATCTTAGACAATTGCACATGATAACGGCGAACCTAAATTGCCCCAACATTCCATAATAAAGGAATGTAGCAACTCGACAAAAATGTTCGTGCTGTTCAACGGATCGAAGAAGAGTTCAATTAGAAAAGTGCTTAATGATGTACAACTAGTGGTGCAGGATCAATGATTCTTCATTGTATTAAGATTCAGGTGGCTACAATATGTTTTATTAGCCGATGTAAAATAGATGTGACAGATAAATATCACTAACTAACAAATATCATTGCAATGAATTTTTTGGTAAAAACAAAATTAGTCACATTTAAAAGTTCTTGATATTGAATAGGAATACATATGGTACATCTCGGTCTTTTTTTGAGCCACCTTTTGTCTCGAGAAAGTTGGTAATTTATGTTATGAGTATTCTTATTTTGCGTAATTGCCAGCGCAATTATATACCAGAACTTTTACATGAATGATTTCTGTCCAGAGCATCTACTATAAAGAAGGCAATCTCTGTCCAAAATGCAAAAATAAAGAGCTACATTATCTTTGGCTAGATTGGATTTGCAGAAATGGCTTCCATGAATAAGCGTATCTTAAAAGAGGATGCAAATAGTAAACGAAAAAACGTAGCAATCAAAGTCGACAAATAGACTAAAATCGTAGAGTTATTTTATAAATCTAACATAGAAGAATTACAATATCGCGCGTATTTTCTTTAAGCAAAATGAAGTATAAAACACAGAATCTTATCAATAATCTCACAAATATTTGTACTGTATACTATAAAGGCTCTGGAAATTCGAAATGGATTAGGACGAATGCTTACATTTTATTTTATATATTCAAGAAAAAGAGGTGTGAAATGAACTAATGAATATATTATTTATGATTCATTGAATTTTATTCATTGATACTTATTTATTAGTTATAATTTATTTACTATTCACCCTTATTTATTCATGTTCAAAGAACGCATATCATTTATTTTAATACTTCGTGTTAGCACAATCTGCGCCACACTACAAAAATAGATTTGTCACCACGACAGTTAGATCCGTAGATCCGACTCGACTCTTGCTTCACATAACCTCATTCTTAGTCTTTTATTATATGTATATATATATATATGTATATATATATATATATATATATATATATATATATATGTATATGTGTATATATATATAAATAATCCGATTATTATGTATCCATCCATACTCTTGGGTGTATAAGTGATTTTCCATAGTTTTTTTTCCAAAATGTGAGGTTTCATCAAGAAAATATGGTTATATATTCATTATTTAAAGTATGGTCCATCGGAGATATCACTTTTTCCTACTTTTCTCGTAACTTATGAATTCCAGATCCAAAAGATTTCTTGTCTTTGGGGCCCAAGAGCGTATCGAGGCAATTTTTAATTCCGTCTACTAAAGCTTATGTTCAGCCAAGCGTTCTGCAGTGATCGAAACAAGTGGAAGTCAGGTGGTCTCAAGTCTAGACTGTAAGGCGAGTGAGTCAGAATTTTCCATTCATTATACTCCACTATACTGGGTTCAATAGAATGGCCCTTTGATGATTTGACCGCACGAAAACAGTTCGCAGTATACGGCACCCTTTTGATCCCACCATATGCAGAGCTTGACTTTATTTTCATGAATATTTCGGTTCGGCGTTGATTCGGCGGACTCGTCATACGATTTTCTCCATTTACGGTTATTATAACAAATCCATTTTTCTTGACCAGTAATAATACGATGCCAAAATGGTTTATTTTTAACCATTTCAGCAATATTTCGGACATGCAAAACAGCCGTTCGACGTCTCTCGGCTTCAATTTGTACGGCACATGGTTCCCCACTCTTTGAATGAATCTTGATGCCTTTAGGCGTAGGGAAACGGCTTGTTATGTGAAGCACAATGGCGCAGCAAGTTCTTCTTGAATCGGACGCAGAACTTCATCCAGCAAAATGTCTTCAAAACTTTTTCGTTTTTCGGAGCGAACTTTGTCTTCAGCTTTAAAATCACTACTTTTGAACCATTAGAGCTACTCACGGCACACCGATTCATCAACACTTTCCGCCCGACAAATTACGTTTATTTGGCTGGAAACTTGCCATGATTTTGCTCGATAAAGTAAGCGAGACCGAAAGAAATGCGTAAGTATAATGCTGCAAAGTTGTTGACAGATACAGAACGTATAAACATAATCTATGAAGTCTGACATTTTTTCCCGGGATTCTTTGGTGACACCATCTTTTGATAAACGTCGGAAACTTACTTGTACACCTTATACAAGAAAGTGTACTACGTTAAATGCATAAACAATCATGACACACCTATAAGGAGATTATTCTATGTAAAATAGAGACATGCTCTCCTAAAGAAAATAACTCTCACTTGACTAGAATGAGTAGGCGCAACTGTAGTAGGCAATTTAGTACGAAAGGTTATAACAGCTTGCATTGTTAATAAAAATCAGTGATAATTCTGATCGTATTCAAGCATAATACTTTCTTAGAGTAAATCTTTTTATACAGATGCGAAACATTCTATCGATTAAAGCCGCCTGAACTAACTTAAATATAACTCAAAGTCTCTATAACTTAGTATCTTTATTATTTTAGAAAATAGCTATTATTTATTATTTCTGCTAATAACAGTATTAACAATAATATTTGTCTGATGCTTTCTTCTACTCTATTTTAAGTAAATTATAATTTAAGAAAAAACCTAATAATCTTTTAATACATAAAAAAACGTATGATTTAAATTTATTGTATAGGTAGTGTAATAACACCATATGTTATGAAAGTTAAGTATAACATATGTTATACATAATGTTAAGAAATAATTCATATTTTGGATATTTATCGCAAATAAAGGAATCCATCGTTAGATTGACCTTAAGCCAAACCTACTGTCCACAATGTAGGATTTATACTCTGCTTTTAGATTTCTGATATCATCACCTAGGTGAGAAGGAATTGGGTAGACGTATACAATGAATAGAATTCGTGATCGTATTCCTTTCTAAATATAACAGCTGAATGCTTTCTTAAAAATATAAGAAAGATTCAGTACAGTAGTTTTCAAGGCCAATTCAGGAATACCATCTAAATCTGGGGTATTTGAAATCAAATTCTGGCAGCCAAATTTCAACTGCCTATCAGAGAGTTTTCAAAAATGATTTAAGTACATCAGTACATAGATCTCTTCCTCGATGGCTTTTCTTTACTTAACACGTGTTGGAATTCTCAATTATTAAAAAAGGGAGAGGGGAAAGGTAATGCAGCTTCAACCTTCGTACAAGTCCTTCGCACGGTCATGAACTCAAAAACTTTTGCCCTCTCACATATTTGTAAATGGTACCTCATTGAATAATCATAAATATTTTTTATAACGATATGTTATGAAGCTTTTATTAAACATTAATAAATATTATTATGGGTATTCCAGTCTTTATAATATCATATATTAACTAAAATAATGACAGTCAAACTATCTTTGTTTATAATCATCCCCGAAGAATCTGAAATAGAAATTGTTACTAAAAATAAAATAAAATCAAACTTACTACTACAATAAATTAGAATAAAAATTAAAAATTAAAAATAAAAATAAAATTCATAATAAAATAAATTAAAAATAAAATGAAAATAAAATAAAAATAATCAAAATAATAAAAACAATATTTTATGTTAGTAAAGAACAACCTGACTGTCTCCTCTACCTTAAATTTAAATTCCGCTTTGGCGTCGGACGATTTAATCCGCTATGGCTCATCCTCAGGAGCGAAACTGAAAAAAATGAATGATTGAATAAAAATAAAAATATAAATAAAAATAACAAATAAAAATACCTAAATGAATAACTAAACTAAACTAAACTAAACAGTTTAGTCCCTGAGGATGAACCGTAGCAGTTGGAAACGTCGGACACCAAAGGTCAATTTAAAGTTAAGCTGGTTATCCTTTACTAACATAGAATATCGTTTTTATTATTTTTATTTTATTTATTATATTTCTTATTTTATTTTATTATTACACTTATTTTTATTAAAAATAAAAATTGTACTTATGTCGACTGTTCTGAATTAAATGAATAAATATTTTTATCGTTCTTACAGTCTTTATAATATCATAGATTAGCCAAAATAATGACAGTCAGACTATCCCTGCCCATGATCACCCCCGCAGAATCCAAAATAAAACTTATTACCACAATAAATTATATCAGAAAATTAAAAATAAAAATAAAATTAAATTAATAATAAAATAAAAATAATAATACAATAATAAGTAAACTAAAAAATAAAAAATACTAAAATATAATACTTATTCTATTTTAGTAAAGGACAGCCTGACTGCCCCTACCTCCTTAAGTTTCGGATCACCTTCTTGTCCCACGATTCGAACCGCTACGGTTCATCCTCACGAACTAAACTAAATTGAAAAACCCAGCATGCTACTTTATATTTCCCATCCTCACTCTAAATCTATTAGTATAACATTTATAGGACCCCCTTTTTTCTTTAACTTAAATGCGAAATGAAAATTCTATATTAATAAGGAATGATTAGTGTTGTCCAATTTAGTCGACTCTAATATTAAATTTAAATTATTGGGATTTTTCAAAATATGAATATTTTCAAGAGTTTCTCTTTTATATTTATTCTTAATACCATGTTCCAAAATATTTACATTTTCAAAGTCGAAAGAATGTAACAACTTTAAACTATATTCTTTCAGCCTAGAAGTACCATTCATGCTTCGCAAGCTATATTGATGTTCATATATTCTTTGTTTCAGGTACCTTCCGTTTGTCCAATATAATATTTGTCACAATCATTACAATTTATTTTATATACTACTCCTATTTTCAAACATTTATCATCCATATCTTTACAATTATTAAATAGCTTTCTAATATTATTATTGTTTCTAAAGTAAACTTGAATCTTATGTTTTTTAAATGCACTTCTAATTCTTTCGGATAATCCTCTTACACATAGTAATACCACGATTTTTTTTCTTTTTTTTACAGGGACAGTCTGAATGTCATTATTTTCGCTAATATATGATATTATAAAGACTGTAAGACCGATAAAAATATTTATTAATTTTATTTTATTTTTATTTTTAATTTTTAGTTTTTAATCTAATTTATTATAGTATCATAATAAGTTCCATTTCAGATTCTTCGGGGATGATTATAAAGAAGGGTAGTTATTATTTTAGTGAAGATATTATATTATAAATACTGAAAGACCGATAAAAATATTTATTAATTTAATTCAAAACAGACGAGATAAGTACAATTTTTAATTTTAAGCATTTATTTTGCAATAGTCCGATAACGATCGCGTTCCTTGACAGTATTTATATATGATTCATATATATCTGCGGCGCTTATATTTCTTTTTCTTAGGTCGATTACTTAATTAATTTTGAAAAATAATTTTTGAACTTTTTCTACTGTTCTTTTGGTACGAGGGTGGATTGATAAGTTTCCGGTCTGACAAAGAGATGCCTCCACTAAGTCCACCTTGAGGTGGTGTTCTATAGTACCATTTTTAGATAGCTTGTAGCTATAGTGTAATATAGTTGTAACTATTACCCAAGATAGTTGTAACTATAGCTCTGTGTTTTTCGTAAAAATAGAAAAGCTGTAAAATCATGCTATCATCAAATAGTTTTCTTTGAAGGGGTTAACGCAAAAGAAAATTAAAGAATAGATGGACTCAACAGTGGGGACATCCGCCCCATCATATTCAACTGTTAAGCAGTGGGTTTCCGAGTTTAAAAAGTACCGTGTGAGCACCTCTGATGAGCCTCGCTCAGGACGCCCCATTGAGGTCATAACTTTAGATATAATCGAAAAAATCCATCAAATAGTGCTAAAAAACCGCAGATTAAAAGTGCGTGAGATAGCTGAGACCTGTAAGATGTCATATGAACGTGTAAAAAATATTTTGCACCAACATTTGTATATGGAAAATCTCTGTGCAAGATGGGTGCCGCATTTGCTAACAGTCGACCGAAAATTGATTCGAAATAACATTTCTACCGCCAATTTGGCGTTGTATAAGCGTAATCCAAACGAATTTTTGCGTCAATTCGTTACCATTGACGAAACTTGGGTCCACCAATACACTCCTGAAACCAAACAACAGTCTAAACAGTGGATTGGACCAGGGAAACCAACTCCAAACAAGGCAAAAACAATTTTTTCGGCGAAGATGGTTATGTCTACTGTTTTTTGGAATGCAAGACGTATTATATACATTGATTACCTTGAAAAGGGTAAAACTATCACTGGCCAATACTATGCAGACTTATTGCAACGTTTGAGCCACGAACTGAAAATTAAACGACCTCATCTGGCGAAGAAAAAAATCTTGTTTTATCACGATAACGCACCAGCGCATACGTCAATCGTTGCGATGGCTAAAATCAACGATCTGAAGTTTGAATTGATGCCGCACCCTCCCTACTCTCCAGATATAGCTCCAAGTGACTATTATCTGTTTCCTAACCTCTAAAAATGGCTTGGCGGTAAGTGATTTGCGGACAATGAAAACGTATTCGAAACTGTAAATGGGTATTTTGAGGAGCTGGACGAATCAGTCTATAGAGATGGTATTACTAAACTAAAACACCGCTATGAGTAATGTATCAGCCTTGAAGGAGCTTATGTTGTGAAATAAAAAAAATTCTTAAAAACGTTGTTTTTCTTGGTCACGCCGGAAACTTATCAATCCACCCTCGTAGACCTTATACAATAACACTTATCTCGTTAGTTTCTTTTCTTCTAATTATTTTCGAAAACTTCGAATGGAAATTGAGCGGAATGATTCAAAATATTTTCTAATAGCAGGCTGTTCATAGAAATTCTGATTGAATATTCATTTTAATGAGTGTAATCAAAAATACAATCTTTTAAAGTGAAGAATGTTCATTTCGGTGATCTGTATCTTCTATGATATTCAAAAATCAGTGTCCTGCAAGTAAAACAAAAATAATTGTTTATTCTTATATTATGGAAATCAATTTAAATAAAAAAATTAAGGTTCAAATAAAACTTACTTATTTTTTGTTCCTATATATTTTGTCTTAAAATAAAACTTAAAATGTTACAGAATGATAAATAATGAACATCACTTTAGCGTCGATGAGGTTATACGCAATTATAAGATTGTTTTCACAATGTAAATAAATTTTTCGCCTTTTAATTATGATATTCACAACAAGTAGCCCAAAAATTTAATACTATGTTTAAATCAATAAATGAAAAGTAACATGTAAACGAAAGAACATTAGATGTTTGCGAGATAAGAAAGATGTTCAACAAGCTGAGACATAATGCTTATAAATTCGCAATGTGTGCAGCAATTTAGGTTCTTTTCCATAATTTTTTACTGATCTCATTTGAGTTTGGTAAATGAAACCTTTTGCTACAATCATAATTTTTTTATTTGCTAGATGTACCCAAGAGACCTAACCGGAAAATTTATAGTGATTCGATGCAGGAAACATCGATACTTTTTAAGATTTTGATCCTTTTACTCATTTTTGGAGTTATATATTAGTCGAATTTGTTTTAATTTTCAAATTTAAGGCGATTCTGATACATTAGAAAAGTCTATAAATTATTTGTTTTATTCTATATTTTATGACAGTATAGTAGTACAAGTATCATACTATCTAATGTATCCAATACGTCTGCATATATGCAAGTGAATGCATTATCCATATCCATCACCTGATTACCTAGTTGCCCAGCTCGCGCAATTGTCTTGAGTGTATGCGGGGGGGGGGGGGTGAGATGCCATCGAGAAACTGTAATATAACAGAATTCATTATTATACAATGCAAAAAACAAAAAAAATCCAAGGTGAAATTCAAATAGAAAATTCTAATAAGCCTTCCCATTTTTAGGAATTATTATGTAATAACAATTTTCATTCTGCCCGTTATCAAGAAGCTTAAGAATGAGACCAAAATATTTTATTGTAAGTATCCTTGGTAAGAATTATTTTCAGTACTCACCAATTCTTTGAACTAATATAGCTATATATAAGTAAAATAGTTTAATTGACTATATTAGAATTATTATATAGGTTTCGTCAAGAACATGTTAGATGAACAGCTTAATTATAATAAATTGTATTTAATGGACACTGTCTGGACAAATATATCTTCATACAGCTTTCTATATTTACAGTATTTATACACATATTTATAGGTTTGAAGTAAGAGTAGACTTGTTTATAAATCGTCAATCACCTGCGCAACGCGGACGTCTTGAGCATGTCTAAATTGAGAGTGGGATGGTCTTAATTTAAGTTTCGAACTGAGCCGGGCCTGTGGGCTCGTATAGAAACGTTTTGACTGTCTTTAAGCAAGTGTGTTTTAATAAAATTATTGTCTAATCCTTTATGCTAAGAATTTATAGACGAATTGATTAATTTTTATATTTTACAGACTTGTGTGTTGCACGGTATGGTCACTGTGATTTGAAGGTTACAGCCATTGCGTCAGTCATGTACAACGACTGATAATCCTACCGGATGATCCTACGGCGATGTAATTTTAGGAGCTGTTATTTATGGAGACTTCTTCCTGGAGTATGTAAGCTTCGTTTTTCTTTTCTTATTGTACAGGAGATAGTATCGTGGATGTTCACGGGATGTGAATGATCATTTCATTGTAAAATTTCCATGAAAATCAAATCTACCCGCTGTCGCAATGACTTTAGTTACGCTTCCCACATTTATCGCAATTTTGCACGCGAAAATCAACTTATACCAGGGTATCGCGATTTCATTCATTCATAAGCAGCTCGGCCATTTGGAAGGAGTACCCGTCTGCGAACTACATAATCCTCATGATTGGTATCCGCCCCATGACGCTATAATATAATCTACGTCGTCAAAATATAAAATCCGTGTAATTTTCGACGCTTCACGTAAAACTAGGAAAAATCAGAGTTTGAATGATTTCTTATTATCATCCAGCCTTACAGAGTGATCTGTTTCTTATATTACTCAATTGTCGGAAATCTTTGTATGTATTTACTGCGGACATTGTCAAACTGTTCCGTCAGATACGTGGGTCTAGATATAGAGACTATCAGAGAATTGAGTATATGGGCTCCTAATAAAAGTGAGAATCCCGTAGCTTACAAGCTAACAACGGTGACTTATGGAAAAGCGTGTGCACCTTTTTTTTCAATCTGTACGCTGTTTCAATTAACTGAGGCCGAAAAAGATGGGTTTTTTCTCCGTACGCGTTGCCTTCAAATAAATACTTATGTGGAGGATACCTTTACCGGACCTGACGAAATTAGAGGTAGCGATACATCTGCTAAAAGAACTTATTAACTTTTTAAAGAAAGTTGAAATCGAGCTAGGTAAGTGAGCAGCAAATTAACGTTATTTGCTTCCTCCGACTTCACAGAACTATAGTATTAACAAAGCAAGGGCAATTAATGTTGATGAATCAGTGAAAACTTTACACCTGAATTGGGATCTGACTCTTGATCTGTTTAATTTTACCGCCTTAGATTTAAAAAAAAATGGTAGATGCAAAAACTAAACGTGAAATCCTACCAAATATTGCTCGATTTTTCGATTCACTCGGCTGGATTTTTCCGGTAACCGTAACAGGTAAAATATTAATGCACGATTTGTGGATTCGAGCTTGCGAACGGTGGCTCAATTATTTTAATTCTCTTTCAATAATTTTGGAAATGGTTTGGGGAGTCTGTTGGATGCACTTCACAAATACATGGATTTTCAGATGTATTATCATGGACTTATACTGCAGCAGTATATTATATTAGGAGCGAAACTAGAGACGGTCGATTTCGTGTTTGTTTAGTAGCCCCGAAAGCAAAGGTCGCTCCCCTACAAAGTATGCCGAGTTCAGTTAGTATATCTAATTTGTAACTCTATCGAGGTACTAATAACATTACTTAAACACATTAAAAATTAGAATTTTTAAAAAGTATACCTGTTTATGCTTGGACGGACAGTCAAATTGTGATTACCTGACCTAAAAAACATCCCTATTTTTGGAAAATGTTTCTTGCAAATCGTGTATACTTCGTGCAAACTGAACTCCCACCTTCTAATTGGATTTATGTGCTAACGAAAGAAAATCCAGCCCATTCAGGGACTTAAGGTTCTAAACCCTGCGAACTAAATACCGCTGATCTATAGTGGCAGGAGCCTCATTGGCTCTCTGAAGGTATCGAGAATTGGCACACACTAACATCACCACTACAGATCTTACACACTAAAATAGCTCCGGCTGAACCGGACATACTTTTACGTTTTTTTTTCACTGACAAGATTAGATAAAACCTCGCTGTTTGATGTTCTAACTGCATCAGAATTAATTTATGGTCGATAAACAGTAATAAGATTAGTGCAGGTACATATATTGAATGTAGAAATCGAGATATTAAAGGCAGGAAAGAATCTTCCGAAACACGATGTTCTACTAAAATTAAATGCTTATTATGATGATGGTATCTGTCTCATACTAGTAAGTTGTCGGCTGATTAATTCACAATTATCTCATATATCCAAACATCCACCGATTTTATCACACCGATCGCCACTTAGTTGACTGTTTGTGCGTCGCGCGTACCGCGCATGTTTACACGGTGGTTCTACGTAGACTTTCAGCACGGTTATACAGAAGGTATGGATATGAGGATGAAATAATCTAATAAAAACAAAAAGTCGAGGTTGTATAGCATATCAAAAAGTAAAAGCACGACTAGCTCAACAAATAATGGAGAATTTACCGGTCGAGCGCGTAACACCGGCTAGAGCGTATACTTTAGTAGTTCGTATACATATACGATTTTAAATATTTTATACATCGCGATTTTAAATCCTACAAGCACCTGTGTTTTAATAAAATTATTATCTGATCTTTTGTGCAAAGTATTTATAGACGAATTGATTAATTTATATTGTAGAGACTTGTGTATTACGCGATGCGGTCATTGTGATTTGAAGGTTATAGCTTTTGCGTCAGTCAGGTGCAGCGACTGATCATCCTATCCGAGAATGTAGAAACCAAGGCTCTTGCAGCCTATCTGTCGGCAGTTCGTTAACTCCCATCATTTGGTCATACTCTTGCAGGGCACCTGAAATCCATCCGTTGGATTGATTTCACGAGACCTCTCGGTGTTCTTCATATGTACATTTAAATATATAGTTTTACGCTAATTTTATTTGTGTGAACAGAACATAATTATTGTTGAGTTATTAAAATTAAGTTTTAACTTTATTTACGTTAATTACATAGTATATGGTTGGTTTATAAGTATAATAATAATTAGTATAATTAGTAATAATAATAATTGTACTTAGAGTTTGCTAATAACAGGCTTTTTCTCTATTAGCAGCTAGAGTTTTTAATATCCTTGAGCATTAGATTCATTTGATTAGTAAATAAATACTTTTATATATATACAGTGTCCAGAAAGTCCCGGAACACCTTAATAATTGTCCACGTAAACTGATTTTGGACAAGGTCAAATGCAGTCTAAAGGTAACTTTTGTCAAGGAATTTAATAGTGACCTTGGATTTGACTTTAGGTTTGCCTTTCAAGGTTATTTCAAAGTCAACTTTGTTTTTTTCAAATACGAATCCCTATTTTTGACAACGGAAATCCAAAGAGCAGCAAATTTTATGCCCAAACATGTGCTCAAGTCATGGGTCAAGGATAACCTTGATGGTCACACAAGATAATTTAACCTCGAAAAAGGTCTGGAAACCTCTTGGTATACGAAATTATCAATTCTTGTACCACAGAAGCTTTTACCTTTATCAAGGTACGTGCAACGGGGACGCTCTGCACGGTACTTGACTGCCTTGAGAGGTACTATAGAATGGCCAGCTAGATCACTTAATCACTTGACTTAACATCTATTGATTATTTTGTTTGAGTTACTTAAAAGATAGAGTATACAAAACAAGACCTCAAAATGAATCAGCGCTTATTCCTACGGAAATGATCCAAAACACAGCTGATGTTTTTTACTACCGGTTAGCTTATTGTCAAGAAGTAAATGGAGGTGAATTTGAGCAGTTGAAGTAAATATTGCAGTCCATGATCAAATGTGAAAGACAAGGAGACTCACGCCAATCAAGCACCCCAAAGGGAACAGATTTTACTATGTTCACGTCATTTTTTCTGGGTAATGCTAAAAGTAAATAAGAAAATTCAGAGTAGAAGAATTCAAAGAGGTTTCCAGACCTTTCTTTCGACCTTTCTTTCGTCCGACTGTTCTTGTTTCTAGTCACCTCCAAAGAATTTAAAATAGAACTATTGCTACAAGAAATTATATTTAAAAATTAAAAATTTTAAATAAAAATAAAATTAATAATAAAATAAAATAAAACTAATAAAAGGAATAAAAATAATAAAAACAATACTCAATATTAGTAAAGGAAAAGCTCACTGCCCCCAGCACCTTAAATTTAAATTCATCTTTGCTGTCCGACATTTCGAACTGCTACGGTTCATCCTCAGGAACTAAATGAAAATGAAAAACCGAGGATGCTACTTTATATACTCCATCCTCACTGCAATTTTATTCATATACTATTTACAGGATCCTCACTTTCTTGACTTAAATGCAAAATACATATTTTATATTAATAAAGAATGATAAGTGCAGTCAAATTTACTTGACTCTAACATTACATTTATGTTATTACAATTATTTAAAATATGAACAGTTTCTCTTTTATATATATTTTTAATACCTTGTCCAAAAAATATCTTTACTTTCAAAATCTAAAGAATGATACAAGTCTAAACTATGTTTTTTTAGCCCGGATGTACGATTTATACTTCGTAGGTAGATGTATGATTCATACTTTACTAGCATAGAATATTGTTTTACTATTTTTCTTTTATTTATTATTTTTATTTTATTTTATTATTAATTTTATTTTTATTTTTAATTTTTAATTTTAAATAAAATTGATTGTAATAATAAGTTCTATTTCAGATTCGTCGGGGGTCACTATAAACAAGGGCAGTTTGGCTGTCACTATTTTAATCAATATATTAGGATGTCAAATATCTCCCTTCCACTTTTTTGATCTTTATTCAATGCGTTATAAAAAGTGTTACAGTAGTCAGATTTACTTCAAGTATGTGCCGTTTTGTTTGATAATCTGTTTCCATCTAGACGGCAATTTCATAATACCCCTCGTAGAAACCCCTCTCCTTATTTATGAAAAACTCGGACAGCTACTTTTCAGAAGCCTCTTTTGAGTCCAACTTTACACCACCAAGAGCGTTAGACATGGACAGTTGTCGCTAAGTCCGTAGCTTCTGTCGAGTCGTCAACGAAGTGTGTGGTCTGGCGTTGTCCTGGTGGAACACTACACCCTTCCTGTTGGCCAATTGTAGACGCTTCTGGTCGATAGCCTGCTTCAAGCGGTCCAGTTGTTCACAGTAGATAGTAGAATTAAGCATCGGCCATATGGGAGCAACTCATAGTGGATGATTCTCTTCCAATCCCGCCAAACACACAGCAAAACCTTCCTGGCCGTCAATCCCGGCTTGGCCACTGTTTGGGATGGTCCACCGGCCTTGGATCACAACCATTTTCGCTTGATATTTGACGTATGTGATTCAATTTTCGTCGCCAGTCACCATCCGAGTCAAAACTGGATCGAGTTCGTTCCGTTTCAGTAGCACATAGTAGGTGTTGATTCGGTCCAGAAGGTTTTTTTGCGTCAAATCATGCGGCACCCGAACATCAAGCTTTTTTGTATCCAGCCTTCTGTAGATGGTTTAAAATGGTTTGATGACTAAGTCTCATCTCCTGGGTGATGTCACGACATGCCACATACCAGTCTAACTCAATAAATTCCATGATTTGATCGGTACTCGTCGTCACAGGTCTTCCGCCGGCTGGGTTATCCATTGGGTCGCTTTCAATGGCTCTGAGTCGTTGAAACCATACCTCTGCGGTTCGAAGCGATAACGTGTCGTTCCCCAAAACACCATTAGTTTCACGGAACGTTTCTTTGGCAGATTTACCTTTGACGAAGGAAAACTTTAAAGTAACGTGAATTTCAAGGTTATTGAACTCCATGTTTACACGACTATAACTTTTGAACGAAATATCCAAAATAATCATGCATAGCTTAGTTTTTTATGTTATATGAAGACTTTTCAAATGATGTATAGTATTGCCAGATACGACCTCTGTAGCGCTTTGTACAGAGCCGTGAAATTCATAAGACAAAAAGGCGGAAAGGATATATTTGACAACCTAATATTATATTATATAGGCTGTAAAAACGATAAAAAATTTATGGATTTAAATCAGAACAGTCAAGATAAGTAAAATTTTTAATTTTTTCATCTTATTATTTGAATACACATCGCATGCAGCAGATAGTTCGATTCATCGATTAAGAAAAATTCGCAACTTAAAACCATGAAAATTTACTATACTTTTCGATGTAGATTGATATCTATAATTTCTATATTGGACATTATATTTATGAAACAATATTCTAGTCCTAAAAACTGATTATAACTATCATATAGAAGAAAATCCCTAGACAAACTCAATACAATAGCCGATTAAATTATTTATTAATTGAAGATCATAAAAATGGATAAGATATTTGCATTTTTTATTAATGATATTATGTTTGAGAATTTCTTCTAAAATGGCAGTTTTCGCTTATCTACAACTTGATAAAAATAAAATTAATTGAATGTGTTCTTTGTCAGCAATGTATATTTGATTTGCATTAACTATAGATTTATACTTTTTGAATGAATATGTCTATTTCGTTTATTACCCCTAATTGAAAGTAATAAAATGTTTAATCTATTATATTTTATTTTATAATGTATATTTATTAAACTAAAATTGTTATAAAATATACATTCGCGTTAAAAGCAATTAACTCATGAAATAGTCTTAATGGACATTCTCAACTTTTGATCTATGTTTACGAAATTAATATATCTAGAAAAATCTAATAAATATAGACTATAAATTTTTTTCAAAAAGTAATTTTTATTATTGTTATATTTTTAAAATATATCGAAGATGGTGAAAGTGATAGATTAACCAGAAGAACAAAAAGGCCAATGGCGAATAAATTACATTCTTTAGGACAGTAATCCAAAACTTCGATATGACCATTCGAATGAGCTAGCATAGTATGAATAGTTTAACGCTGATTACGTTAAGGTCACAAAATACAAGTCGCTCGCTACTGGCCACAGCTGCAAACGATTGCGATGAACGTTAATTGTGCACGCGTATAGTACTACTTTAGTTTTTATGAGGACATGCACGATCTGAGCGGTAGACGCCAAAATCGGTTTGGCGTCTATGTATCTATCTATCTATCTATCTACTTTAGACGTTCACTCTACAATCCAATCGCAAATTCTAATACGCGGCTTAGAATGTATATATGCCAAAGTTATTAATTAATATATGATTATTTTCAATACCAAATATACTGTATGACAGTCGGAAGGTAATATAGAATATATGTTACGAATTTTATAGGAATTGCTTCAATCGTTTATTTCGTTCAACTTGTACAAAGAAACACGCTTTGATATTATATATATATATATATATATATATATATATATATATACACGTGCGAATTAATTAGTAATCACCATTTTTCTCTGTTATTTCGAGGTACGGCCGAATGGGACAGCAGCAGAGGAGAAAATAGCACGACTACGAGCCCGAACCGATGCGCGCGCACGCGTCGTAACGAGAGTGAAAAGCGTATGCCGTCGCCGCGCGAAAGAGCGAGATAAAGGAGAGGGCCCGGTGAAGAGAGGGGGAAGTGGAAAACGCGCCGAGGAGAGAGACAATTATTGCGACAATTATTGTTATTATGTTCGACCGTCGAACGAGATTGAGAGTTCCCGAGATTTTTCCCCGTTTGTTGAGTTCGTGAAGATTACGTTCGACGTTGTCGTATGAGTTTTCGATGTTTCACCTGCTCCTCCGATAGCCCCGCGAGTTGAGTGACAATTTAGAAGAAATACAGCCAAGAGACGAGCTTGTCGAGTGTGAGTGTTTTGTTCGCGAGAACGAAGCGTGCCGTGTTGTACCGCGATACCGGCTACCGAGTTGGCCGACCCCCAAGCCCGCATCGCGAAGAAGAAGGAGGTGACGACTAGAGCTCACGCGAGCCCGAGTATCCCAAGCCTGGACGAGGGAGGTGGCAGTAAGGCTCGCCAGCCGATTTCGACGAGCCCAAGGAGAGGAAGATCACCAGCCAGCGCCTTCTTTCGACAGCCGACGACAGCACGGTGAGTACCAACGGCCAGCGATCGCGTAGATGTAAGCCCGGGCTACGGTTCGCGTAGCGACGGCGGCATGTCCGCGAATACGAGAACGTGCGCGCGCGGGATAGAAAGCTGTTCCAGAAGAAGAGTCGGTAGCCCAGAGAGGACGACTGCGAACTAGCGAATGTGTGCATGTGTGTGAGAGAGAGAGAGAGAGAGAGAGAGAGAGAATTAGAGTGCGTGCGCCGCGGAACGGAGTGTGAGTGCGAGTGAGAGAGCGAATACCGAGACCGGGAGTGCGAGAGAGAGAGAGAGAAAGAGAGAGAGAGAGAGAGAGAGAGAGAGAGAGATCGAGATCGAGTGTGTGCACCGCGTAGATGAGGTGCGTGTGCGCGATATCGAGATTTGCGCGAGAGTGAGTGAGAGAGAATACGATTGAGAGCATTGTAGCGTCCGGGAAAAATAAAGAGAACTTATACTATTGAACGTGGCGTTCTTATTGACTGCCGCCCCCTTCCCATTTTGTATTATTATTTAGCGTTGCTCCGCTCTATCAGCGGACGCCCTCGTGGTGAGAGGACGAGCCACCATCCGTCGGAGGAATCCGCAGGTAGGTGGTCAGAGTGAGCAATATATTCTGTAGCGGCGGGCTGGGCAAGGGCCGCAATATTGCAATGGCGCCCAACGTGGGGCAGCGCTGAACGGGGAGGACGGCAGTGCGCGAGAGAGTGAACGGCTTAGGACTTAACCTAGTCCGGCCACGTGGCGCGGGAAGTCCGTCATTATTGTGCGCCTGTGGGCGGAAGTGCGTCGTTGACTAGACGTGACGACAGCAGTAGTGGCTAGGAGTGGGTCAGACCGCCCGCCGCTGGCCACTCGAGAAACTAAGTGCCCGAGCCGCGGGACTAAAAAAAATTTTTTTTAGATAATGGAATAAATATGAAATAGAGTTAAATATTGTGCGTGTTCCTTACATATTTTTTATATATCTATTAAAATACATACCAATATTATATCAAATATTATTATATATGAACTTATTTAAATTATATTAATCTATTAATTTATTAAAATTATAATAGAATTAATTATAATTAATTTTAATTATATTCATAATATAACTGGGTTCAAATCTAATTGATTTGAGATTTAGTAGTTAATAAATTAAATGTACGTAAGGTTTTAATAACATTTAAACTTAAATTAAATTGCTCGAATTTCTGGCGGATGTCAGTATAGATTGCAATATTATTTGCAATATACTTCATTTGGTGGGTCCGAGAGCAAATAGAGGAGGTGCCCGATATATATTACCGTTTTCTTGATCACTTTAGCAAAATCCATTATTCGCGAGCCATTCATACAGCTTAGACAAGAGAGAAGAATATTTCAAATTATTTTAATAGAAGATACAAGTAATTCACCACTTAGATAATAAATTGGACGTGAATCAAGATGGAACAGTCAGAAGGTAACTTAACACAATCGGAGCAATACCGGAGGTTGGTGCGACAGATGCTGACCGTGGATAGAGGTATGCGACACAGACTACCAAACTTAAGAGCTGAGAGTCGGGAAAATCTAGCAAATAGGCTACGAGAGCTACGCCTTAGCCCGAGAGGAGACGTACCGGTGTTAGCAGAGCGGCTGCTACGAAACGCATACAAAGCGCTCGGAATTCGAGAGGACGTACCGTGGTACCCCGAATGGGATGAGAACACGGGAGATTATACAGCTGAGGAGATGCTGCCAGCCCTGAAAACATCTGGCATCGAGAAGGCAGAGGAGATGCCGCTATTAGGAGCAAGCTCGTCCACCAGCATCGCGGAGTCCGTGAGACTACCAAAGAAGTTTGGGAATATCGGAAGAATCCCTGCTCAAAGCCATGCCATGCACCTTATGCCGCGGCGCTCGAAGCTGGGTTAGGAGCATTCGAGATGATGTGCATATATGGAGAGATTTCAAATGTCGTCTGCGGCACCAGTACTCGAAGCTACTGGATCGGGACGAACTATGGAGCGAATTGAAGGTACAGACCCAAGGTGGTGGCGAAACCATCGCGCAGTATCTGATAAGATTAAATAGCATTATCCGCTGATTTAAGAGGAAACCTTCGCTGCGCTTCTAAAAATAGTCTGTCGCAATTTACGGCCAATATATAGGAAATATTTGAAATAGACTGCGATAAAAGGTACACTTCGCCCCCACCGAAGGACAAATGCCAGATACCGCAGGCCGTCTATAATGTACCTAAAGGTAGGTCAAAGGAAACAACGCCTCTGGATACGAATAGCCAATCGTCCAGCAGCAGTTCATCCCAGAGTGATACGGACCGAGGCCACAGCCGAAAAGAGCATCGAAGACGGCGGAAGAAAAGGGATGGACAAGTCGCTGCAGTCGAGGAAAATGGAACGTCCACCAACAGTCCGAAGCAAGAGACTTGGGCCGAGATTGTGAAGAGTCGACCGTCGAACAATAATGTTCGAGTGATAAAAAAGAATCTAGGCGGCACGCAAGAACCGATCAGATGGACGAGAGTATACACATCGCGATCGACGAATAAGCCGCAGATGAGGCCAAGGGCGCAATTTGAGAATACGTCCGAGAGAAGATCGGTGTCTACGCCAAAGGAGACAACATTCACCGGAATATGTTATACTTGCCACGTATCGGGGTACCGAGCGGCAGAATGCCCATGTCGACAGTGCTTTACTTGTCATCAAGTCGGGCATAGTTCAGCACAGTGCCGACGGAAGTCATGGCCAAAGCAACAAATAATAGATGGAGAAACTTGTCAAGTCTGCCAAGCGCGTGGTGTAACTTTTCAGACGTGCACGAACTGTGTGGCAAGATGCGCGCAGTGGGAAAACGAAAGCACGGACAGGCTGCGCAGTCCCCAGTCACACGCACGAAGTCAGGGACTCTCGGCGAACCTTAAGCGCCGGGGCCCGCGAATTTTATCCGGCCCGTGAGCGCAAAGACGTGGCTCAGCAACGGCTTTCTGTCGAGTGGACTGACAAGCTGGTTCAACCACCTTCTGCAGTCCTGGAGGGGAGAGAGACTGTACATCATGCAGTCGAAAACAAGAGTCATGAGTCAAATTACTAGGAAGAAGCTGGGCCATCGTGGAGAAATTGCCCGAGAGCTTCGCAGCCGGCGAAAAGGAGGGAGCCATGTCAACTAGTCGAGAGTAGCGAGTATGAGGAGGACATTAGGCCAGCGGAAATCGAGGAGCTAACTAGCCCCGCGCAGCCAGCGAGAAACAAGATAGCTGGAAACAGGACGGAGAACCGACGCTATATTAAAATATGCATTGGAGGAGAGATATACCGTGCATTATTCGATCCAAGAGCAATGTGTACACTCTTCAGAGTATACTCTGTACTGACAGCCAGATACAGAGATCGGCTAGAGAGGTCGTACATAATCGTCAAAGGAGCGAGACCGAGTAACCATAGCAGGAGAGATAAAGATGCGAATGGACATCGAAGGCCACGAGGATTACGTGAGGGTAAGAGCATTTAATGCTCTAGACCACGATGTCATACTCGGCATTGACTTCTGTTATGCGTGGGATATCGAAGCTAAGTTAGGCCGTGGATTATGGCGTGCCCGAGAAGGAGAGTGGAGAGAATTTGACCGAGATGTTGACGATGAGAGAGCACAAATTATAGCCAAGTGTGCAGGCATTTCAGAACTGGAGACCGCAGAGCATCAAGAAATAGAAAGGCGAGTGGAGAAGATACCCCAGAGCGAACGAGAAAGCGGCATGACGTACCTACCGAGTACCAGATCATCGTAGAGGACGTAACGCCGGTAAAGCACCATCCGAGACGCATGTCACCGAAAATGTGGCAGGTAGCGCAGGAAGAGGTCGCAAGAATGTACCGAGAAGGTATTATAGAAAAGTCCGCGAGTGATTGGAGCAGCTCGCCCATGATCGTCAAGAAGTCAGATGGAAGCAACAGGTTCTGTATAGACTACAGAGACCTAAACAAACGGACTAAGAAGGATGAATAGAGAATCCTGAAATCATGAAAAGACGAATCCTGGACAATCTGCGGAAAGCCCGATATATCTCGACCATCGATTTGAAACAAGCGTATTTTGAAGTACCAATGGCCGAAAGTAGTAAACGTTACACTGCCTTTGCCATACCAGGCTCAGGGCTGCGGCAATTTAAGCGGATGCCATTCGGGCTAACGAACGCGCCGACGACATTTCAGCGACTCGTAGATGCGTTGTTCGGGCCCGAATACGAGCCTTGGCTGTTCGCCTATCTAGACGACATCATCGTCGTGACGAGAGTTTTGAGGACCATATCAAGTATCTGGAAGCAGTACTGTGGAAATTGGTTGATGCGGGACTGCAAATCAGCCGCAAGAAGTGTGAGTTCGGCTGCACGAGAGTCGCGTATTTGGGATACGTTTTAGACCGAAAGGGGCTACGAAAGAACCCGGAGAAGGTCACGCTCGTCCTGGAATACCCAGCACTCAAGAATAAGCGGGGTTGGGTATGCGTTAGGGTGGTATGCCCGTTTCATCGAGCATGATTCGCAGATCAAAGTGCCACTGTGTAAGCTGCTGAAAAACAATCAAGCGTGGATATAAGGCGATGATCAGGAGGAGGCGTTTTAGACATTGAAGACAGCCTTAACACGAGCGCCTGTACTAGCGCGACCTAATTTTGCCCGTGAGTTCGCCGTCCAGAGTGATGCGAGTGACTATGTGATTGGGGCTGTGCTGACGCAAGAGTTCGAGGACGGAGAGCACCCCATTGTATACGTCAGCAGAGTATTGAGGCCCGCGGAGAGAAATTACACGACGTCCGAGAGGGAGTGCCTAGCACTCATCTGGGCCATCAAGAAACTGCGTTCCTACCTTGAAGGTTACCATTTTAAGGCCATAACGGATCAGAGTGCTTTGCGATGGCTCCAGAACTTAAGAGAGCCAACAGGACGCTTAGTGAGATGGGCACTAGAGATGCAACAATGGAGCTTCCAAATACTCCATCGTAAAGGAGCCATGCACCACGTCCCTGACGCCTTATCACGAGGAGTAGGTGAAGAGGACGAGATTGCTGTGTTCGAGAAAATTGACGACTCTTGGTACCTGCAGAGAGTACAGGAGGTGCAAAGTAACCCCAGCAAGTTCGTCAGCTGGAGGGTTGAGAATGGACTACTCTACAAGCATGGTAAAGATCGGCTACTTGATCCCCTCCAATTCCCTCAGTAAGGATGGCGGCTCATGGTACCGGTCGAAGCTCGGAGAAGAGTACTGGAGGACGCGCATAACATAGCCTCGTCAGGACATTTGAGAGTCGCGAAGACTTATGACAGAGTAGCCTGCGAGTATTATTGGCCAGGAGTATGGCATGATGTCTACGACTGCGTCGATAGCTGTGAAGAGTGCCAGAGATATAAAGTGTAGGCTTAATCGGTTAGAGAATCGTAGAACGCCCGTCGGCGGTCGTGGCAGCAGATATGATGGAGTTCCCCAAGAGTAACGGACAATACCACTATATCTTGGTCGTTCAGGACCTATTCACCCGATGGATCGACATGATGCCTCTGCGTACTGCGGACGGTAAGGCAGTTGCTGGGAAATAGTTTGTCAACAAAATCTTAAAAGAGGTACTAGAGGAATACGGGGTGAAGCACGTTACCACAATGCCATATCATCCTCAGGCGAATCCCGTGGAAAGGAGCAATCGGACACTGAAGACAATGATCACCACGTTCGTCGGAAGCGATCATAAGAGCTGGGATCAGCACTTGCATGAACTGCGCCACGCCCTCAGTACGGCGGTGTAGTTAAGCACGAAGGTGGCGTCGGCCTTCTGGAATTACGGGAGTGAAGTTGAGCCCTGAGGTATGGCAGGACCGCATGAAGCGCCTCGATGCTCCGCACGACCTCGTAGCACGCTATATCGACGAAGCCAAGGAGAAGCAAGCTCAACACTACAACAAAGGGCGACGCAATATCAGATACGCCGTAGGCGACCTCGTACTGCGCCGAGTACGCGTGTTGTCGAACGCACTGCAAGGATTCTCAGCAAAATTGGCGCCAAAGTACGAAAGACCATTCGAAATCACGGAGGTGAAATCGCCGAAAGTATACGTACTAGCTACGGGAGACGCGAGAAGAATATCGACGGCTCATGTGAACGATTGAAGAAGTACCGAGTGCACGTGGGTAGCACAAGAGTGCAGCCCAGAAGAGAGAAGAGAGAAGAAGACGAAATAGCCTGAGAGTAGAGACAAAACAAAGCGAATAGATCTCCTTGCCCGAAAGAGAAAGAAGGTAACGACCAAATGAAGTTGGGATCGTATTTGAGACGTGTACGATTGGGTAACATAGTTAATAGTAATTTGGGTAAGATAGTTAATAGTAAATTAGATAAGATAGTTAATGGTAAATTGTCGCTTAGGGTAGAAACGAAGTAATAATATTAATAATATATAAATATATATAATAATGTGTGTAGATAGTAATAATAAATATTCCGCGAACGGCAGAGATTCCGACCGCGTAATCCGGGGCGGGACGACGAACGAGTTGTGAGTATTAGGATAATTAGTCCGTAGGTGAAGTTTTGTGTTGTAATTAGTATTATCATTATTAATCTATCAGCGTACCTTAGTTTCGAGAGATCCGGGGCCTGGGCCGGTTCACTTTATATAATGGAAGCCGTTGGTTACTCCTACGGAGGACCTCCGGCTTAGGAGGGGGGTGTTTGTGACGGAAATCACAACGAACGACGGCCTCTACCCCGGGTACCTCGGAAGAAGCTGTGCGAATTAATTAATAATCACCATGTTTCTCTGCTCTTTCGAGATACGGCCGAATGAGACAGCATCAGAGGAGAAAATAGCGCCCCCTCCCCATTTTGTATGCTTATTTAGCGTTGCCCCGCTCTAGGTGCTGAGAGTGAGCAATATATTCTGTAGCTGCGGCCGGGGCGAGAGTGGCAACGTTACAAAATATATATATATATATATATATATATATATATATATATATATATATTGTAACCACTGGACTACCACACGGCGATTCTTACACATTTATTACGATGACCATTTACATAATACGCGCACAGCTACTACTAAAAACCTATGTACAGTTTATTCACATGGATCCAATCCCTAGTGAGTTCTATCGCCACTTAAAATGCATTATATACAGGCGGAACGTGGCGGTGTGGTAAGGGGGAAAACACGGGCACCTATGTTACTGATGATGTGGTGAGAGACGAGAGGGCACGATATATATTATATTGTAAGCTACGGTACTTGCCGGACAAGCTGTCGATCTGCGGGGCTCTCAGCTCCGGGCGGCTGCAGACCGAGAGGCACGGGATAGACCGTGCGGCGGTGATGAAGAACGACTGCGTCTATATATATATATATATATATATATATATATATATATATATATATATAGTTCCATAATATTGTCTAATATAAATTTATTAGCGTGGTTAAATGATAAATTTTTAAAGCGATGCAGACGGCTTACAATGTTATAAAAACTTTGAAGACCTTTTATATTAACGCCCGCAAGTAGCAAAAATACTCACTTTACGATGGGAGAAAACGGACAAGGAGAGAAACATTTGGATTTATTGAACTTTTATAAAGTAGACATTAATATTAATAAAATATTGCAGCAATAGTGATGTTTCATAAATTTAGACTAAATAGTCCTCATTAAATGCAAAATTTTCATTTGATTATTTCAGTACAACTTTCAGTGTGGAATAGACACTGACGTACGTAGAATATTATGACAATATTAACAACTGTTAAATTTTTATAGCAACTTATTTCAATCATTCAAAATATTTGATAGTGGCTAACGATTTATTTGAACTCAGTTCCCGAAGATATTTTATATCCCGAGATCTATGCAACTCTTTATATTTTACATATTTATGTTGCGTAATTAGTAATGTTTTTGAGAATGTACTATTAAATACTATTAATTAAATCTATTATAAATAATTTTAAACCACATAAAAATTGACTGTTAAGGTGTGTATAATTTGAACAAATGACAAATAGTAGTTCAACAAATTCTTATTTAGATATTTTTTTTAAAGCAAGGAGTCTGCAAATTTCAAAAAAATTTAAGTATAGTCAACATTTCTGCTTGGGCTATTCTTCCAGCACGAGATGAGAGAGCTCTTCAAGCAGCAGTAGCAACAATTGGCCCGATCGCCGCTTCTATCAACGCCAGTCCAAGAACATTCCAACTATACCAGTAAGTAGAAAAAGTTTAAGTATTTAAGAGTACTATATCATCTGTAACCGAAATGGCTATGACATTTCCTGATCGTGTATATATATATATATATATATATATATATATATATATATATATAATGTTGAGGAAAATCTATGTTATAGATATAGAAAATATTTTTCATAACAACAAACAAATAACTAAATTCTAAATGCACACACAAACTCATGTTTCACGTAACGCCTTATTTTGATTTTATTGCTCTGTGTATTGCAGTTCTATACATACAAATATTTTTTTATTCAATTTTCTTTTGGTCTATGCCTCATTATTTTTCTGTATTATTCTTTTTTTTTCTAAATTCTTTATGATATTCTTTCTTTCGATGATTGTACTTCAGTCCCTTTTTTCGTAATAAATTTCTCTATCTAATTTTAACTTCTTTCCTTATCATAATATTTCCTTTCCATAGAAATATCTTTATCTTCTATTTCTTTTGCTTAGATTTAATGTACTGATCTGAAATTTCTTTTAATTATTTACGTAATAATGTTGCATTTAATCGAAAATTAGAAATTAGATGTTAGAAATGACAATCACACTGTCATTATTTTAGTATAATATATTATATTACAAAGTATATATATTATATTTATATAAGTATATATAATAAGTATATATATTATATTTATTAATATAACAAAAAAGAGAAACCTGAATTAAGCCTCAAATCCTCAGTATGTATTTGTCATATGTTCTCTACATGAATATCCGCTTTGTTTATAACACTACGTTCTAATTGTAAGGGCCTCCGATTTCTTTTCATGTAAAAACAATGAAAGGAACAAAAAAGTCTATCACTAAATTGGTACAACGAGTGAATTAGGACTGCACCTGCTATCCCTCTCTAATACATACCCGCGGGCTACCGTTGTCACTCTTCCTCGACTCTTGCGAGCGAATATTGAGATGTATACTGTGCAAGGGGAAACCAAGAGTTCATACACCAGCGGGTATACCCTGATTGTATATAACGGGTTTACTCGTGTGAATACCCATATAATATATAAGTACATGCGTATAAATATGTATATATATATATATAGTGACCCATTTTAATCGGCGCAGTTGAATTACTCGCAACCTATGGCAGATATGGCAAAGTGATTCTAACAAAAGTTGTAGAGGATAAAGGAGGCATCATAATAGGGCTAATACTAATAATAGGGCTGTTTTTGACCTTGAACTGTGAAGATGTATTGACTTGTTGAAGTGTGTGTGTGTGTGTGTGTGTGTGTGTGTATGTGTACATGCACGCACCTGTGTATATATGAGCACAGATATGTGTATGAATTCTATATATACGAATAATCATAAGCAAATTAATTCAATATAACATTAGAAATTAAATAAAATCAGATAATAACACAAATAATATAGTATAAATACGTATTATAAATTTGTATTGTAATTATAATAATATACTAGTATTATCATAAGAATATTATGAATATTAAAGATAATTATTATTATACATTATTATTATCATTATAAATTATTCTTATTATTATAAAAGTGGTGGCAGGTCCGATGATAGACGAGCGGCGACCGAATTTCTCGACAATATTGTTATAAAATAGCCTGAAAAAGGCAAAATCGACAGTTCGCCCGGTGAACCGACTGCGATAAAGTCGTTTCACACGAACTCTTCCCGGAGTTAACAACTTGTCTAGAGATCAATAAATGCTGATATCAGAACCTTTTCCAAATTATTAACTTGCTCTCTGTTGCGCGGCACTTCTCAAATGACAGGCGATTAATAATTTACCTGACCTGAAGAGATCGTGATCCTGGTTGCCACGCGCTCCTCAAAAGACCAGCGGAATGAAGTATACCTTTAGTTTTTACCATATCAAATCAACCTATTTTAGGAAACTCTCCACGTGGAACACCGGGTATTCGTGCAGAAAATAGTGTTGAATCGACAACGTTGCGGACATTTTCACGCGTTTAGAAATGATATACCCAGTTAACTTTTTATATCTAGTTTATAAGAAATTTCTTGCGGTACTTTTAGTAATTAGAATTCATTATTTTATTTTTTGTTAAAGAATCGTATCAGAGCCTGAAAATTTAGTCTGAATAAAAAATATATTCTTTATTTAAAAATAGAGTGTGTTCAATTATAATTATTTTCCTAATCCACCGTTCGGATAATGAAAATAATACAAATAAGTTCTATTCTATGTTAGCAGTAGACAACGCGACTAAACCCATGTCTTTAAATTAACATTTTTTTGATGCTCTACGTTTTGAATCACTACAGTTCATCTTCAAAGATTTAACTTCGAAACGTCGGGCATCAAAACAAAATTTCAATTTAAGGTCGTTAATATTAGATTAACTTAATATTTCAGAAAGACTTATGCCTAATATTCAAGCTTTAACCCAATAAACACAAATTGATAAGTCAAATAAGATTGATCAAATAAGAATTTCCAATTCTTTATGTATTAATCAAACAACATAGCAAAAGTAAATTATTATATATATTCACATTCTCTTCATTTTCGTTATCCCCTCTCGCATATTGATGTGTATCATAATGTGTAATGTAATTAATAGTGTGCGTCTATATATATATATATATATATATATATATATATATATATATATATATATATTAGTTTATTTTAAATGTTACATACTATACGATATAAATACGTAATTTTATCTATTGAGTGTACAAGTAAGTTTTGAGCGTTTGTCAAAAGATGGCATCACCAGTGGTTTGCAGGTAGAAATGTCAGATCACATGTGCTATATTTGTAAGTTGTGTATCAGTCAACAACACGATATTATATTTCAAATTTCTTTCAGTGCCGTTTATTTTACCTAGCAAAACCATGAAGTTTTAAACCAAATACGACTTAAACTCATGGAGCGGCATATATTGAATTAATAAATATTTTTATCGATCTTACAGTCTTTATAATATAATATATTAGCTAAAATAATAACAGTCAGATTGTGCTTGTTTATATTCACACCTGAAGAATCTGAAATAAAACTTATTTCTATAATAAATTATATTAAAAATTTCAAAATAAAAATAACCATACATTAAAAATAAAATAATAAATAAAATAAAAATAATAAAAACAATATAGTCGTGAATAGATGTGCCACGGGTGGTTCAAATGGTTTAAAACTGGTGATCTTGAAGTTGAAGACAACGATCCTTGTAAAATTCAAAATGAACTTGCTGCATCAGCTGTTTCTTTGCGTTTAAAAGCATTGAAATTTATTAAAAAGGTTAGAAACTATGTCTCGTATGAATTGAAGCCAAGATACGTCGAAAAAAAAACCTGAGCACAGAAAATCATATACAAAGCACGGCGAGCTCGCAAAATCGACGATGAAACGAATTATGCACGGAAAATAAAGTCATACTCTGCATATGGTGGGATGTAAAGGGTGTCATATACTACGAACTGCTTTCGAGTAGTCAAACCATCATAAAACCTTTGTATCATAGTCAACTCATTCGTTTGAGGCTAGCATTAGAGGAAAAACGGCCAGAATATAAGACCCAGCATAAGTCCGTCAATTTTTATTACAATAAGGCTCGGACACATGTTGCGGTTTGGGTTAAAAATTATTTAAAGAATAATCGATGATAAATCCAGCCTCACCTACCTTATAGTTTAGACTTGACAGCATCTGAAACGTTCTTACGACAATACGCTTTAGATCAGTAGAGCGGATCAAAAAATGTCTCCATACGTTCTTGGGCTCGAAAGATTGCGACATTTTTTTATTTCGGAACTCATAAAGTGACAGAAGGGTGGTAAAAAGTTATACCTTCTGATGGACGATAAGTTGAATAAAGGATATGTAACTATGTTATCATAATAAAACCTTAAATTTGGTGAAAAAATTGATGGAGACTTGTACACCTACTATTCGTCTCCAATTAATATACGCTTTCATATTTCCCAGATATACTTTCAAATAGATATAATTTCCGAAAAAAAGTTATGTGTATTTATTAATTAATAAATATTTCTATTGCTCTTACAGTCCAATTAAATAAATTAAAATTACTACATAATAATATCAATATATATTTATATCAATACTAATACATATCAATATATAATTAATTGAAAATTATTATGACATTTAGACTATCTGTTTAAAATGACCCCCGTAGACTAATCTGAAATAAAAATATATTAGCTGAAAAAATTCTTAATTAGTAAAGTGCAATCTGACTGTCCCTACTACCTTTACCCTTTTGAAGATCAGCTAAGGTTGTCCAACGTTTCTAGCTCGCTATGGCTCTTCATCAGGCACTAAGCTAAACCTTATATTAATATTCTAATTTATCTATACCCCTATCTCCACTAAACTAAAAATTTAGTAATTCAAATATACACTCCTTCCGCTTCACAAAATGTTCAAAACCAATCAATTAATAACGAATGATAAATGTTATCTAAATTACTTGACACTAACATTAATTTCACACTATTTCGATACCATGAAATGTGAATACGTTCAAGATTCTCCCTTTTGTACTTATTATTATTACCATGTTCCAAAATATTGGTTTTCACAAAATCAACAGAATAGATAAACTTCAAGCATTTTCTATTAAACCAGAAGTAATAAGTGAACAACGTAAATTGTATTTATGTTCATAATTTCTCCTTTTTAAATATCTACTTGTTTGTCCAATGTAGCATTCACTGTAGCATTCATTACAATCCATATAATTAATTTTGTAAACAACTCCAGATTTTAAACCTAGATCATCATTATCTTTGCAATTATAAGATAACTTACTTAAATTATTACTATTTTTAAAGAAAATTTGAATGTTATATTTCCAAAAATTTCTTTTAATTCTTTCCGACAATCCTCTAACGTATAGTAAAACTATAATTTTGCCCTTTTAACATCAACTCTTTCATTATGTCTATTTTCGGTATTATAAATGTCAATCAATCTCTCTATGATATAGTCCCTGATCAGCAGCCGTAGCGAGCTCGAAACGTTCGACAACCTCGGCTGATCTTCAATAGCGTAAAGGTGGTAGGGACACTCAGATTGCACTTTACTAATTAAGAATTTTTTCAGCTAATATATTTGTATTTCAGATTAGTCTACGGGGGTGATTTTAAACAAAGACAGTCATAATAATTTTCAATTAATGATATATTGATATGTATTGGGTGTACAAATAAGTTTCCGCCGTTTGAAAAAGATGGCGCCACCAATAAGATAACATCGAAATTGTCAGTTGTAAATGTCATATAGTATACTATGAAATCTTGAAACAGTATAACCTTTTAATACCTCTGCCTTTTTGCTAGCTTTAATTAATTTTGATCGTGTTCAGGCGTCAAGTTTTGAGCCACGTAAGCGTTATTTGCGGGAATTGTTAATTTACTTCTTTCATTTGAAGCAATCTACAGCAAAAGCAGAACGGCTACTCATAGAAGTATATGGTGATGTTAATTTGAGTAAGAGAAGTTGTCCGGAGTAGTTCCAAAGATTTAAAAGTGGCGATTTTGATGTGGAGGACAAAACACGCAGTGGAAGGCCTAAAGTGTATGGTGACATATAGAATTGGAAGCTTTACTGGAGGAAGATCCGTGCCAAACGCAGGAAGAACTTGTACAAGAGTTAGGAATGACTCAGCAAGCTATTTCACAACGTCTCAAAACCCCGGGTATGATTCAAAACCAACGAAATTGGCTTCCTTACGAACTGAAGCTAAGAGATGTCGAGCGTCGCTTATTCTCTTGCGAACAATTGCTCATACGGCAAAATCACAAAGGATTTCTACATCGAATCGTGACGGGAGACGAAAAGTGGATTCATTATGGCAACTCGATGCGTAGGAAGGAACGGGTTAAGCCCGTGTATGCCTCTACTTCGATGGCCAAGCCAAACATTCATGGCAAGAAGCTAATGTTGTGCATTTGGTGGGATCAGCATGGTGTAATCTATTATAAACTACTCCAACACAATCAAACCGTCACCGGAGAATGTTACCAACAACAGCTAATGCAATTGAGCAGGGCATTGAAGATTAAACGTTCACAATATGCTAAAAGACACAATAAAGTCATTTTTCAGTATGACAACGCTCGGCCACATGTTTAAAAAATCTTAAAGGAAACGTTAGAAGAACTGACTTGGGGCGTCCTACCTCACCCGCCGTATTCACCATACATTTCTCCTTCAGACTACTACCTATTCCGGTCCATGACTCGTGGCCTGTCTGAGCAGCACTTTACTACTTTACTTCTTACGAAGAAATTGAAGAAATGAGTCGATTCGTGGATCGCCTCAAAAGACGAGCATTTTTTTAAACTGGGTATCCACTTGCTGCCCGAAATATGGTCAATAGTAGTAGAAAGTGATGGGCAATATTTTGAATGATATTATCTGTACCTTTTTTCACAATAAATTCTCATTTCTGTATAAAAAACGACGAAAACTTCTTGGTACACCCAATTTTAGTATAGATATAAATATGTATTGATATTATTATATATTAATTTTAATTTATTTAATTCACTGTAAGACCAATAGAAATATTTATTAATTTATGTAAATACAGTAGAAATAAGTACAATTAAAGTATTTGTATTGATTTACATAAGTTATCATATATGTTCTTATGGGACTTTCCGAAATTACAGAATGATTTCTTTATGTAATAATAAATTTTATAAATTCGAATTTCCCTCAAAGAATTTTATTAGCGTTATATCATTATTTCCATTTGACGCAATTCAAGCATTATGGGGCTATAGATAACTGAACTGCGACAGTTTCGCGCAGGAGCCTTAATTGCTCTCACACCCTACTGATTGGTGTAATTAGTAGCTAACTTATTCATACCTGTCGGATTCAGGTTTGCTACCTGTTTTGAAGCACAGCATTCATACTTACAAAATATTTCAAGAAAACAGAACAGATGGAACAGCGGAACCGAATGGCCAATGCACCATCACTGATGAATTTCAGTTTTACTTTATATTTATTCAAACTTCATTTTACATATCTCTTTTATAATTACCTCATTAACTTGTTATCTGAAATTAACTGTTTTCTATATTTTTCTTAAAATGAGAACTATAACACAAAATTTCGGTTTATTTATTTCAATCCCGACATGTAAACATGGTCCTTCGAGCCGGGTAAAAGAATAATATGAGTGAACGAGTGAAATCAATGTAATTGTGGAAGGCGATACATCATATATCGAACTTGGATTTGAACTTGAAAGTGAAGTGTTGATTATATATAGTTATTTTTAATCAAATAATTAGCAGAACTTACTAGATTGCTTAAGCAAATTCGAGAATTCGGACCTCAAAATACTTTGCAATTCATGTGTGATTTACATAAAATCAATTGAAACATAGTACTGAACATAATTTAATTGCATCAATTATATACTTATTAGAAAATACATATACACAATTGATTAAACAATGATTCATTCCAGGCATTTAGAAAGGCGCAGGTACAACACCTAGCGCAGTCAGCGGTAGTCAATCAATAATCTGCATTAGCATCTATATTTAATAAATGATGAGTTTCTATAATCCTCATAATTCCTATTATATTTACTTGTGTCAATAAGTAAGTAATAAAATGGCTGAGTTAAAAATGGTTGCTGTAGCTCGTTTTATTTAAAAATGTCTCTTCTCCCGAAGTTATATTATTTGACAAGTATAATGAACTATAAAAAGAGAATGATACATTTCAATCTACTTATTTTCATGTTATAAATAAAGCGCGTGAAATCATTAGAATTACTGAAAATACACAGTCAAGTGCAAGTACCAGTAAAGTAAATGTTATGCAAACAGAGATAGTTATGCACCTCAGGTTTATTTGTGAAAACTAGATATTCCTGAGTTTGACAAAAACTATATTCATTCGATCAGATTTGGTGATGCATTTACATCATTAATTGATTGAAATGCAGGTCTCAATAATATTGAAAAGTTTTAATACTCAGATCGCGCATTAAATGGAGAAGCAGCATTGAATTTTTAGGAATCTCTGAAGAGAACTATACATCAACATAGTTGTTTGCGGCATTTGCGCTCCGTATGAGCAAGGCGAGCAAAGGGAAAAAGAGAGTTCATATTAATAGAAAACAAAAGCTCTCTTAATCTTCTCGTTAAGTATTCTTGCACATACAGAGAAATTTGGTGTGCAGATGTGCCTGCTGCCATAAACAACAGTATAGTGGCTGACCCTTCGGCGGGGGGGCGGGGTGGATCCGAATGAAGGTATGGATCTACGCACGGACTCTTGGTGGCAGTGTGGGATCACTATGAGACACAAAAAGTGACCCAGAAGAATGGGAGGTTTATACTCTTTTCGGACCTCTACGGCGAAATGAACAGAGCGTCAGTTTTAGTATCTTTCTTGTGCCTTAGCTGTGAGTTTGCTGTGTCGCTCCGCATATGATTTCGAGTGTGCTGTCGATCGCATATTCATCCTCTTGAGAATCTGCGCATAAGAGTGTTACGAAATCGATATAAACCATAAATAGGCGATATCATCAACGCAGCAAGTGTAGAGAACGTCCTCACGTCTCTAGGTATTTCATGTGTGATTTATTCTGCCTTCAGTTCGGCAAACACAGCGGTGTCGCAGTGTGCAATCCGAGACGTCGGTGCTGCGACGCGCTTAGAAATGTGTAGGAATACCTATCGATGATAGACGCCCAGCTGATAGACGAGTATCTCTCTCTCTCTCTCTCTCTCTCTCTCTCTCTCTCTCTCTCTCTGTCTTCTTTGTCGAATCGCCACTTTAAATAAGGTATTGTAAAAAACGATCTTTAGTTATTAGCTGTATGCATATAGTTTATCTTTTTTGTGTAGGAATTTTATGTATGTGTGCGTGTTGTGATTTCCATACGTTATCATAGTATTTAAGTGAGTAATTATAATTATTTATATCGTTTTATAATATTTTAGCTCACTGGTATTTATAAGGCTTTTCCCCCACTTACGACTGGGGGTTTTTTATGCCGGCTAAATACCAGTTGTGAGATTTTAGTAATTACATAAGTTTATTATAACTATTGGTATATTATTTAGAAATATCACACCCCTCCTGTCTTCGATTTCTGTATTGGAAATTATATAATATTTTACTAGATTTTCAGGTAAGACGTACTTATATTTTCCTTAACTTTGCGAGTCATATAATTTAATTTATTCTAAATAGTAAAAACAATGGTAGTCCGTTACGGCGCGATGAGAAAATGAACTAAAATTCATTCATTATAACATGTCAACAATTTTACTTTACCGTCACTTTCACAAAACTCGCATTTCCAACATAGGCTATTATTAGATACATTCAATAATCATTCATTATCACATTATACACTGAACGAACCTAATTGTAAATGGGACACGTTACTAATTTCTATATGAACATAAAAATTAGATGCTATGGTAAAGAATGAATGGCAAAAAATGTTTTGAATAAAGAAAAAGGCTTTAGAAAATTATTCGCGATATTTGGATAAAATCAATCGTGCTAATGGTGAATTAAGTGATAATAAAAATGTTAAGGTATTATCAAATACAAATACCAGAGGCAATTCTAACATAAAAGCATACAGTTTAACATCGGACATATGTAATTATTGTAAAGGAGCATACAGTTTTACATCGCACATATGTAATTATTTTAATTCACACCACCAAGTCGGAAACAAAATTGGAGCATTAAAGGGTGTCATTGACAGAGCAATAAAATTGTCACATATAAGTATTTAAAATGTGAAAATGGAACTGCGGCAAAATGTGATGGGCTTCCCAAGATTCATAAAGAAAATTTGACATTTAGAATAATAATATCTTCCATAGGTTTCCCAATTTATGCAATATTATTGCTAGATTTTTGTCTAATATATTGGTTAAGATAGTTGGAAGAACTAGTTCTTACATTAAGGATAGTTGGTGTCATTACAATGAAATGAAAGATATTGTTATTCCGCAAAACTACAAGATGATTTCATTTGATGTAGTATCTTTGTTTACAAATGTACCTTTACAATTGTTAAATGATATTATACAGGAGAAGTGGCATGAATTTAATTTGCATACAAAATTGACAATGAATGAATTTATTAAAGCAATTAATTTGGTTTTTAATAACACAATTTTTTCATTTGATAATAAATTTTATGAACAATGATACGGATGTCCAACGGGGTCACCTTTGTGACCGGTTATAGCTAATTTAGTTATGGAAAAGTTGGAAAGTATAGCCTTGTCAAAATTGCTTTTTGAACCAATGATATTCAAGAGATATGTTGATGATATCTTTACTATTGTTCCGGAAGTTTTTGTGGATGAAATGGTGGATGTTTTTAATTCTGTACATGACAGAATTAAATGTACAAGGGAGGTTGAAGTGAATAGTCAGTTAAGTTTTCTGGACATTAATGTCATTAGATGTAGTAATAATAAGGTGAAAATTAATTGGTACAGAAAGCCTACTTGGTCAGGTAGGTTTTTAGATATTAATTCACACCACCAATTCGGAAACAAAATTGGAGCATTAAAGGGTGTCATTGACAGAGCAATAAAATTCTCACATAAAGATTTTAGAAAAAATAATTTACAGATAGTAAGAGAAATTTTTATTAATAATGGTTATTCAATTCAATTTATTAATAGATTAATTGCTGAGAGATTGTTTGACATTTATCATACCGAAAATAGACATAGTGCAGGAGTTGATGTTAACGGAGGAAAAATTATTGTCTTACAATATGTTAGAGGATTGTCTGAAAGAATAGCAATAATTTGAGTAGATTGTTTAATAATTGCAAAGATAGGGACGATTTATGCTTAAAATCAGGAGTTGTTTACAACATTAATTGCATGGATTGTGATAAATACTATATTGGACAAACAGGTAGATATTTAAAAAAGAGAATTTATGAACATAAATATAGTTTACGTAGCTCACATATTACTTACGGTTTAAAAGCGCATTGTTTAAAGTTTTTACATTCTTTTGATTTTGTGGATCTGGATATTTTGCAACATGGTATTAATAATAAGTATTAAAGGGAGAGTCTTGAAAGTATTCACATTTTGAGGAATCGAAATAATGTGAATTTAATGTTAGAGTCTAGTAAATTGGACAGTGTTTATCATTCCTTATTAAATTGATTGGTTTTGAACAATTTGTGTAGAGGGGGAATTTATATTTAATTTACTAAATTTGGTGGTGGGGATGGGGTATATATAGATTAAAATATAAGGTTTAGTTTAGTACCTGATGAGGAGCCGTAACGAGCTCGAAACGTTGAACAAGTCTTCAATTAGGTAAGGGTGTTGGGGACAGTCAGACTGCACTTTACTAACAAAGAATTTTTTCTGTTAATATTTTATTTTCAGATTAGTCTACGGGTGTGATTGTAAATAAGGACAGTCTGGCTGTCATTATAAATTTTAATTTAATTTTTAATTTTATTTTTAATTTTATTTTTAATTTTATTTTTAATTTTTATTTTATTTTTATTTTTATTTTTATTTCTATTTTTAGATTGAATTGATTGAACTGTAAGACAAATAAAAAAATATTTATTAATTTGTATATGGGCAGTCGACATAAGTACAATTAAATTATTTAATAATTGTAAAGATAAGGATGATACATGTTTGAAAACAGGAGTGGTGTACAAAATAAATTGTAAAGGCTGACAAATATTACATTGAGCAAACGGGTAGATACCTAAAAGAAAGAATAAATGAACATCAATATAGTTTGCGAATCATAAATGGTATATCTGGGGAAAAAAGAACATAATTTAGACTTCTTACGTTTTTTCGAATTTGAAAATGTAGATATTAAATAGATATTAAAAATAAATATAAAAAAACTCTTGAAAATATTCATAATTTTAAGAATAGTAATACTGTAAATTATTAATATAAAATTTGTATTTTGCATTTTAGTCAAGAAAGGGGGGAGCCTATAAATGTTATACCAACAAATTTTGAGTGGGGATACGGTATAGGATTTAGAATTCTGTTTTGAAACATCGAACACCAAAAGAGAAATTAAGGTGATGAGACCAGTCGCATTGTCCTTCCCTAACATAATTTATTCTCTTTGTTATTTTTATTTTATTTTATTATTTTTAATTTTTAATCTAATTAAGTTTAGTAATAAGTTTTAGTTTAGACCCTTCGGTCGTGGTAATAAACAAGGACAATCTGGCTGTCATTATTTTAGTTAATATATTATATTACAAAGACTGTAAGACCGATAAAATAGTTATTAATTTAAAAAGAACAAAGCGCCCGATACTGTCAAATGTCACGCAAATATTTGATCCTTTCGGACTGACAAGCCCAGTCATAAAACAGGCAAAAATAATAATGCAAAGCCTATGGAACCTAAAGATGAAATGGAATGAATCTCTTCCACAGGACATTCGGAGTTTATGGAAAGAAATTTATATTTTTATGTGCAAAATCGCGAGTATACGCCTTTAAAGGCTCATACAATACAGTGATTGGATCTTTTTGGAATTCTGTTGCTTTCTCCACTTTAATTAATTTAAATTTAATAAAAAAATTTAATTAAATATTAATAAAGAAAGGTGGAATTCCTGTACAGATTCAATGATGGTATTGGCATAGATAAAGCTCCATCAGCTGCATAGAAAATATTTAAAGCGAACAGAATATCAGCAATACCGGAGCTGGCAAATGAGCCATGTTAAATCAAGTAACAATTCAGCTAATTCACAATTTAATTTCTAATACAAAAAATATTCTTTTAAAATTAACACAATTATTATTATTTTATAATTTTAATATATATATAATTATTTTATATATAATTATTTAGTAAGGAATTATTTACGTTAAGAAGGAGTAAGCGTCTTCTCAACAATATTAAATTTCAACCGTTAAATCTATTCTTAAATGATTCCTTCGAATGTACTGAAGAGTGGAGCGATCCACTGTGGGATCTAATCTGGATGTGGCAACGCCAAACATCCAAACATTGTGAAAATGTTAAAGAAATTCTAAAAATTAAGTTTTAAGGAATAATTTTGACTTAAGAAGAACTTGTTCAAACAAAAGTTGTAGATCCTATTCAAATGAATTTTCTATCTTCTATCAATTTTTGCTGTAAAGCTAATAATTATCGAGAAAAACGCAATTCATAATGAGTATTAATTTATTAATTATTTTTTTATCAATTTAAAATGTTATATTTTAATAAATTTGTTACACACTTAAGTGACTGACTAATTTATATAGTCGACACTATTTAGCGTTCGAACATCGAGTGTTAGTTTCCAAACAGAGAACTTATACGAAACCAGGTGAGTTTAAAAAATATATAAATAAAAGGTATACTTAATTTCGCTAGTTTTTTGAGCAGCGCCTTGCAACCAGAATCAGGAACTATGGTATAGAAAATATTTCAGGAAAAGAGAACTGCTGGTCTTTTGTGGATTACATCGCAACCAGGATCACGATCTGTTTCAAAGCAAGAAAATTATTAGCCGTTTGACTTTTGTGAAGCGTCACGCAACAGAGATCAAACTAATAATTTTATTTCGGAAGGATTTGCAACAGGATTTTATTGAGCACTAGGTAAGTTTATTAGCACCGGGAGGAGTTCGTGTGAATCGACCTTATCAAAGACGAGCTTCCCTATATCGGATCGCCAAGAAATTAGAGCAAAATCTTTTATTTCCTGTCAGTAAGTCGACCACGCTCTTTCTTGATTATCTGTAAGGTGAGCAGTGGAGTATAATCCAGATGATTAAAACCGGCGAACTTTTTATTTTTATCGATATATAGTCTAAACATTATTCTCACCTAATGTGAGCCGCGGATAAATAATTGAAAATTATTTTGACATATTGTGGTGTTTGGCGTTGTCACATTCAGTTAAATTGCTACAGCGGAAATTCACTACGTTTTCGAGCACATTAAAATAAAATTATTTAAACCCATTTTCGACCGGGGATAAATTGATACCAAAAAAAGTCATATAGGTCGTACATTATATGACATATATAGTCCGGAAGCCGGCGACATATTTTAGCAACCAATTTATCCTTGGCCGAAAATTAGTTTAAATGATTTCTTTGAATATACTGAAGAGTGGAGTAATCGTCTGCTGCGGCACCTAATCTGGATGTGGCAACGCCAGACATCCGAACTTTGTAAAAATATTAAAATATTGATAAAAACCCTGTTTGATGAAATAATTTTGAGTTTAGAAAAAAATTGTTCAAAAAAGTTGTAGATCTTATTCAAATGAATTTTTTATCTTCTATCCATTTTTCATGTAAAGCTAATAATTACCGAGAAAAACGTAATAAATAATAAGCGTTTTCAGCTACTATAATCAACCCAAGACACCGTTGATACGTCAGGAAACTACCTCGCCGCTCAGATAATACATGGTACAAATACTGTTTAATTTCTAATTTTTGTTCATAAAATTCTGTTAAAGCAAAAACATCAAATGCAAAAAATTTATTTAAGAAACTCTCTATTATTTTACAGAGCATCATTTATATGTTATTACATGCAAAGTTTTTAATGCTTTTCACCATCCAATTTTGAGAAGTTTGTATATAATATTATTTTTTATAATTTTATTATCAAAAATATATTTAAGTTAGAAAAATAATATATACAGTCGCTTTAATTTATTAGAAATACATTTTCCTATCATAATGTGTCATAGTGGGTTGAAAGGCGCTGTATTTAAAAGTGCTTGCAGAATTATAGAAATTGTGTACGCTCGTATAATATTCTGTTAGAGAATCATATAATAGATAAATATGGCAAAAATTATTCAAATGACAATAAAATTCTGCAAAATTAATTAGGTGATTCAAGAACAGTGTAACACGTCAAATATCCATCGTGTTCCAGGTCCCTGGAAAGCGCATTCTACAACTTTTTGACCCACCAGTTCCCATTTATACTCGCAAAATTCTTTTTCCATCTTGATCTACAATACATCTAAGTTTATTTGCAATAATTTTTCGCACTGTAACAATCTGGAATTGAAGCTGCAAGTTTTAAGCTGCAGTTCAAGCATGCGTTTTCGAGTTCACTTAAATCACGTTTCTATTATAGGGAACGTAGTTTTCATTACTTCAACGGACATACATTCCAGATTGTTGCAATTCTAACAATTATTTTAAATGAACTTACATGCATTGTAGAACAAGATGGAAAAAAATTTTTACAAGGATCAGTGACAACTGATCGGTAAGACTGCAATTGTAGCATGTGCTTTTGGAGGACCTCGAACACGATGGATATCTCGTATGCTGCACTGTCATCGAATTACCTAATCGATTTTCAAGAATGTTATTGTCATTTGAATAATTTTTGTTATATCTATCTAATATATGATTCTCTGACAGTATGTGATACTAGCGTACATATTTTCTGTAATTTTACAAGCACTTTTAAATGATTTTATCGCATGCATTATAACAATATACGAATATCTAATTATTATAAATTAAAGAATTGTGTATATTATTGTAATAATTTATCAATTTTTCTGGAAAAAAATTCTGTAATATTTAAAAAAAGAAATTATATGTTGTAACGCCATTTTCGGGTTACTTACTCACCGTGTCCGTGCGCGTTGCAGTACTATGTATGTATGTGCGTGTGCGTGAGTTATGTCCAATGTACATACCAGCTCCGGCGATAGCTAGATGGGGAGGAAAGATGAATGTGGGGTTGCAGAGGCAATAATTAGATGCACGATTAGCATATAACAAAGTATAACATGTTCTTTATTGATGTCATTAACATATCAAAGATAGTTCGTTCGCTATCCACTCCTTGCGGGATCCGCGTGAGGCGTGAGATAAACGGGTGGCATTTTGCATCATTTACGCGGAGACGTGAGTTACAACTGAGAGAGGTGGCGATACGGGAGGGGAACAAATGTCGGAGACGCAGAAGTGGACCGTGGTGCGATAACGCACAAGCGATGGTGGGCCAGGGAAAACCTGAGAATACGTGCAAATGATATTAAAACTACTCGCCGTTGTCTTCGACCTACCAATGATATCCCTCTTGTTCTCTCTCTCTCGTCGCTGATGCCGATGTCTTCGGAGATGGTGCCGTCCTTCTACCAACCCCCGTCGCTTGCTCGTAGCTGGCGAGCGTCGATGGCTGACGTAGACTCTCTCTCTCCCGCCGCTGATGGCAAGCCGGAGATTTCGTCCCGGGTGGATATGAGATGCAGACGCGTGCTTACGCGTTTCCAAAGATTTATCAGGAGCGCCTAGCAAAGTAGTGACAATGAACCGAAAGCCTCTCAAAGTCCGGGACTAATACCGGTGATGATAGTGAGGTTACATAAGGCGTCTTCACTCGCTAACGGATGAAGCTGAAGAAAGCAGCGCGCTCGCTCCTTGCCCGCTCCTCACTCTCTCCATTCGTCTCGCACGCACTCTCTAACGCAACCATTCACGATTTGAAACATTTAATTATCGCAAACGCCGATTACAGCGGTTAAATATATATATATATATATATATATATATATATATATAGATATGTCATTATCATATTTCCATATAACAAATATCCTTCACCGTTATTGTATTTTAGTATTTTTGATTTATTTGTAATGAAAAATTTATAACAATTAGGAAAAGGTTTTTACAAATAATTTTTGGCACTTTGGAACATTAATCTTATACATCAAAGTAGCTGAATTAATTAATAAATATTTTTTCATTGGTCTTACAGTCTAATCAAATCATTCGAAAACAATACGTAACAATATCAATACATATCTACATTATCATTAATATATACATTCACAAAAATAATAAAAATAAAAATAATAATTAAATTAAAAATTATAATGACAGTCAGACTGTTCTTGTTTACAGTTACCCCCGTAGACTAATCTGAAAATAAAATATTAGCTGAAAAAAATTTTTTTGTTAGTAAAGTGCAGTCTCGCTGTCCCCAACACCCTTACTTAATTGAAGATCCAGTCCAACGTTTCGAGCTCGCTACGGCTCCTCATCAGGGACTAAACTAAATCTTATATTCTAATCTATATATACCTTATTCCCACTACCAAATTTAGTAAATTAAATCTAAATTCCCCCTCTACACAAATTGTTTAAAACCAATCAATTTAATAAGGAATGATAAACATTGTACAATTTACTAGACTGATTCCTGAAAATGTGAATACATTCAAGACTCTCCAGTTTATACTTATTATTAATATCATGTTCCAAAATATCCACATTCACAAAATCAAAAGAATGTAAAAACTTTAAACAATGCTCCTTTAAACCGAAAATAATATGTGAGCTACGCAAACTATATTTATGTTCATAAATTCTCTTTTTTAAATATGTACCTGTTTCTCCAATATATTATTTATTACAATCCATACAATTAATTTTGTAAACAACTCCTGATTTGAAATATAAATCATCCTTATCTTTGCAATTATTAAACAACCTACTCAAATTATTGTTACTTTTAAAGAAAATTTGAATGTTATATTTTTGAAAATTTCTTTTAATTTTTTCAGATAATCCTCTATCATATGGTAAGACAATAATTTTGCCTCTGGTAAAATCAACTCGTGCATTATGTCTATTTTCGGTATTATAAATGTCAAACAATCTCTCAGCAATTAATATATTAATAAATTCAATTGGATAACCATTATTAATGAAAGTGTCTCTTACTATCTGTAAATTATTTTGTCTAAAATCTTTATGTGATAATTTTATTACTCTGTCAATGACGCCTGTTAATGCTCCAATTTTGTTTCTGAATTGGTGGTGTGAATTAAAATCTAAAAACCTATCTGACCAAGTAGGTTTTCTGTACCAATTATGTTTCACCTTATTATTACTACATCTAATGACATTAATTTCCAGAAAACTCAACTGATTATTAACCTTAACCTCCCTTGTAAATTTAATTCTCTCATGTACAGAATGAAGAACATCCACCATTTCATCCAAAAAAACTTCTGGAACAATTGTAAAGATATCATCAACATATCTCTTAAATATGAAGGGTTCGAAAAGCAATTTTGACAAAGCTATACTGTCCAAATTTTCCATAACTAAATTAGCTATAATCGGTGACAAAAGCGACCCCATTGGACATCCGTATTTTTGTCCATTTATTTATTATCAAATGAAAAAATTGTGTTATTAAAAACCAAATTAATTGCTTTAATAAATTCATTCATTGTCAATTTTGTATGCAAATTAAATTCATGCCACTTCTCCTGTATAATATCATTTAACAATTGTAAAGGTACATTTGTAAACAAAGATGCTACATCCAATGAAACCATCTTGTAGTTTTTCGGAATAACAATATCTTTCATTTCATTGTAAAAACACCAACTATCCTTAATATAAGAACTACTTTTTCCAACTATCTTAACTAATTTATTAGATAAAAATCTAGCAATATTATAAGTTGGGAAATTTAGAGAAGATATTATTATTCTAATTCTAATTATTTTTGTGTATTGAGATATTAATGTTAATGTAGACATGTATTGATATTGTTAAATATTGTTTTCGAATGATTTCATTTGACTGTAAGACCAATGAAAATATATTTATTAATTTGTATATAAGCAGTCGACAAAAGTACAATTAAATTAGCTGAATTAATACTGAAATAGTGAAAAGCACTAAGAACTTCGTATACAATAATAAATAAATGATAGTATATGAAACATTAGAGTTTGTTAAAAATTATTTTAATCAAAATTTGGAAACTTACCTAAAATAAACGTTTTACATTGCATATGTTTTTGCTTTAAAAGAATTTTATGAGCAAAATTAGAAATTAAAAATACTTGTACCATGTATCATCTGAGCGGCGAGGTAGGTCCCTGATGTATCGAGTATGACTTGGGTTGATAAAAGCTCGAAATGTTCATAGTTAATTGCGCTTTTGTCCATAATTATTAGTTTTAGAGCAAAAATGGATAGAACATAAACAATTTTTTTCCATAGGATCTACAACTTTTGTTTGAACAGTTTTTTTCTAAACTCAAAATTATTTCATCAAACAGGGTTCTTATCAATTTTTTATTATTTTTACAAAGTTTAGGTGCCTGGCGTTGCCACATTCAGATTAATTGACGGAGCGGATGACCACTAACGCTTTAGAGAAGATTGAAACGAATCATTTAAACTAATTTTCGGCTGAGGATAAATATATGACATAAAAATGTTGCTGGCTCCCGGACAATACGTAGCTAAGTTTTCCCTGTGCCCATAACCGCTGGCATTGTACACTTGATACCCCCCCCCCCCGAGGGGGGAATGAATAGGCATTAGTTTAATCAAAATATTTTCCGTCTTTTTTACTACTTTTTCCTATATTTCTAGCAATATGGCAATCTCGTGGCAAAAGAACGATGGCGGTTTCGAGGCGATTCAATCATCTACAAATACCCGCATTTTTTGAACATGTCAGAAACAACAGAGAAGAGAAGAGAAATAATATATGAAGATTAGACGTAATTCTAATTTATCCATCTTCATCAAGCTAAGAGATAGTCAGAAGTTATAGTAGAGAACCTTTTAGCACGTTTGCAAAAATTAAAAATGCCAAAAATATACGAAGAAAAGTAAATTATTCAATTCCGAAAATTTCCTGTAGTTGGTAATATCGACCTAACTGGTGGAACCGAAATATGCTAACATTTAGGTAAACTTACTCATTTTCTAGGAAAATAAAATAATTCATATTTTTTATCATCGAAATGCAATTTACTTGAAACATAATAGTAAGACATTCTTAATAGAAATTATTTATATTCGGAAATTTTCATATTCCAAAATATTCACATTTATTTCTTGAAAGTATTCATATTTCAAGAAATCGAAATAATGTGAAGTTAATATTAGAGTCAAGTAACTTAGATAACATTTATCATTTTTTATTCAATTAATTGGTTTTGAACATTTTGTGTAGAAAGGGGATTGTATATTCAAATTATTAACAATTTTTAGTGTAGTGTGGATAGGGATATATATAGATTAGAATATTAATATAAGGCTTAGTTTAGTCCCTGATGGGGAGCCGTAGCGAGCTCTAAATGTTGGACTACCTCGGGCTAGTTTCATATGGGCAAAGGTGGTGGGGGTAGTCAGATTGCACTTTACTAATAAAGAATTTTTTTTTTCAGCTAATATATTTTTATTTCAAATTAGTCTATGGGTGTGATTTTAAACAAGGATAGACTGACTGTCATTATCATTTTCAATTAATTATATATTGATATATATTACTATTGATGTAAATATATATATATATATATATATATATATATATATATATATATATATATTTTTTTTATGTAATTTAACGTCGCTTTATTTATGCTTCCAATTATCGGTGCTAATGAGCGACGGAGGTCTACGATGTGTTTGTAAACAAAGCACATGTAAATAATTACAGCGGTGCCTGTATCAATCGGCCGAGACCGGGATTTGAACTCGGATCACCGAGTTACTAGTCCTTCGCTCTAGCGATCGAGCCATCGTAGGCCTAAATATATGTTGATATTATTATGTATTAATTTTAATATATTTAATTGGACTGTAAAACCAATATAATTTTTATTAATTTATTATTATTACTAATTATTGTTTTTAAACTAGTAATGTAAGTTTTATTAACTTCTAAATTCATTCAAGAATGAAACTTTTACATGTTAAACTCTTAGACAGTGATCATGTTTTAACGCAGCACTTCTTCATTGATGCATTATTTGTATTGAATATCTTTCATTTACATTTAATTTTCATTTATTATTATTATTATTATTATTATTATTATTATTATTATTATTATTATTATTATATTATTATTATTATTATTATTATTATTATTATTATTATTATTATTATTATTATTATTATTATTATTATTATTATTATTATTATTATTATTATTATTATTAGTCATAAAAATCTAAAAATTTATGTAAAATAAGCTTACAAAAGTATAAGTTAGTAGGTGTACAACTTTGTTTCCGACGTGTTGCAATAGACGGCTGTAGCGGTAAGTGTTAGTCGAAATAAATAGTCTGTAGATGTTATATTATAAGCTTAGGTATTTGTAAACAAAACGTAATCGAAATATTAGTCGATTTGTGTCCGCATTATAAATTTATTCTCGATTAAACATGTTAGCTTACGAGTCAAATTCTCGTCATTTCCGGGAGATTTTAATTTTCTGCTTAATATGAAGAAATCTGCGGCTGAGGCTCGTCGAATGCTCTCATATACCTATGGTGAGGCCGCTATTAGGGAAAGAAAGTGCTGAGAGTGATTTCAACGCTTCAAGAACGGTGATTTTCATGTCAATGACCAGCATGGCGGTGAAAGAGAGAAGGTTTTCTAAGACGCAGAATTGGAGGCATTACTTGATCGAGACTCATGTCAAGCGCAAAAAGAACAAGAATTGGCATGATCATTGGAAGTGATGCAACAAGCCATTTAGAAACGCTGAAAGTCATGAGAATGATTCAGAAACAAGAAAATTGGGTACCGTACGAGTTGAAACCGAGAGATATTGAAGGTCGTTTGTTTGGTTGTGAACAGCTGCTTGCAAGGCAAATACAGAAGGTATTTTTGCATCGCATTTTGATTGAGAAAGAAAAATGGGTTCATTACGATTATCCCAAGCCAAGTGCAGAAAATCATAGGGATATCCCAGCCATGCTTCCATGTCGACGACCAAATAGAATATTCACTTTTTCCAAGGTCATGCTCACTATTTGGTGGGACCAGCTTCGTATAGTGAATTATAAGTTGTAAAACCGACTGAAACAATTACAGACGATCGTTATTCAACGCGACTAATGCGTTTGAGCAGAGCATTGAAAGACAAACGGCCGCAATACAACAATAGACTTGAAAAAGCGATTTTACAGCATGACAATGCTCGACCCCTTGTTGTGAAATTTGTCAAGACATACTTGGAATCATTGAAATGGGAAGTTCTACCCCACCCGCCGTATTTTCCAAAAATTGCTCCATTAGACTGTCGTTTGTTTCTATCATTGGCACACGGCCTAGCTGACCAGCACTTTCGGTCTGATGAAGAAGTAAAAAATTGGATCGATTCATGGATCGCTTCAAAACATGGCCAGTTTTTTCAACGCGGGATTCGTATGTTGCCCGAAAGATGGGAGAAAATAGTGACCAGCGATAGACAATATTTTGAATTATAACAGTATAACCAGTTTTTTACAATAAAGCCTCAAAGTTCGGAAAAAAAGTTGTTCACCCAATACAAATAATATATTACACCTAGTACAAATACCTAATAGAAAAACAAAATATATCAAAATTACAATTCTAGTAAAACAACATGATTGAGATCAAAAATTAGTAATTTTAATTAAGTCTTTGCCGAACGATTATATCCAAATTATAAAAAAAATGGATTTATTACTAAGAAATACAAATGCAATGTTACTATAATTGATATATCATTATATTTATCGTATGCCAATAGAACTTCATAAAAAGAATTATAGGTATAATAATAAATTCAATCCCAAAACTCATGTTGATTTGAATAATTTCCATTAAAATAGTATTATACATTTTCATTCTAGCAAGGGAATATACGATGATGCAAATTGTAGTTCCGAAACTGTAAATCACGCTATGCTGATTGTGGGCTACACCCCTAATTGGTGGATACTGAAAAACTGGTGGGGATCTAGTTGGGGTGAAAATGGCTATATGCGCCTGAAGAAAGGAAAAAATCGCTGTGGCATCGCCAACTATGCAGCTTATGCTGAAATTTGAAGAACAAATTAAAATATTAGTATTTAAGACCACAATTATAATAATAAATAAAGAAATAAATAAATCAATATATATATATATATATATATATATATATATATATATATATATATATATATATTAAATCGGGAATGAGATGTATACGAGTATACAATATTTTAAATCTTTTTGATTAAACAAGGATAAACATTGGAATTCGAAAAAATATTTCAAAGGCCAACTATTCCATGTCTAGTGAATCAAATTGCGATATTTTGCAGTTACTTTTTTTACCTTTGAATACGTACTGTACATCGGAATTCCTCCTTCTTGGAGTTGTTCTATAGAGATTTTTTTTATAAATGGTGATTATATATTTAAAATAAAACAATATTTTTTTGAATCAGGAAATTCTAAATATTTATATGAGACTCATAAGATGAGAAAATCCATTAGAAATTATAATTATAACATGAATCCGAGTAACAAATAAATAATTTATTAATTGAAATTCTAAATATTCTTACAATTAATTAAAAAAATTTAATTATAATATCTCACTATAATATACGTTATAAATCTTTTCCACCTTGGTGGAAAATCGTGCCCAAGATTTTTCATGGCACTTGGTAAGTCTAAGACCAATATTTCTTTGGTTTTGACAGCTGCTATACTAATTTCTTCCCAAATGCAGATTATAATGCTATATATTCCCTCATTGAAACGCGAAATTATCTTAAAATCTTTTGATTTTTTTATTTTTTGTTTTTATTTAAGCATTTGAAGTCTCTTACAAAAATCTGAGACTTATTTTGCTAACAGTAAATATACATATAAAATAGACTATACAGTATGTATTACATAGATGTTTGTTATTTTCAAACAAAAATATCGCACTCGATAAAGTATCTACAAGCTTTTATTTCTGGTTTACTAATAATTATTTCTATACACGTAGGACCCTCAGATTATATTTCTCTTAGTTTCTTGTTAAGCAATTTTCTTTCTGTAGCATATGCTGCACACTGAAATATAACATGATTTAGGTCTTGGATTCCGTCATTGCATTTTGGACATTTTGAATTGTTTACATAACCTGATCTAGCCAGTGAAGCTCGTAAATTGTAATGGTTTGCACGACATCTATTAATTGTAACAATGTTACATCGGTTGAAATTAGTTTTTTGGAACCAAGGATATTTGGTGGCGTTATGCTATTTTTCGAAAAATATTTTTCCTTTTTTTGTCGATTCTCTAGTTCAAAATAGTAAGGTATCTTCTCTCGCGTCTTTTTTAAGTCGATGATAGTAGTCAGTGTAAGGGAGCTTTATATTTTTATATGAGTTTTTAAAGGTTGCTTGTTTAGCAAGTTTGTCTGCCATTTCATTTTCCTCAATACCAAAATATGAAGGAATCCATATAAATTTTATGTAATAATTCGAATTTTTTTTGATAAATTTATTATATTTTTTTTAATCTTCAGTATGCAGGGATTTATGTTGGCCGTTACATTTATGGATTTGATACTTACAAGTACGCTTAGAGAATCAGAACATATAATAAAGTTATTTTCTGGCGTTTTTAGACAGATATCTAGCGCATTGTTTATCGCGGTACACTCTGCCGTATATATAGATGCGGTGGGGCTAATGGTTGTTGTTTTTTTGATTTTTAATTCTATGCTAATACAGGCTGTGCCTACATGCGGAGAATTTATCATTTTACTACCATCTGTATATATTGCGAGAGCGTTTTGAATTGTTAAGATATTGTTAAACAATTCTATAAGTTCGTTGGAGATTCTTATATTTTGTCCTATTGACGTTTCTATGGGAGTACTTGTACATATAACCTCGTATTCATAGGAGTATCTATTGATTTAATCAATGCATACATCTCAAACAGTTGATTGTTTACGTCGACAATATTGATACCATTATCCGAATAGTCGTGTGCAAGTATACTCTTGTATCCAATGAATCGTTTGGCAGATGTGTGAAAAGCATCAGCTATTAAATTGCTAACTAATTGCAATTTGGATGGTCTGGCTACACGAATACACAATGATATAAAGAAATTCATGTCCACAGAAAGAAATAGAGCAGCTTTCAATACTCTATTGTTTAGTAATCGGCTATTTTATAGTCTCTGTCCAAATTCCTCAAAAACAACTGCTTCCAACATACAGGCGAATTTTTTTTATCGTCCGAAATTCAGAATTTTGATTTCAATAAGTCGACGTCTGGATTTTACCAAAAAGTATTTTTTATACGCTTCACGTACAATAAAATCGGTAACATAATGAGGCGATGGCCAGATCATCGAATGGAAATGTTTGCGTTTCTTAATCGCCCGACTTCACATAACAATCAATCCTCATCGATGAATGGACTAAGCAAAGCAAAATTACCATCGTTTTTGCCATCTGCGTTTTGTACTCGCATAATTTCATCCAATATCTTCAATTCTTGCGCCATCTTTTAGATTTGTTTTTCAGAAATATCGAACACCTGTACCGTGAACGTGTACCTTCTTTCCTTTTTATTTTTTAGTAAAAATCTCACACTGCAAGCTGCGAAGCGCACTAAACGAGAATTAGATGAAAATATGTTTATTAAGTCATTCTAATTTTTTAGTTTAGTCGTAAGACACATAATCTTTTTATATTCTAACAGATCAATTATTTATAATTCGGAATTAATGGGTCACGCTGACTCCGATTGCTATAAATACGAAGGACCGTAGAAACAAATATGATTTAAAAAATTTTTTCGGAAGCTGTTCACAAGATAAAGTGTCTACAGGATTACTTTTCATCCCATGCATTATTGTTGTATATTTTTCAAAATTCGTAAAAACGAATACTTTTTCGCTTCGAACACTTATAATAGATCAGGTTATTTCTTGAGTTAATAAAGAACTCTCAAAGAGTCATTCCGAATAATTTTATCTCACTTGATTTAGTTGATTTTTATCTTTACTATTTCAATTGTAAAATCTTATGTTATATGTCAAATTATAATTATTTCATAATATAAGTTCCATTTGTTTTTTATATTATTTATCCTATTAAGTTCAGTTAATATAAAAATGAAAGAAAATAAATAAAGAAAAATTAAACTTCTTTAATTTAATACATATTTCTTTTATTTATCGACAGCTCTTTCTATAATAACGTTATTGGCGTGGAAAATATATAAATTTATTGAATACATATAATTTTTTGTACACTTGTATCTAATCTTCAAAATAACGTTTGTAAAATAATTCAATTATTTTTAGTTGTTTCTTGAATGCTTATGTAATTGTACTTATCAAGTGATATTGAGTCTTCGATTAATTACGTATTAATTTAATTTATACTACTTTTTTATTGTTATAAGTATATTTACATTTAAATAATACGAAGAAAATAACCACTATCAATAATGGTAATTCAATAATTAGTCACCGTAAAAAAACTCAATCCAAGACTAAGGATTTATTTGACGAAATAACGAAGATTTGATTTTGAAAATTAATGAACTTCTTTCTTAAACTATTACTAAACAGAATGAATTTGTAATATATATTTAAAATAGTGAAGTAGAAAATAGCTTTTGCGTAGAGCAATTGAATGAAGTTGTAAATAGAGCAGAGAATATCATGCAAGAAATTATTGTATTAGATAACACAAAAAATGCTCAAATTTGAAAAAAATTAGCATTACTAAACCTTCAAGTACAAAAGGAATTATTATAAGAATATAGCATATAGCGCGTGTAATGCATACGTTTATAATATAGAGTGTATGCGTGCGTTAGCAGAAAGAGAGATAGATGTCGCGATCACTGAAACCGAGAAGTATGTAGTTAATCTTTATCGGAACTTGCTCTCGAGCGCCTGTATATAATATATGTATAAATTAGTATGTAATCAGTTAATAAATGTATAGTTATATTCGAAATAAGAGGCATCATTACTTCAGTAAATCACCCCCTTACAGTTCAGAAGTGGGATCGAGCAAAAGAGTGATGCAATTGAATTGAAAACTTCTGAAAATTGACTTTGAAATATCGTTTTTTAAAATATTGTAATGTGCTTGTCTTTGTGATTATTGAAGTGCATGTTTTACATTGGTTGAGAAAAAACATAACCAACTTTGTTCGAGGTTTCTTACGTTGACCCATTGCTTGGAAGGTCATATAGAGAGACCGGAATTCTCAGAATTAATCATTTTGTTTGATTTCAAACAAGAAAGTAAATTTTGAATAGATTTGTGCACCTTGACGCTCAAAATATACTTGGAAATATTGAAAATGGCTAACCACTTAACAGTTAATGAGCTAAAAGAAATTTTACGTGAAAATAATATTAATATAACAGGGAATAAAACCGAACTTCTGATGCGACTGCAACAGCTAGATACAGAAGGTATATTGGTACGAAACTGGATGGAAAGAAGAGATACGCCAAACAAAGAAAAGGCGGAGATTGAATGTGTAAAGCAACAGCTTAAGTTCCTACAAAGGACGATAGCAGAGTTAAGTCAACAGTTCAAGCACATTGGAAATATGACACCATCGACCTCCGGCCAACAACAACAATCGACATCGGGGCAGCAGATCAACATATTGCTAGTTCTCAGCGATTCCGGAAGAGGTAATACGATAGCGTCGACAAACAATGAAGCGGTAGAGACGAACCCGCCTATTACGATAAATGTGATATGTGAATTATTAAATTCTTTTGATGGCAATAGCGAAAATTTCGAAAGTTGGTCGCAAAAATTGGACATGATTCGTAACGCTTATAACCTAAATGATGATGTAACGCGTATTGTAATAAGTAGTAAATTGAAGAGAAAAGCATTATCTTGGTTTTATTCTAAATCAGAACATTTACGATTACCAATTGATATATTAGTTACAGACATCAGAAAAATGTTCTTTCCAAGATTAAGTAAATTAAAATTGCGTAAACAATTCGAAAGTAGAGTATGTTCACGAAACGAGTTATTCAGCGAATACGCGCACGAAAAAACGATTCTAGCCAATAAAGTAAATACTGACGAAACTCGCGTAATAAATCGCGTGCGATAAAGAAAATAAACCAAAAGGCGCGTACTTCAATTGTTTATCGACCGAGCACACTATAAAAAATTGTCCAGATTAAGAAAAAGAAATCTTACGCTTCTGAATTTAGAAACATTGTCGGAATTTCAACCATTGATAACTTTACATTTTGAGAATGATGAAGAACAATTTGATCTTAAATTATTAGCTTTATTAGACAGTGGCAGTCCAATCAGTTTCGAAAAACACAAATGCCCCAATCCAGATGTTATTTTACCAATCAATGAAAATGACGATGGGTACCCTGGTCTTAATTATTCGAAAATAGATCTTACGAATTATTGAATTGAAAGTAGTAGAAAATGATACGATGACTTCATTGATTGTTCTAAGCCGAAACACATTTAAAATTTTTAATTTAGGAATTTGTAAAGTAGAAACATATCAAAAAATTGAGAAAAATAAAAATAACAGTGTAATGTATATTGATATTGAAAATTCAAAAAATTCAAATTTCACAGAAATCAATGGTATTATGAATATTGATGTAGATAAAACAAATATATTGAGTCACTAAAAATTAATCCTAAAGTTCCGTACAGATACCAAAGAGAATTCAATCGTACGTATATAATATAGGGTGTATGCGTGCGTTAGCAGAAAGAGAGATAGATGTCGCGATCACCGAAACCAAAAAATATGTAGTTAGTCTTCATCGGAACTTGCTCCCGAGCGCGTGTATATAATTTTGAGACGTTGTGAAATAGCTTGCTGAGTCACTCCTAACTCTTAAGCAAGTCCTCTTGTATTTTGCATGAATCTTCCTCCAGTAAAGCTTCCAATTCTATGTCACCATACACTTTGTGCTTTCCACTGCGTGTTTTGTCCTTCACGTCAAAATCACCACTTTTAAATTTTTGCAACCATTCCCGACAACTTCTCTCACTCAAATTGACATCACTATATGCTTCTATGAGTAGCCGATGTGCTTCAGATGCAGATTGCTTTCATTGAAAGATGTAAATTAACAATTCCCGCAAATGACGCTCACTTGGCTCAAAATATGACATCTCAACACGATGAAAATTAAGTGATGTTAGCAAAAAGTCAGATGTATTAAAAGGTTATACTGTTTCTAGATGTCAACATATATTATACAACTTTTTACAACTGGTAATTTCGATGTTATCTTATCGGTGGCGTTATTTTTTCAAAACATTGGAAACTTATTTGTACACCTAATAATATAATTACTAAGTGTGATCAAAAGTTACATTTTCAAATTTCGCAGACAGTATAAGTTCAATTTTCAATTATTTTTTAATTGATGTTGGTACACTTGTCCCGAGCATACGTTATGTTTTCAGTTGGTTTCGGATAGGTATAAATATTAGAAGTGCTTTGCTCGTTCGGGGATTTGCTGCTATTGAAAAAATGATCTAAGAATTTGCAGTAAATTTTGTGTATAAAGCGGAATAAAGTGTTCAAATCGTCAAATGTTGATAATGACACACGATGAGTCTACTCGAAGTCAAAAAAATATTTAAAGAAAAATTTTATCACCTTTTCTATCTAGCATGTCAGTAACTGATGAAAATGTTAAAAAATGAAGAAAATAATGTTGGAGAATCATTGAGTTACTGTAAGATGAGTTGCTCGTGATATCTGTATATCATTTGGTCAGTGCCAGCAAATTTAACGGAGATTTTGGGCATGAATCGTGGGTCATCAAAGGTTGTTCCGAAATTAATAACGTTTGACCTAAAGGAATGTCGCGTAAGCATCGCTCAGGAGCTATTAAATGATCCCAACAATGACTCACATTTGTTCATAAGCGTTATAAAAGGTGATGAAACGTGGATTATCAATGTTATTATAGATCAACAAGACTAAAAAGTCACCATGCCTTAGCCATTTGATTGAGATGTGAGATTAGGCCCCGGTGCCTTGTTCCTTTTAGCAAAATTGAGACTATGAATGTATACTCGGAATAAGTACATCAATATAAAATAAAAGAAAATCCAAGATCGTACTTACGCAGTCTACGCCATTTGTACATTCACCTTACATTTTATTGCACCTCGTATACGGAATCTCTAACATTAATAATTCTATATAAAGTTTAAACAGCAGAGAGCTTGAGCCTGAAGTTACGTTGCATAATATACTACTTCACGGGATAGCTATTGCGGTAGCGCCAGGAACAGTTCGAAAGGATAGGAAGTTTTACGGTAACATGAACAAAATAATTAGACTCAGTTCTTAGTTACAAAAAAATAACAAAGTCTATTCTTAAATTAATATGTACAGGTAACGCAGAGATAATATATATATTTATAATAAAACGGAGGATTTTACTTATTTACAATTATATGATTTAATCTTGGTATTTATTATCAGGTATGTGAATAAGTCTTTCCCGTTTTTTTTCAAATTTTGAGCCTTTATTGTGAAAAAAAGGTTACAAATGAATTATTGAAAGTATTGGCCATCGCTAGCTACAATTTTTTCCCATCTTTCTGGCAACATACGAATCCCGTTGCGAAAAAATTCGACCGGTTTGGCCTCTATCTAGTCATCCACCCATTTTTTGGCTTCCTCGTAGGAATGGAAGTGCTGGTCAGCCAGGCCATGCGTCATCGATCTGAAGAGATGGTCATCAGACGGAGCAACGTCTGGACTATACGGCGGGTGGGGTAGGACTTCCTATTTGAGCGTTTCTAAGTATGTTTTCACCGGCGGTGCAACATGTGGGCGAGCATTGTCATGTTGCAAAATAACTTTGTCGTGCCTGTCGGAGTATTGTGGCCGTTTTTCTCGCAGTGCGCGGCTCAAACGCATCAATTGTCGTCGATAGACCTCGCCTGTGATCCTTTCATTCGGTTTCAGAAGCTCATAGTAAACTACATCTAGCTGGTCCCACCATATACAGAGCATGAGCTTGGCGCCATGAATATTTGGCTTGGCCGTCGATGATGATGCATGGCCGGGTAGTCCCCATGATTTTCTTCGCTTCGGATTATCGTAACGTATCCACTTTTCATCGCCAGTCACGATACGATGCAGAAAACCCTTTCTTTTATGTCGCTGAAGCAGCTGTTCGCAAGTGAAAAAACGCCGTTCGACGTCTCTCAGCTTCAGTTCGTACGGCACCCAATTTCCTTGCTTTTGGATCATTCCCATGGCTTTCAAACGCTTGGAAATGGTTGTTCGGTCAACTTCCAATGCTTCAGCAAGTTCTTCTTGCGTTTGACAAGAATCTTCATCAAGCAAAGTCGCCAATTCTCGATCTTCAAAGATTTGCGGCCGCCCGGAACGCTCCTTGTCTTCCACGTCGAAATCACCGCTTTTGAAGCGTCGAAACCATCCGCGAACACTTGAATCATCGACACAACCTTCTCCATAAGCCTCCTGAAGCAATCGATGCGTCTCGGCAGCAGATTTCTTCAAATTGAACTAATAAAGTGAAACTTCCCGCAAATGACGTCGACTCGGCTCAAATTTCGACATTTTCACGATATCAAAAATTTATGATGCGAAAAAATTTTAACTAATGTGTTAGTATGGAATTGTTGACATATGAATAAGCTTTGATTATGACATATGTAACCATTGAATACTCGCACAGTATTGGTGGCCCCATCTCTTACAAAAAACGGGAAAGACTTATTCACACTCCTAATATAATTTACGCGCGTATTACTTTTGAAAATTGGGGGCAGTTTTAAAACCAACAAAGCCTACTGGTCTTTAATGGAGCACCGCGCCAACTGAATGGCGACTCGGAGTCAGGAGTGAGAGCGCTAGGCTTTAACGAACGCCGCGTATCCATGATCAAGTCTTGTAAGAATAATGAGGCCGCTAGTTCATGACAGAGCATTGCGCAACGAAGATCAAGTCTTAATAGGAATCAGGAAGGATAATTTGGTGAGGCCGCTGTTCAGTGCGCAACTAGGATGAAGTACCACTCGTATCTGGTCAGGATAGTAGAGTCTGCTAGTTTAATGAAGCGCAGCACAACCGGGATGATGACTACACTATTTAGGAGTCTCGGGAAAATTAATCGATCGGTTATTTACGCAACTGAACTAATTTCGTATTAAGCCGCCGAAAAAAATTATAAATTGTAAAAAAAAAAACAATTACATTAATTTAATATATTTATGACATTTGAACCATTATTCAATAATATTTGTTCATTAAAAAATAATTATTATTATATCAAATAATAATATTAATTACAACAATTAAAAATTAATTTTATTTTGGTCTTGAAGACGCTAGCATACGCGTAATTATTTACTTAATTTCATTACTAATTATTTGCTTGTATGCCTCTATACAAATAGAACACGATTCATGTAATTAAAATTTAAAACCACATAACTTTTTACTATTGAAAAACAGAGCAACTGATGCCTTCACTACATTTTAATTTCGCGTCCACGGGTAGCGTCAGACATTCTTTATGCAGGCTATCCCTCGGCTGTGGCTTCCTTTCGCATTGCGAGCGAATCTCTCTGAGCTCTCTCTCTCTTGATCCTAATTTATAAGCTAGTGAACTCAATCGTCTTCGGGCACACGTATTTTGATTTCTTTCCCGAGGTTACATACTCGACTGTTTGCTTCTGATGAATGACTGATTATATTATTTTCGTGTAATTATTGGAAAATGAAATATTGAGCATCTAAGTTGTGCTAAACTACATAGACAGATCGTGGAATTTGTAAATTTAGACTACTTCCGCTAAACAAACAAATTACTCACTAAGTTAAGCGTGAGAGGCATCAGATCGATGCACGCTATTAGGCAAAAATAAAACACATGTGATTGGCTATCGGTTTTTATAAAATATTTGGCGTTTGCTAACCTGCTTTTACGTCCAGTTAAATAACTTTAAGCTGTCCTTACCACAGCAAATGCAGAAGAAACTTACGAGAAACGGAGTAGCAATTGTACATTACGTGCAGTGCATCGCTTGAATTAAGACTTAATAAAACTTAAATCACCTTGTGACTTTAATTTATTTTGTATATTGCATTCGGCGATGAAGGAAAAACATTAAAGGGACGTCTAAGACATCCGATGGGCAGCGATCACCATTTTAAAGATGATTCCGGTCATGACAAAGTCATTTAACATTCTTATTAATTTAAAATTTTATTAATTCAATTCAAGAAATCCCCAAGGTTTATTAAAAAAGTAGAGTGCTTTCAATTTAAATTCTGTCAGTTTGAATGAAAGAAATTTGGAATTCTTGCACGAGAACGAGCTCTGATGTCTTGATCACTGGGAAGCAGTTCATAGTATACTACGCCCATTTGATTCCACCACATGCAGAGTACGACCTTATTTACGTGAATATTTCGTTCCGGCGTTGTTTGGAGGGGGGGCTCGCCGGGCTTTGTATACAGTTTCTGCGAGGAAAGTTATCATAATAAATCCATTTTTTTATTATCAGTGATAATACAATGCAAAAATGATTTATTTTTATACCGCTACAGCAATATTTCGGACATGGAAAAATGTTATTCAACGTTTGGCGGTTTCACTTCGTACGGCATACAGTTTCCAACCTTTTGATTGAATCCCAATGCTTTCAAGCGTAGGGAAATCGTATACCGCGACTCCCAATGATGCATCAAATTCTTCTTGAATCTGACGCGGATTTTCATGCAGCAAAACGTCTAATTATTCTCCTTAAAAACCTTTTGGCTTTCCGAAGCGATCCTTGCCTTCAACTTGATGTCACCATTTTTGAACCGTTCGAACCACTCGCGGCAGAAATACGAGTAGATTAATTAAATAAATTTAATTAAAAAAGCAACAATAGAGATTTAGCACGCATAATAAAACTTATAGAGACAAAAGGGGAATAGAACATTTTTTTGATTCTTCAATAGCTATCTCATGGGCACCTTGGAATTGAGCTTGTAGCGATCAGAATTATTACTTTAAGGTCAAATTTTAATATAAATAACCTTAAATTATAAGGTGAAATTCAAAACAATAATAATAACTAATCCATTCTAAGGTAAAACTCGTTTAGTTTTCATTACAAAATATTTGTTTTAGAATATTGATAAATAAGCAGTTTCATAACAGTGATTACACATTCTTATTTGGCAATTGAAAAAAAAATGCATGAAATTTCAGTTTTAATCTTGATTAGACGAACCATAATCTCTATAAAAAAATTGCGGAAGAGTTTATACTTACATTCAAGCTTGTCGTATTCTATCGAGCTATATGAACGCTAAAAATGTGGTCACAGGCTCATAATGGAAATTAAAGTATTATTCTACATATAAGGCATCCCTCACACTTGTGAAATGGAAGATTAATAAACAATAGTTACTGAAGCATGCTACAAATTTTTTATTTGTTATTTTTCTATACAGTCTTTTTACTTATGTTATAATTCTAAACACGTTATAGTTTTTTACGAATAGCCCAAAATACTTTTGTTAACATTTCAGAAAAAATTTGTTGTCAATCGAACTCCCATAAAAATACCATATTACCTATTTAGAAAGGGACACTCCAATTAAACGAGTTTTAACGAAATCCTAAAACATTTGTAATTGTTTATAAATCCATTTCTTTATTTTCATATTTACTCAAATTGAGTTGTAATATTTACGAAGTAATTTAAAAAATATTGAACTATTTCTTCTGTCTAAGAGACATTACCTAATGTATTCATATGTTACATTTATTTTTCTTACGGTTTTCACTATAGTTTTCACTTTCTGCATAAAATAACAATTAAATATTTCCTTAATTATTTTAATATAGTCACCATAGCTAAGATTCTATTAATAAAAACTTTTTTTCTTTATATAAAACAAACTAAAACCCTGCATGCATTTTATATTTTTTAGAAAGTAATTTTATTCATTTTTTAAAAAGCAAATTGTTATATAATATTTTTCTGATCTAATTATTAAAAATAGACAAATATACAATTCTTTAATTATAAAACTGTAAAAAGTTTATATATTTTTTGTAACTTAAGTATCTATTACTGCAAAAATTGAAAAATGGCGGTATGTGATTCTAGATTCATTTTATATTGTTTTTGTATTTCTAATATATGATGCTTTTTATCTCAATCTGTTACAAATAAGTAAAATCATTGTTATTATGTAAACAACGTATGTATCTTCTTAAATTGTAATAGATAAGTCCTTCCTGTAAGCTCAATTTTTAATATTCAATATATCCTGCATGTGGCAATTAATATCTACTCTGATCCCTGCTATAAAAATTAGTATTTCCAAATAAATTGCCATTATGTGAATAGTTATTATTAGAACCGCTATTGAAATTCCTAAAACTATTTTGATTAAATAGTTTGCTTCCATACATACTACCGCCATAAGTGCCTATAAATCAAAATTTATGATTGACCGTAAATTATCAAAACATTAAAAAATTTAATTTAACTATAATTAAGGACTTTACTCATATTACTTCCATCCCATTTAATTCCTTTCCTGTTACTGCTACGACCAGTTTGGATAGTCCAAATTTATTACAAATTTGACATCCTCCACATCTACACAAAAATTCTAATGGTGATTGAAATATAACAAATAGTTGTCTCTTTTTGGTTAATTTTTCCTTTTCAAAATTCCAAGCAATTAAATGAAATTACTTTTGTTTGGTTGTCTTGAAAATAAAAGTGAAAAAGATATTAACAATGAAAGCATACTAGCTATAGCAAGCTTATTTGTATGATATAATATATTAAACTGTTAAAAAAATAATAAAGATTATACAAATTATTTCATAAAATGCAGAATAGTCACTAACAGTAAGAAATAAAAGAAATAAAAAATAAAAAAATTTGAACTTAAAATCCTAATTTTAAAATATATATTTTTGGAGGATAAACCTTAGAAATACTATTACTTAAAATATTCTATATTCTTCAAAAAATTTCCCCGATAGCGAATATTAGTTGTTTCCTATTTGTTTAAATAATTGTACTTTGCAGAATAGCAGTATAGTGAACAGAGTTGTGGAACACGGAGATTAATGGTGTCAGAGCTGACGCCAGCGACCGTGACGTTAGGCGCTTCCTAGGTCATCACTTCCTGTGATTCTGAACTCGCTCGCTTAGCTCAAAGCACTGACGTCACGCTGCGTCTACCTCCACTACCGCTATATACTTCTCTCTCTCTCTCTCTCTCTCTCTCTCTCTCTCTCTCTCTCTCGCTTTCTTGTGCTGAAGAGAGAAATAAGTATATAGTACACTTTCTCTCTCTCCCTCTCTCTTTCTCTAATAAATACAATTCTAATTCTAATTCTCTCTCTCTCTCTCTCTCTCTCTCTCTCTCTTTACCGATGGACTTGATCATGCCTTTGTTGGGCCTGGCAATCAGAACTTTGTTCCTTAGTCTTGTTTAATAATAGGGAACACGTATACTTACTCGTATATTGTAAAGCTTTTGTTCGACAAGGAAGGATCTCTACTTTGAGGATATATCAAGTATTTTTTAATAGTTTTACATTGTGTACACGTAATTTTTTATGCTACCTTATGATCGATACATACTGTTCCAGTATTCTTGCGCTTCTGCGTCTTCCACTCGCTGAATGGTAAATTCACAGTGTTAATATCGCAAACATTAAAATTGTATCTTTTCAATCTTATTCTTATTTATCTTATCATTCTATTCTCTTTTTACTTCTGCATCGGCGAGTATTTAATTGCATTCGGTAAATGTCCATAAAGTATATTAACAATTTTATTATAGCAAAACTGTCCTGAATTCCATGGAATAATTCATTTCAGGTCATTTATTTAGCGCTCTGATATGATTTCGAAGTTGTTCTCGGAAAAATAGCTTTTTCAATAAAAATACTATAGGTTTGAATCGTCTATGAGTCGTAAAATGGCATGCTCCTTCTTCACTGACAGATTCTGCTAAAAAATGGACTTATATATTATCTTATTTCAACCACTTTACAACTTCTTAACGTTTCCACTCATATGATAATATTGCACAATACAATCATGCAAAATTAAGCAGTTAAATTATTTTTTATTCAAATTCTAGGCGTTCATCAACGTGGTATATGATATAATAAGTGATACATGATCTCTGAAATTGATTTTCTTTAAAATAAGATGAGACTGCTTGTTGTAATAAATATTTCATTTTTATATATATCATACAATATCAAATATTGATTTTCAGTAATACCAATTTTTAAATTTCCGTATGGATAGTATTAAGAATTGAGAAAATGTTTCATATTACTGCTATCACAATGGTCAAAGCGACTGGAATTTGTATCTTTTCATCCTACTTTTTTGAGGTCCCACAATAACAAATCGCAGCTTTTCCAAATGATTCGTCGTTTTCACAGTCCAGACGTGCTTGAATGTAGCGGGAAGGAGTAGATATTCATAGAGCTCCCAAGTACAAAAACTCATAAACATCGGATGTTTTTTTTTTAAACTGTCTTGGTAGTCGAAGCTTGTATTCAGCGGATACTATGGCATAAGGCTAGTGGATCTTTGTAAATTGTATTCTGAAATATTCATATTGTCATCTATTATCAGTTGATCTTAGTGTTGCCGTTTGCACAACTGTAATTAAATCGTTTCATGATCTAACAAAAACAAGCTCAGGTTTGCATTAATTATAATTTTGCGGTCATGTTCAGCGAAAATCATCTTGAGGAGAAGGAATGCATCAAAATAATCGTAATTATCCGTGATTGTATTAGACTCTTCTATATCAAGCCACCTTGCATTTTCTATTATTCTGCGTTGATTGGCATTTAAAGAAAGACAACCTTTTATAAGGCTTATTATTTCAGTATTTTTACACCTATTAATTTCTATTGCATTCAATTCATATAGAATATCCTGAAATAAGTGATAGATCGCATTGTTTAAAAATTTCGTATTTTGCAACGCTGTACCATCATTTGTCTTAAGTTTACGGCATAAACATGGTGAACTACGCTTAAGACTGATCTTGTATCGTGGTCTCCTTGGAGACAAATTCATTGTATGCACACGACACTCATTTATATAGTCACCGGTTGTAATACTGCACTCTCTTAAGGAATTTATCTTTCGAATAGTCATTGATAAATTGAAATTGTGTAGAACACCTGCCATCAAAATTCGTTGTTGAAAGCACAAGAGTTTACTAAATGAGTCCTCAAGTTTAAAGTTCATTTGATGATTATACTCAAGAAAACCACGAAGCGTGCTATTATAAGGCTTCAGACTTAATATTATATCTCTAGAACTTAATCTTTCTTTCAGCTAATTTTCAATATCTTCTATTTCATAAATACTGGTTGATAGTATAATTACTTCTTTATGGACATAAAATTTGTCGTTGCTTTCATCAATATTAGGAATCGAAGTAAATGTTAAAAGCTTAACTAAACCGCGAACATAATGTTTATTAGATGAAAGTTCAGATAAAGGAAAATGTTGAGCTTTAAGAATAGACATGTATGAAAAATCATCAAAGAAAGTGAATCATCCCTCATCGTTCAGTTTAAAATGATTTATTTTACAAGATGTTCGATATTATATGGAGCTACTTCGAAAATCATTACATAGAAATGGCAGGCAAAAATGACCGCAAATATACATTTAAAATCCTGATATCTTTCATAATTATACATTATTTCAGAATCACCAAAGTAGAATATAAGGTCTAATCTCTTAAATCACCAAAACTGTGGAAATATAACACTCTATAGCCTCGTTTTCGTTATGCAACCCAATACGTTCCAGGGTCGCTCGCATAATCAAGGTACACAATACTTGATTCTTATAACGAGGACGAATGCTTTTTTTAGGAAGTAATATATAGAATATATAATATCTATTCTGACCTTATAAAATTTTCTGTAAATCAGTAATCATATCGCAGTAAACAAATAATTTTTCTTATGTATCATTTGGCATCGGGAAATACAAGTTTTATAACAAAAATTTGCTGTAAAAAAAGTATGTGTATTAGTAAAATTAGTAACATTTTACAATTAGCTTAAGTAAACCTAGAATATCAATTTAAATTATTAAAAATGTAGGAAATACAACATACGAATCCTTCATGGTTTTCGTAATTAAATTCATCACGCTGCAAATTTTTGCAGCGGTATTTCTAATGAGCGACTCAGTATATATCTGTATTATTATGTTAAGAATGTTATTCATATAATAATAATCAATAAAATTATTCAAAAACACATTCGTTTATACATTCGTTCAAAAAATATAGAATTGTAATGCCCGAAACGAATTGATAGAGAAATTTAAAAGACAGTATTACATTGAAACTTATAGGATTAGCAATTATTATTACTAATTAAACAGAAGAAACTTTAACTATATTACAAGCTACATGCAATGTATTTGTGCCTGAGGGTTTAGATTGCGAATCAGAGGATTAACCGAGGGGCTACTCACACCGATTGACAGCCAAGTTCTCAAAAAGTTCTCTTTCGCCTCTCATCGAGCTCTTTTGCTTCGCTTCTGTAATCCAACGTCTAAAAGTAAACAATAGATAATCAAATTTTGCCCTTAAGATTGTATGAGCGATAAGACGAAGTTTTGAAGAGAACTGGAGAGAACTAAAGAACAGAAGAAAACGTTTCACAACTATAAATCAAAAGCCACAGTCTAAACCCTCAGCCACTAATGCACTGCATATAGCTCGTGATATAGCTAAAATTTCTTCTGATTGATTGGTAAAAATAATTGTTAATCTTAAAAGCTTAAATGTTATGCTGTTTTTTCAATTTCTCTATCAATTCGTTTCGGGCATTATAATTCTATGTTTTTTTAATGAATATATAAACGAATGAATTTTTGAATAATCGTATTGATTATTATTGTAGAAATAAAATTTTTAACATAATAATACAGATATATACTCAGTTGTTCATAGAAATACCGCAGAAAAATTTTGCCGTGCGATGAATTTAATTATGAAAACGATCAAGGATTGATACCTTGTGTTTTCAACAGAATATTCAGATAAATATTGTAGATTTTACGAATGCTAATTATAACATTTTACTAATTTTACTAATACACATTTTATTCACAACAAATTTCGTTCTGGAACTTGTATGTCCCGATGCCAAATTATAAGTAAGAAAAATGATTTCTTTAATGCAATATGATTACTCATTTACATTAAATTTTATAAGCTCTGAATAGTTATTTTATATTTCATATATTTTTTCAAATTTTATTTGAAATTAATTTATTGTATATCATCCACACACATGCACGCACGCACAAAATGGGACTATTTGTAGAATTTTCATCTTGGATACGTTTCTGTAATATCGATAGTGCAAAACATTCATTCTCCAACTTGACGTGAAATAGTTCTCTATTAGGCGAAACAGTCGATTCAGACTACCGACAGTCGTGAGAAGCGCTCTTTATCAAATTTATATATGCTATTTATATTCTACTGCCACAGTTTCAGCTAAAACCATGATGTGCAAAGACGGATTTCAAAGAGTACTTGTTATAATTTCTGTGCCTTTCACTGAGCAAGAAAAGAAGAGTAAAAAGCATGAAGATTGTCTACTAGATAATACACGAGCAGTTATTTCAGCACCTTCAAATTACAGAAAAACCAATAGATTATTGACTTTAGACATTATCGGAATGGTCCGATATTTACACACACACACACACACACACACACACACGCACACGCACACGCACGCACACGCACGCACACACACATACACACGCGCGCACGCGCGCGCGCACATTTAAATTCGTTAAATCAACTAAAATATATTTATTATATTTAGAGTGTGTTGGAGCCAGTGAAAGACGTACAATATTTTCCATTCAGCGAACATGAAGCAGCAGTATCACCTGACAACGTGCTTTCGAACTCTATTATGATATTCGATGATATCGCTTGCGAGAAACAGAACGATGTTAAAGCTTACTTTTGCATCGGAAGATATAAGAATATTGACTGTTTTTATCTTCGTTAATATTATTTACACGTTCCAGAATATTTTGTAAGGGATAATATTAATTTACTTATATTGTTTCGACAAGATGAGGTTAATTTAAAACATATCTATTTCGACCATGTCAATTCAAGTATGCATTTTAAGAAATTTACAAAAATATGTTAAACTTGTTGGAACGATGGCAAGCATAGTTTTATACTCATTGATAAAGATCAAAGCATAAAGTCTGGTAGATATAGAAAAGGGTTTGAATCTTTTGCTATACATATAGGATACTATAAATATAACGAAAATCCTGACGTTAAAAATTGAATACACGACATGGCCGATTATTGGACAGAAAAAACAATATTGCGTCAACTAGAAAAGTCACGAAAAGTAATAAGACGTAAATACAAATTATTAAAATATGATGGAGTGAATACAGAGCATATGTTAAATGAAAACTTCAAACCAATTGTTATTCTGAATAAACTCATTACTTTTGCAAATATGTCTGATGTTTCTAATATCAAAAAAATTGAGAAAAACAAATTATCTACCTTTGAAGAGGGAAAAAAAGGAATTGTTGTCCGATGATGACGATAATTATGATATTAATACTGATATTAATTATAATTACACACTATAGAATGATCAAACCACTGATGACATTAGTACTTCTTTCGTATCAGCTTAGAGCGATATCGAGCAAGGTGATAAAAGTATTAAAAAATATCAAGCCATGGTCGATCTTAATTGCCATACAATTTGCGTCTGAAGTGCATAATGATCTCATGATTGGAAATTTACCGATAAATTTCGTCAACAGTAATGTCATAGTTAATAATACAAAATACCTTATCATTAATGGATTGTTAGAACTATTAATTAGAAAATTACCAAACATAAAACTCATTAACAATAATAAATTGAATAGACAATATGGCATGCAAAATAAACGACTGTGTAATCTTGCACCACTAGTTCAATTAATCGTTACCGTTGATTTAGATACATTAAGGACTCATGCACAAAATTTCAAACTTATTAAAACTTTTTAGCGAGCTAAATTAAAAAATCGATGTTTTACCAGCAATACAACCATCTATAATAGAATTGCAAACAAGTTTTTTTTTCCTGAGTCAAAACTTCATTAACTGTGTATAAATTAACAATTAGTAATAAACTAACATATATTAGTACCAAGCTAAAAAAATTTTACAGTTAGAAGTAAAAATTTACAATGAGGTTTTCAACAAAAAAAAATGAAAATAATCAGCGCAATTCATAAGCCTGATCGTCGAGATTATAATCGACGACAATTTAAACTAAGTGATATAGATGAGACATGACAAGCCGATCTCGTTAGTGAAAATAAAGGCTACAAATATATTATTACAGACATAGATACGTTATCTAAATTCCCATGGGCTATACCCTTGAAGTGAAAAACTGGTAAAGATGTGGCAACAGCTATTAATACTATTCTAGCATGACGTATACCAAAAAATCTACATACATATTGAGGCAAAGAAATTTACAATGCAGAGTTGCAAGAACTAATGAGAAAAAATAAAATTAATCTATATTTAACATATAATAATCTCAAAGCATCTATGCAGGGTGTCCAAAAAGTCCCGGAACACCTTAATAATTTTCCAGGTAAACTGATTTTGGACAAGGTCAAGGTCAATCTAGAGGAAACTTTTGTCAAGGAATTTAATAGTGTCTTTGGATTTGAATTTCAAGGTTATTTCAAGGTCAACTATGTTTTTTCAAATAGGAACACCTATTTTTGACAATGGAGATCGAAAGAACAGAAAATTTTACGTCCAAGAATGTGCTTAAGTCATGGGTCATGGATGACCTTGATGGTCACACAAGGTTATTTAACCTCGAACAAGTTCTGGAAATCTCTTGGCATACAAAATTCTCAATTTTTGAACCACAAAAGCTATTATCTTTATCAATGGTGCATGCAACGGTAACGCTCTGCACGGCCTTGACGATCCTCTTCAAGGACATTTAACTTTGAACTTGGATTTTGGATCATAGCTGACCATTTTATAGTACCTCTCTGCCCTATTCATCGATTGAAAAAAACTTCAGCTAGGAAATTACGAACGTGTCGTGCATACTGGGGTCACGCACCATCCTGTTGAAACCATGTATTGTCAAAGTTGGCCCCAGCTTTTTCTCTAATTGCAGGAACTATTTGGTTTCATAGCATATCTTCATAGTTTTGTGCATTTAAGTTACTATCAATAAAAAAGATCCTATGATTCTGTTGTTCAGAATTTTAGCCCAAACATTTAATTTTTCTGGATATTGTGATTTGTCTTCTCTAGTGCAATGAGGATTATTATCTGGCCAATATGTAGTTATGCCTATTTAAGGTTCCATCAAGTTGAAAAGTCGCCTCATCTGAAAATGCCATATTGAATGAAAATTCAGGATTTTCAATTATGCGCTCCGTCATGTCTTCAAAAAATTCAACACGACGATCGAAATCATCTTCATTCAACTTATGAACCAGATTAACTTTAAATAAATGAAATTTGGCTTTTTTAAAAATGTTATGTACTGACGATTTACTAACATCATTTTCTTGACTAACCCTATGAATACAATTATGTGGAGCCTCAATGATTGATAGTCTAACGTTTAATGAAGTCTCTTCATTTGATGCTGAATTTGGCTTGCCTGGTCTACGTAGATCATTGAAAGTACCGTTATCATTAAACCTTGTTTAGTTCTTGACATCGTTGAAAATGATATGGGAGTTCTCGCAACTCTAAAAGTTGCATTGAAAAGATTCATTACTCCCCTAACAGACTGTACCATTTCACCCCAACCTCTTATCATAAGAAGTAATATTCGTTCTCTTTCAGTAAGTCGATTCATTTTGACTAATATAAGAAATTAAACCTTACCCAAACGCCGATCACAGTGATTAAGATTTCAAGAATTAATTTTCATACGATAAAGTGTAAAAACTATCCGATCCTATTCTCACAGCAAAGAATGCAAACTTAGAATGGAGAAAAATGTTTTAAAAAAAATTAAAATAGTAATTTATTTTGAAGCTCTTCTGTTTATTTACTTATTAATGGTATTTTAAATTAATAGAAATATTTCGTATGTAAAATAAATTCAAAATTCAATACTTGTTTAAGTTCCAATTGTAAATCACGTTCAAAATTATTCAATTTATCCATTTTAATTAATTTAAAAAAAAAGAATGATTTTTCTTTACTGTTTTATTAATTTTTTATGAATTCAAGATTTGCATGTTACGCTATTTTTATTTTTTAGTTTATTTTTAGTTTTAGTTTATAAGGCAAGTGGACTCACGCTAATCAGGCACCCCAAAGGGAACAGATTTTACAACGTCCACGTCATTGTTCCTGGGTAATGCTAATAGTAAAAAAGAAAATTCAAAGAAATTTCAAATTTCTTCGTAAAAGCTGTGCAAAATGTCACCGTTGCATGCACCTTGATAAAGGTAATAGCTTATGCAGTACAAAAATTGAGAACTTCCTATGCCAAGAGATTTCCAGACCTTGTTCGAAGTTAAATGACCTTGTGTGACCATCAAGGTCATCCATGACCCATGACTTGAGCACATGTGTGGACGTCAAACTTTCTGCTCTTTCGTTTTCCGTTGGTAAAAATAGAGGTTTCCAATTGAAAAAACAAAGTTGGGCTTGAAATAACCTTGAAAATCAAACGCAAGATTAAATCCAAGGTCACTATTAAATTCCTTGACAAAAGTTACGTCTAGATTGACCTTGACCTTCTCCAAAATCAGTTTATCTGGAAAATTATTAAGGTGGTCCGGGACTTTTTAGACACCCTGTATACGAGTGATTCAATCGTACTTTGAAAAAGAAGATGTGGATAAAGTTTAGTATTCGTAGAAATTATAAGTGGATTGACAATCTAGCAACTTGAATTACTGCTTATAATGCGACAAAGCGTAGAGCTATCGGGTTCAAGCCGAAAAATGTTACATCTGCAACTAAATAAAAAATTTTATGAACCTTATTGGGCAGAAAAAAAATAAATTGATTGAATGTTGAAGGTAAAGTTCGAGTGACTAAACTGAAGTAGAGTCTTGAGAAAGGATATACAACTAACTAGTCTACAGAAATATTCACGTATCTACAGGGTTGCACCAACGAATCCAACAACTTAACATTTAAAAGGTTATAAAAATCATCTCATTGCATGGTGTTTCTATGAACATGAGTTGTTATTTAACAAGTACCCAGATGTGTAACTGGTTGAAAAAGGTCTCAAACGTCGATAAAATAAAGTTTTCGTCAAGTAGCTTGGATTTTATGGTACTCATAACAGTTGGACTAATGAGAGTGTACAACTCAAATAATAAATTAATAAATATTTTTTTATTGGTCTTACAGTCTAAACGACTGTAAGACCAATAAAAAAAAAAAATTTATTAATTTGTATATGGGTAGTCGACAAAACTACAATTCAATTGTTTTAACTCAAATAATAATAAATTATAAAATAATAATATGTAAATTCATTTGTGTACATTCTCCACGAGGATAAATAAACACATCTGTACTTAAGATATAAATATTGTTTAATTATTTCACATCATATATATATATATATATATATATATATATATATATATATATATATATATATATATATATATAGGTAACTTTGCCCTATGCATGTTGATTACTAGAATAAATAGGAAAAAAGGAGGAAAAAGGGAAATAGAGAGAGAGACAAGGAGAACAAATTTTAAATTCAATATAGCTAATAGATAGTTATTAGTTAGTCTTAAAAATACTTTTGAAGTATATAGTTTTAAATTTTGGAATTTATACGTGATCATTGTAAGAAAATTCATTCGAGGTATCATTAAAATTTCGAGAAATTTAAAATACCTACTGTAATATTCAATAGAAGTGAGTTTACGTAGAAGTCTCTGCGGAATAATCGAAGAATTCAGCAAACCGGCGAGTGACCTGTACGTCTATTAGTATAGACAAAACCAAAGATTTCAGTCATTAAAAATCGTTGGGTTAAGTTTTTTTCAACGTCGTGTAATAAGGTTGGTGAATTTTTCTTTGTTTGTTATATCTTCGGGCTTCAGTAAATTAAAATTTCTCTCTACTGATTTTTTTTATTTGCATAATTAAAACATCGTAGAAATTACAAACTAGTGTTATAAAGTGTGAGAGAGACATTGAGATACGAGCATAGAATATAAATTATAAGAAGAAGCGCGTACACGGTTTTCTGTAGTAGTTCCTGTTGCTCTTCGTAAGGTGGCGCTCTTGTTGCTTTGTCTCTCTGCTATACTTACAAATTTTTCTCTCTCACACCCTGTGTGAACGGATTCGTGCGTTAACATATCGCGGATGCGTATTAGGTAGGGGTAGTATATTATTTATTATAATTTTATATAATTTAATAAATACAAAATTTATTTAACTAAATTGATTTTCTTTTTATTAATTTATTAGTAATAGAAAATATAAAAATATTTCTCCCTGTACCTGATAATTAGTCCGTCTTTTCTTGGATTATTGATAATCTATTAATATATACATTACTATTTAAAGAAATTCCAGGATAAAAAAAGGGTAAGTCTGACGAAAAAATATCCGTAAAGAACCTACGGTCCAAATAAATTGGTTTAAACAATTATAAACTTTAGACAATTTAAAGGAATTTGTTTTTTTTAATCTCTTTTTTCTCTCTCTGTTATACAGTATTTTTGGCAAAGCTCTTGGCGAATATAAATACGCTAATTTTGAACCCACAAGGAAAAAATTTTCTTTTATATTTTTAAAGAAATTTTTCTTTTCTAATTATTAATAAGAAAGAAAATTTAGTTTTTTTTCCTCGTTACTCAGACTGCGTTTAAGGACGTGATTAAAGATTTTTTTATCTTTTATTATATCAGGCAATATACAGGGTCTACCCTCCTTACCGCATTAGGTCGTTAACGACTAGATGTTGCACCCGTAGGTTTTAGAAATAAACGTGTTTGCGTCAGCGTGTTAGAAAATCCTCCACACAGGATAGACAGTGTAGTGTGCGTGACGTGACTCACTGCAGAAAGCTAGGGGAATAAATATAGTTTTAATTTTGTTTTGTTGAAACTTTTAAGCAGAGCCTGAGCCTATTTTCATCTTGTAAAAGTGGAATAGGCAGAAGTGTTAAACGTTGTTTCTTCCTGGGCTTAAAATAGATTTTTTTCATTATTGTATTTGTTTTTTATTTTATTTATTTATTAACTATTTTGTTAATTGTTTTTTATTCTATTTTATCAGATTAATAATATTAGGATATAGTAGGAATTGATACCTCTCAAGGGACGGAGACATGAATTCCTACCAATAATAACCAAATACAATAAAATCACAGGGTAACACCTCAGGCTTGCCATATAAGGCAGTAAAGTTAATATAATATTTCCCCAAAGAGGAGTCACCTCACGAACACTGATGAGCTCAAATTGTGTTAGGTAAGGAATATTTTATATTGTGTTCTTATTTTTCTGTAGGTTATAGAGAGCACGCGTTTTTTTTAGTAGGTCCCTCTCTAAAAAGAAAAGAAACACATTTCGAGTTATCCTCCACATTTATCACTGTAACTAGGAACCTCGTTTTTTTTTTTTAGAACATGGCCAAAAGATCGATCTCTCCATCCTCTAAAACACCGTCAACTCCGCTCGAGAAGTGGTGTTTATATCTAGCGGGAGGTGAAGTTGATGATTACCTCCATCAGCTATCTCTGCGAAGCGATGGTTCTATTTTTGACTGGCTTCGCAGAATAAACCAATAGCTGAAGGGGGAATATGATGATCAGGATGACTTTGTCGAAGAAAAAGACGAAGATCCGGGTCGTGTTTTCCATAAACACGAGTCAGCCAGGAAATCCTTCATTGCAAGGATTATAGTTCAGGGTGATCCCTCCTGGCTAGACTCAACAGCTGATGGAGAAGAGAGGCATCCGTTGAAGTCATCAGAGCATGATGAAGAGGTCCAACTGAATCATGAAGCCTCTCGATTGCGCTTGAGGGTGAGTCTGACCATCCAGCCTGGTGTGGATGAGCAGACAACTGCAGGAGGGGAATTGCAAGCGCAATCCACAATTCCCCACCTGGCAGTCTACCTCCATGCACAATGGAAAATATTGTATGATTTATGGCAGTACAAGAGCTCCGAAAAAAGGTTAGAAGAGGCAATTGATGCCATAACCAACCAATTATCTGCTCTGTCACAAGTTCGTTCCGTAGGGAAGACAGAGTTATGGCTGGATGCTTTCAAAAAGAGGCATAACCACCTGGAGTGAAGTTCGTAGCGCTGCAAAACAATGGTACGGAGCCGGTCCGGAATATCGAGGAAAATAGGTTAGAGAGGCTGAAACTCGAACTCAAGAAACGAACGAACCTTCGAGTGATTATATCGCTTGTCTCCTCTCGATATTTGATCGTTTCAATCCACCTGTTCCCGAGACAGAGCAATAGGATAGACTGTTGCGCAATGCGCGCCCCGAAATCCAGAGAAGGATATCAAGGAAGTCCATTAACAATGTCCAAGAATTCCTAAATTTGGCCAGAGACGCCGAATTTGCATTGGAGTGTCAAAAATGCTATCATACTCCTCCTTCGCCGGATAAAGCGATTTTGTGCGAAGCCGCATATAAATCGCCGAATTCCAAGCAAGCTAGAACTAAAGTAGCTGCAACTGTATATCAGAAAAATCCTGATCAAGAAAAAAAGATCAATCCTGATATGGCAGAAATACACAAACTACTGACTCGCCTGGAATCAAAATTCGGGCAGGTGGGAACATCTAGTAGACCATCTACTTCTCAGGGTGATCGAAGGCCGAAACCAGAAGAAGAAAGAAGACGGCCTTCGAAAACGAACCGCCAACCCTGGAGGTGGAATCGAACATCCCCTAAGAAGAAGTCTACTAGAACTACCAGCCCGGAGAGTGTTAACAAGGCTCCGGAGAGCCGTCCACCGGATAAGAAGAAGAGTTCGGACGGTCCAGTAAAATGTTATAAATGTGGTGAATTAGACTAAGGCATTTATAACTGCCCGAAATATTCGGGAAACGGGAAGCAAGGCGACCAATAGGGGTCCGGTCGACTTGCAAGCCAAACATGACCCCAGACGAAAATATTCGAGGACCTTGTTCCTCGAATTCTCAGTTGTCCTCAATTAATCAGACTGAAGAGAGGCTTGATTCAGTTGAGGAAATCCTGTCGTCTGAGGAAAATGACATCGGCGAATTAGATCCCGACCAAATTATAGCACGGCCGGAAGAAGCGCGCTGGTGGATCCCGGTACGAATTGCTGAGTACCGGATACGTGCATTGTACGACACAGGCGCGTCTCGTACTGTCACGGGCAACATCGGGCTACAATTAGCAACGGCTTGCCAGCGAGAGTTGCACCCAGCGTCTGGAGTTGGTGCTAGAGGCCCAGGGAACTCTCACGCGCAATGTGTTAGTTGCTGTGATCCCAAACCTTGAAGTAGATTGCTACGTAGGAGCCAATTTCACACGAGCCTTCGGTACCATCCATGATCCGATTGATAATTCGCTGTGGGTCCAATTAGCGAATAAACGGGTCATGATGGAAGTAGCCGCAGTCACATGTAATGAAATCCAACGACTGGTACCGTGGAGATTGACTCACGGCTTATCTTCTGGAATTATTCGAGTAGCCGAAATAAACTCAAAAGAAAGTACTGATTTTGATCTGACCATGGAGTTTTCGAGGTTAGCATCCATTGGTCTCGCGGATATATCACGGCAGGAACAAGAACGTATGAAGAAGCTCTTAAATAAAATCCTGCCAGCGGGAGAAGTGCCACTGGGACGTACGACGTGGGGAGAACATATAATAGATGTAGGAGATGCTCGCTCTATACATCAAAAGACATATACAGTCTCTATAAAAATACAGGAAGAGATGCATTTTCAAATTAGAGAAACGCTAGAGACTGGAGTAGTCGAACCATCCACAAGTGGATGGTCAAGTCCAGTGGTGACGGTACGTAAAAGCAACGGGAAGTATAGATTTTGCATCGACTTTCGAAAAGTTAATTTAGTTTCGAAACCTGATGCATACTCATTACCTAACCAGATTCTAAGGAAGCTACAATCAGCTAGATATATTTCTACCTTAGATCTGAGTAATGCGCACCATCCATCAAAGACCACTTCATCCGGAATCCAAACCGATAACGGCATTTACGGTACCTGAAATGGAGTTGTTCCAGTTTACCAGGATGCCCTTCGGTCTATCTAACGCTGGAGCGTCGTTTCAACAACTTATAGACCGAATTATCGGACCAGACCTTGAGCCGAATGCCTTCTCATATCTTGACGATATTATTATCGCGACAGAGACATTCGGAGAACACTTAGACTGGATAAGTCGTATTCTTGCTCGAGTACATGAAGCTGGACTCACGATAAATCGAGAAAAGAGTGTCTTTGGGCACACCGAAGTCAAGTATTTAGGTGTTATCGTGAATCGTGAGGGATTCCGTCCCGATTCCGAGAAGATCGAACCAGTAATGCGTTACACGAAACCGAGAAATCTTAGACGTTTCCTCGGGATGGCATCGTGATATAGGAAATTTCTAAAAGATTTCGCTACCATCGCCGAACCACTTACACGTATAACTAGAAAGGACTGTCGTTATGAGTGGACCGCGGAAAAACAAGCCTCTTGACAAGATCAAATCAATGATAGCTTCGGCGCCCGTCCTGCATAGACCGTCGTTTGATATCCAGTTTACCGTGCAAACAGATGCGAGTGATACTGGTATCGGAGCGGGCCTTACGCAGGAAGTCGACGGATAAGAACGTGTTGGAGTTCGCGAGTAGAGCACTCTCCCAAGCTGAAAGAAACTATTCGGTAGTCGAGAGAGAGAGTGCTTAGCTGTCATATGGGCTATTGATAAGCTCCGTCCTTATATAAATGGATATCATTTCCGTGTCGTTACGGACGACAGCAGTTTGAGGTGGATTCGTACGACGTAGAACCCAACTGGCAGATTCACACGATGGGTTCTAAGATTGCAAGGGTAAAGTTTCGATGTAGAGCATCGTAAAGGAACATTGAACAACGTGCCAGACGCCCTTTCTAAGATGTCCGAGGGAGACGATCTATCTTCCTCAACTGTAATTTGAGCAAGAGATACCCAGGACGAATGGTATCTACGATGGTTCAAGAACGTCCAAGATCGTCCCAACGATTATCCAAAATGGTAAATAATCGAGGTACAATTGTATTGTTATCGTCCAGATGAAGTCCTCGAAGTCATCATGGGCGATGAGGACGCTTGGAAGATCGTCGTTCCTAATGAACGTTGTGATGCCGTTCTTGAAGAATGTCACGATAATCCTACAGCCGGACATCGAGGACGTGAGAAAATTTTCGCTGGAGTCAGCAAATACCATTACTGGCCTGGATTTTATAAGACGGTTCAAGAATATGTGAAAAACTGTCTTACATGCCAGCAGTCCAAGGTGGACCAAAGACCACCTGCTGGATTAATGGGTCAGAGTTTTAGACAGACCTTCGCAGATGGTCGCCGGTGATATTTCCGGGCCATTTGTAAAGAGTCGCCATGGATTTGAGTATATCCTGGTATTTTAAGACCTATTTACACGGTGGGTTAAATGTATCCCCATCCGTAAGGCGAATGCCAGAGCGATCCTCAAAGTACTGAAAGAGAGGATCATACTCAAATTCGACGCGCCAGAGGTCTTCTTGTCGCATAATGGTACTGAATTTAAAAGTCGTACGATTGATGAATACTTACTGAAAGCGGGTATACTTCATACCCTTACTCCACCGTACTATCCGTAGACTAATCCAGTGGAGCGGGTCAACAGGACTGTGAAAATCCACATTATGGTGTTCATAGAAGAATCCCATAATATGTGGGACGAGAAACACGTTGAGTAAAATTTCTCGCTAAATACGACACCACATAGTTCCACTGGATACTCTCAGGCTCTATTGAATTTCGGACGAGAGCTGATTCCGCCAGAAACTCTCCGCCGCAGCCAGGATCAAGCTACGGCGGAAACTCAACAAAAGAAAGAGGGAGTTCCTGGCTAGCGAAAATGAGTAAGTTGAGAGAACTCTAAGAGGCCGCTTAGGCACGATCACAAGGACAGCAGCGTCGCCAAGCAGAATATTATAATACCAAGAGATCTCCTCCTCCATACCAAGTGGGTGACCTAGCGTGGAAGAAAAATCGTGTCTTATCTTCGACGACTCAAGGGATAATGTCCAACTTAGCCTCTCAATACGTGAGTTCTTTTGTTATCATACAAAAGAAAGGGACTAATACGTATGAGCTGGAAGGTTGTGACGGACGGATTGAACAATTAGTTCCTGCTGAACAACTCAAGCCGTATGTCCCACCCGAGGAAAACGATCTCTTGGAGAACACTTCTACGCTGAACCAGAGGATGAGGTTTTACCAGAACCACCGCTGGAACCAGAAGAAGAGACGAATCCTCAATCGCCGTTAGATCGCGACAAGGTGACGAGCGACCCACCTGTCATGCGAGAATCTTCACCAGCGGGTGAAGATTCTAGAGTGAGGTCCTCTGCGCAGAACAATTCCGAGAATACTCGTGAGGCGTTAAATTCCGTTCAGGGTAGGAAACGAGGTCATCCGCGCAAAAATAAAATCCTGCTGCAGAGGTCTTCGTCTCAAGATATGGCGTCCTCTCGTCGAAAGGACCCAACCGAACGAAGACCGCGTGGGAGGCCCCGGAAGGAGAAATAGTTTTCCACTTCCTATTAATATATCAGGTATGTGAATAAGTCTTACCCGTTTTTTTTCAAATTTTGAGCCTTTATTCTGAAAAAATGGTTACAAATGAATTATTGAAAGTATTGGCCATCGCTAGCTACAACTTTTTCTCATCTTTCTGGCAACATACGAATCCCGTTGCGAAAAAATTCGACCGGTTTGGCCTCTATCCAGTCATCCACCCATTTTTTGGCTTCCTCGTAGGAATGGAAGTGCTGGTCAGCCAGGCCATGCGTCATCGATCTGAAAAGATGGTAATCAGACGGAGCAACGTCTGGACTATACGGCGGGTGGGGTAGGACTTCCCATTTGAGCGTTTCTAAGTATGTTTTAACCGGCGGTGCAACATGTGGGCGAGCATTGTCATGTTGCAAAATAACTTTGTCGTGCCTGTCGGAGTATTGTGGCCGTTTTTCTCGCAGTGCGCGGCTCAAACGCATCAATTGTCGTCGATAGACCTCGCCTGTGATCCTTTCATTCGGTTTCAGAAGCTCATAGTAAACCACACCTAGCTGGTCCCACCATATACAGAGCATGAGCTTGGCGCCATGAATATTTGGCTTGGCCGTCGATGATGATGCATGGCCGGGTAGTCCCCATGACTTTCTTCGCTTCGGATTATCGTAACGTATCCACTTTTCATCGCCAGTCACGATACGATGCAGAAAACCCTTTCTTTTATGTCGCTGAAGCAGCTGTTCGCAAGTGAAAAAACGCAGTTCGACGTCTCTCAGCTTCAGTTCGTACGGCACCCAATTGCCTTGCTTTTGGATCATTCCCATGGCTTTCAAACGCTTGGAAATGGTTGTTCGGTCAACTCCCAATGCTTCAGCAAGTTCTTCTTGCGTTTGACAAGAATCTTCATCAAGCAAAGTCGCCAATTCTCGATCTTCAAAGATTTGCGGCCGCCCGGAACGCTCCTTGTCTTCCACGTCGAAATCACCGCTTTTGAAGCGTCGAAACCATCCGCGAACACTTGAATCATCGACACAACCTTCTCCATAAGCCTCCTGAAGCAATCGATGCGTCTCGGCAGCAGATTTCTTCAAATTGAACCAATAAAGTGAAACTTCCCGCAAATGACGTCGACTCGGCTCAAATTTCGACATTTTCACGATATCAAAAATTTATGATGCGAAAAAATTTTAACTAATGTGTTAGTATGGAATTGTTGACATATGAATAAGCTTTGATTATGACATATGTAACCATTGAATACTCGCACAGTATTGGTGGCGCCATCTCTTACAAAAAACGGGAAAGACTTATTCACACTCCTAATAATTCGTCCTTCTTTTATTTGTTTCAGATGGACATGTTGATGGACGAATCCTTTGTTGCCCGCTTTAAGGAGCTACTTGAGAAGATGTGGGGATAACGTTTACCTTTGACGGTAGTCCGTCGAGGCTATCGACCGGATTGGGACGAGGAGGAATACGTCCCTCACAGACGTCCTAAGTCGACGTCGAAACCTTCTCGTCCGAAAGGCAACTGAGGAAAAAGGGAGTCTCCTTTACCTCCCACCGCTCCAAGGGCCCAGACCACACCTCCCGAAGCAGGAGCTTCGAGTCAAGAGGGGGTCAGGTCTGACTCACGAACTGGCCCATCTCGGTCGGAGACCACCCCTCCCGAAGCAGGAGCTTCGGGTCAAGAGGGGGTGCGTCCCGACCGTTCCAAAGAGAGTCACCAGATGGCGAACTCTGGTCCTTTCCCGAGACCTACAAGCACCTCTCCCGGAGGAGTTCCGGGACAAGAAGAGGTGCAGTCAGAGGCGCAATCCAGCTCTCCAACAGGAGCTGAGGAGCGATAAGAGGCCTCTGTGACCGCTCCCACCACTTCTGAGGTTCACGACCCAGGAATGCAGGGGACACCAAAACCACAATCATCTGGTTGTGGTCACTCGTTTTTCCCCCTGAAGCAGGAGTTTCGGGTACCGGAGAAGGCGAGAAACCTCCCTCTCGTATGACTCCGCTCCAACGAATGGAGCAGCGTCTCTTGGAAGCCTTAGCCGATTTTAAAGCCAAGGCAGAAGTATCCAAGAAGGCTCAACACAGAGTCATCGATCTCTGGGAAAAGTTACGGGGTCGACCTAGTGGTAAAAAGCAGGTTGGTGCCGTCTTAAACCACGAACTCGATGACTTAACGGAGCGAGTGCATCCCGAGCTCCTCCGTACCCGTGAAGAGGCCCGTCGGTTAGGGGAGGGTGTCCCCTCCTCCCTTCGGGATTCCGCGGAGTTAGTCGCGGATGAGCGACTACGATCAAGAGCGGCTTCGCAACCCGGAGAGTCGTGGTGGTAGAGTACCAGGGTGTACCACCGGTGGCCCTGCCGAACGCGGTAGGGGAAGTCAGTCGGATAATTTACGCAAAGAAGATACCCGACCTGGGGTTTCAAAGAACAAGAACAAAACAAAAGCCCTAGATGAAGATTTCCGCTTCTACCACGTCCACAACCCTAGTGGACGCTATTGTATATTATAAATAAGTACCCCGTTACAATATATATATATATATATATATATATATATATATTTATTTATTTTTGTAATAAGGTAATTTTGATTTCTTCTTAATTCACCAATTTTTTATAGTGGGCAGCAAGCCGACTAGTGCTATATTATTCAGTGTTTTCGAATCCATCTGCGACGGCCAAAAACATGGCCGCGCAAATTTACTTCGAACAAAGGACTCATGTTACACGTTAAAATTTGAGATAGTATTACATCTAATTTGGTGGATGTATTTTACAATACATACAGGGAATTAGATGTATAAATTTACAAGAAAGAATATCGAATATTATTAGAAATAATATATTAAACATATTATTTCTATAATTATTAAATTAAGACTCGCGTATATACCAAATAAACACCGAAAACCGGGCAAAGGTCGCGACGACTACTGAAGAAGGTAGTCGTCGCAACTGCCGAAACTCGAACAAGTAGAGAGAGAACGCGATATCTAGTCTCTCTCTCTACCACTAAGTTAAGTACAGCGTATGCCGTAGAGGGGATACACTGCGCGCGGCAAGAGAACGCGCGTTCAATGTATTAGACCGGCGGCCGCTATCCCCTCTAATACATGCCGCACGCACACTATTACACGCTCTCACTGAGCAGCCTGAGCCGCAACCAATGTAGCGAACGCGCGAATACCAGCATATACAACGGGTGTCCAAAAACGAATGCACCCGCTGTATTTAATTAAATTACTTAAAACAAATAATTTAATGTACACATAATGTATAAATATATGTATATAAATATTTAAGCTTGTGTATATGTGTATTATTATTGTGCGCAGCACACAGGCTGCTAATAATAACGAAATACAAAATAATAATTGTTATAATTATTATTGAATATTATAATTATTATTGATTACTATTGTTATTATTATAATTATTGTTATTATTAATATAATTATTATAATTCGGCGCCTCGTCCGAAATTAAACGAGCGGCGACGGAATTATCCGATTATTTTGCTATAAAAAGGCCCGCAAAAGGCAAAATCGGCAGTTCGCCCGGTGAACCAACTGCCCCGAAGTTGTTTCACACGAACTCCTCCCGGAGCTAATACCTTTTCCAGAGCTCGATTTAATCCTGACTTTTTTTCCTTTCCGAAATTATTAACTTGATCTCTGTTGCGAGGCGCTCCTCAAAAGACAGACGGTTAATAATTTACCTTTCCGAAGTAAACGTGATCCTGGTTGCGAGGCGCTCCTCAAAAGACCAGCAGTTTACTTATCCAGACCAGAAATTCTCCCCTTAACTCTTGATCCTGGTTGCGAGGCGCTCCTCAAAAGACCAGCGGAGTTAAGTTTGTTCCTTATATTTTTTTTCCTTTCAAATCAACCTGTCTCGATTCATTAAATCCCCGCGTGGAAAATAATACCGGGTATTCGTGCGGAAACTAGCGCCGAATATTAGAGGCATTGCGAAAAATAGCGCAAAATTTATACAAATAAATATATAGATCTAGCTATAGTTTACCTTTATTAATTATTTTTTGTGTTTATATTGATTTGTTTCAGAATCCTGTAGATAGAGGAGCTGATTTATTTTTTCGTAAATAAATTTATATTTTTTGTTATAAAAAAATTATATACTGTGTTCGTGTAATATTATTTTCCTGAAACCGCCGTCCAATCCTGAAAAACTTCCTCCCCTCTCAAAACTACCCTGGGAAGATACCGCGTAGGCTATCCCGAGGGGGATAGGAACGTTACATGGCGCCCGAACAGGGACTAGTATAAATCCGAAAAAAATTTAATTTGAATAAAGTTTATTATTTCTGAAATTACAGAATAATTTCTTTAAGCGGAATTTTTTTTAATTGTTTATAAAAAACCGTATTTCGATTTGTGTGAAAAGAGCCTAGTGGCGGGTTGAGCGACTAGGTGCTATGGCGGGTTGAGCCGAAGCACGAAGTAATACAAATCGAAATTTATTTAAAAATTTTATCGTTTTGAAAATAGAAAACTAAGATAATAGTTTTCTTATAAATAAAATAAAAAGGAATTATTTTTTCCATCTCAGAAAGAATTAAAATATTACACAGTATATTTTTTTTTACAAATATATAAATTTCAAATCTTGCTAAAATGGCAAAACCACGCGTAAGCTGGATCTATAAACTAACGAAAGAGCAAATTGAAAGAGAACTCGTTAAAAACAATTTACCTATAGAAGGTACAAAAGCGTATTTGCGACAAAATTTAATTTCATATGTACGAGCTCACCCGGAGCTCTTTTTCGACAAACCAGAAGACGAAAAAGACTTCAACGAAGATGTAAATCGAACTCAAGATCTTCAAGAAATTGAGGAAGAATTTCGTCAATTACGTATACAACTATTAAACCAACAAGCAGCTGCATCAACGTCCAGTCCAGTCGTGGCACACCAAGCTGCGAACACACCTTTTAGCACTCCGCCTGCTACTGTATACGTGCAACAACCGTCGGCTGCACAAGAAAACGCCAAAGTGATGGACCAAATGAGAAAGTGGAATTGTCACTTTGATGGCAAAAACCTACACTCTTTCCTCGAAAGGATCCATGAGTTGAAAAGAGCATATAATTTATCCGAACAACAAATTTTGAATGGATTCCCGGAACTATTGCGAGGTGATGCACAATTATGGCATAGAAATTATGCCTCAAATTTTAAAACGTTCTCGGAATTAGAAGAAGGGTTGAGAAAATTCTACTTGTCACCTAGCGAACGTCGAAATCTTGATCGACAGATCCATAATCGTGTACAAGAACCTAATGAAGACATCCGTGCATTCGATAATTCATTAATTACACTAATGAGACGTCGAGGAGGTTTTTCGGAGGAACAGAAAACCGAAACAATGTACTACAATATGCTCGCCGAATATTGATTACATATTCGTCGTGATGACGTCAAAACAACGTCAGATATCGTTCAACAAGTAGAAGAGTATCTGGAAACCAAAAAACAGTGTGAAAGACAGAAAATTACGAAAAATCACACCTCCACACCAGAATATAAAACAAGAAAACCGGAGATCCGAGTAAATAATTTTAACAATAAAATTGCTTCAGTATACGACCGAACTAAGTGTTGCTGGAAGTGCAAACAAACGGGCCACGATCGTTTTAAGTGCACAAACCAGCAAAAGATCTTTTGTTCATATTGTGGTCGTGATAATGTATACACTCGTGATTGCAAGTGCCACCCGTCGGGAAACGCCAGGAGGGCCGAGCCCACACCGAACCTAGCTCGGCCCAACAACAACAATTAGAAATAGAAACTGACAACAGACATTTTGTAAAAGTAATGATTGGCGATTACGAAGTGTCAGCCCTTTTGGATACGGGATCTGTAAGTTCCTATGTGAGTGAACAATTGAGTGAAATCTGTATGAAATTCGGATGGCATACTGAGCCAAGTAATCGAATTGCAGTCTTGGCAAATGGCTCAGAAATAAGCCTTGGAAGAAATATTTATGGACCAATATATGTACAAGGAAAAAGATTCCAACAAAAATTTTTAGTAATGAATGGATTGAGCCATCCTATGCTCTTAGGTATGGATACTCTAAAAAAACTTGAAATCCGTATAATATTAAACAACTGTGAAATAAATAAATCAGTAAACAATCAAATACATCAGGTATGTACAATTGATACACCGTACGGACTACAGAATTTAAATCCCACCGAACGTCAGAGATTAGAAAAATTTTTAAAAACAGAGATGGATAAATTTAACTTTATCAAAGGTCCTACTCCGCTCCTGCAACACGAAATCGTCGTGGAAGAAAAAACACCTATTAAACAGAAATATCGGCCAAGAAATCCGGCCATGCAAGAAATCATCAATCAGGAAGTTGATAAAATGCTAAACGAAAACGTAATTCAACCGTCAAACAGTCCGTGGAGTTCACCAGTCGTTATTGTAAAAAAGAAGGACGGAAAAGCACGATTCTGTGTGGACTTCAGAAAAGTAAATAAAGTTACAAAAAAAGACGCTTATCCTCTTCCACAAATTAATGCGACACTAGACAAGCTAAGAGGAGCCCGATATCTATCCACATTAGATTTGAAAAATGGATATTGGCAAGTAGCTCTAACACCGGAAAGCCGTCCTGTCACTGCCTTCACCGTCGCCGGAAAAGGCCTATATGAATTCAATGTAATGCCGTTTAGCTTACACTCAGCACCGGCTACCTTCCAACGACTCTTAGACAGAGTGATTACTCCAGAAATGGCTCCGCATGCTTTCGCATATCTAGACGACATCGTAGTAGTCTCGTCTACGTTTGAGGAACATCTACAAAAATTAAAAGAAGTTTTCAACCGATTAAGAATAGCGAAATTAAAACCTAATCCGGATAAATGCCATTTCGCCCGCTCAAGTCTAAAATATTTAGGACATATTGTAGACAAAAACGGTTTACAAACCGATCCGGAAAAGGTGGCTGCTGTACTAAATTTAGCACCACCGAAAAACATGAAAGAAATTCAGCGATTTATGGGTCTAATATCATGGTACAGACGATTTCTTAAAGATATCTCGAATGTTGCCGCACCACTACATCGACTTACTAGAAAAAAAGCTAAGTGGACCTGGGGAGAAACCGAGCAAGATGCATTTGACAAAATCAAGCAGCTTCTCACAAACGCACCCATCCTTTCCTGTCCAGACTGGAGCCGTCCGTTTATCCTGCAAACGGATGCCAGTAAAGAAGGATTGGGAGCTGCGCTTACTCAAGCATATGAGAACAACGAACGAGTCATCGCCTTTGCAAGTCGAACACTCTCCCCAGCCGAAAAAAACTATTCCGCCACTGAGCTAGAATGTCTAGCAATTAAATGGGGTGTGTGGAAATTTCGAGATTATCTTGAAGGATATCATTTTATTGTACTCACCGACCATCAATCACTGAAATGGCTTAATAACATAGAGAATCCTTCCGGTCGATTAGCCCGCTGGGCACTTGAATTAAGCCAGTACGATTTCGAAATTAAATATCGTCCTGGTAAAGATAATTTATTAGCCGATACTCTATCTCGACAGCCGCTAGCCGTCGAAGCAACTACAATTAAAATAGCAGATTGGTACGAAAAAATATACAAAAATGTGGAGAGTGATCCTGAAAACTACCCCGATTTTTGTATCATTAATGGCAGATTATATAAGCATATTTTACACACATTAGACTTCAATGATACGAGTGAAAATTTGCAATGGAAGATCTGTGTACCGAAATCCGAGCAACATAGAGTACTAAACGAAGTACATAACGATCCTACTGCCGGTCATCTAGGAATTTCGAAAACTCTGGTGAAGATATCCAAAAGTTATTACTGGCCTGGAATGCTCCGGATGACTACAAACTATGTAAGAAACTGCGAGAATTGTCGTCAATTTAAATCTCAACAACAATCACCGGCTGGAAAATTGCATGCGACGTTAGTCGAACAGCCTTGGGATATCGTGGCCATTGATCTTATAGGACCACTCCCAAGATCGTCAAGATTGAACACCTGGCTGTTAGTCATGCAGGATAAATTAACAAAGTGGGTAGAATTAAAACCCTTACGAAAAGCGACTGCCGAAGCTATAACGCTGGCAGTTAAACAGCAAGTCATTCTACGTTTTGGATGCCCGAAATTTATAATTTCCGATAATGGACGACAATTCGTGTCAAAAGAATTTACGGAAATGCTATCAAAATCTGGAATAACTCACAGAAAAACACCACCGTATACGCCGCAGTGTAATCCAGTAGAGCGAGCAAATAAAGTAATAAAAACCATGATTTCTCAATACATAGAGAAAAATCATCGAACATGGGATTGCTATTTACTCGAGCTACAATTCGCATATAATACCGCTACATCCGAAACAACGGGATTTACACCCGCTTACATAAATTTTGGAAGAGAATTAAGAGCACCCGGGTCTCTTGTCCAAAAATTTGGTCAAACTTGTAATATTACAGCCGAGAATCGGATAAAAAAAATACAAGAGACAATAGAACTTGTACAAAGTCAATTAGCTCGGAGCTTCCAAAAACAAAAACATTACTATGATCAAAACCGTCGAAAATGGAACCCGGAAATCGGCGATTATGTATATAAACGTTCACACGAATTATCTAATAAATTAGACGCGTTTAACGCAAAACTAGCTCCAAAATATCTGGGTCCGTATACTATTTTCAGGAAGGTATCGCCAGTTATATACGACCTGAAAGATAATAAAGGTCAAATTATTAAACATATTCATATTAAGGATCTTCGTAAAAGATATAACAATCTAGATAAGATACCACCGTGAACTCACTATATAAGGGCCGACCAGAAGCCCAAGAGTATAGTCAAAATGCAACACCCCGTCGAACAAGAACTCTGCCGTCAATTCCTGGAACTCAGTGTTCCTATCAAGTGTTATGGACTGCCATTCCATGCACTAATTAACACTGGGACACTGATGACCACGGCGTCAGCAGAAATCGGCAGGATACTTGAGCGACGTGGTGCTCGGCGTGTATACGGGGAAGCGGTTCTCCATCTTAACCGGGACCCGTTATACACTATTGATCCTGTCAACATTGTGTCTACATATACGCTGGAGGTGGAATACACCTGCAAAGAGAAAACCAGAATAAGTAATTTCGCCATAGTCCCAGACCAGCCCGTGGACATCATTTTTGGTATGGCGGAAATCAACAAGATCGGATTTCGCGTTCTATGGAACCAAAGAAGTCCAGCAGCCCAGGAACGTCGCCGAGAAAACAGGCGACTGCATCGTAGAGCAGCCAGAAGAGTCGCCGCTAGATTGGAAGACGAAGGAATCTACACCGCCACCGACTCCGAAAATCCTAGCATCGACAGCGAGTAAAACTGTAAGGAAAGAAATATATAAATATTTTATTAAATTTATAGATTATATCATTTAAGTTTAAATTTTAATGTTTAAAAATGATTTGGTGCTAGGTGTGGGGTATTTAATATAAAGGATTAAATTTTACGAACAGTACAAACTTATAAATTTTGTATAATAATATGTACGAAATAAAATTAGTTCGATATCCCGCACTTCACTATATATATATACGTATATATATATATATATATATATATATATATATATATATATGTATGTATGTATATGTATATATATTACATTGTAACACTATCAAGGAAATTCGCACACCGTGTATTTGCGAAACTATAATGATATTTTTTCTTGTTGTAAAGAGATCCTGCTCTTCTATATTTTACAAGATAAAAAATTATACACTATGCACACGCGCCGCGCTCCCGAAAAAAGAGGGAGATGCGACGGCCAAAAACATGGCCGCGCAAATTTACTTCGAACAAAGGACTCATGTTACACGTTAAAATTTGAGATAGTATTACATCTAATTTGGTGGATGTATTTTACAATACATACAGGGAATTAGATGTATAAATTTACAAGAAAGAATATCGAATATTATTAGAAATAATATATTAAACATATTATTTCTATAATTATTAAATTAAGACTCGCGTATATACCAAATAAACACCGAAAACCGGGCAAAGGTCGCGACGACTACTGAAGAAGGTAGTCGTCGCAACTGCCGAAACTCGAACAAGTAGAGAGAGAACGCGATATCTAGTCTCTCTCTCTACCACTAAGTTAAGTACAGCGTATGCCGTAGAGGGGATACACTGCGCGCGGCAAGAGAACGCGCGTTCAATGTATTAGACCGGCGGCCGCTATCCCCTCTAATACATGCCGCACGCACACTATTACACGCTCTCACTGAGCAGCCTGAGCCGCAACCAATGTAGCGAACGCGCGAATACCAGCATATACAACGGGTGTCCAAAAACGAATGCACCCGCTGTATTTAATTAAATTACTTAAAACAAATAATTTAATGTACACATAATGTATAAATATATGTATATAAATATTTAAGCTTGTGTATATGTGTATTATTATTGTGCGCAGCACACAGGCTGCTAATAATAACGAAATACAAAATAATAATTGTTATAATTATTATTGAATATTATAATTATTATTGATTACTATTGTTATTATTATAATTATTGTTATTATTAATATAATTATTATAATTCGGCGCCTCGTCCGAAATTAAACGAGCGGCGACGGAATTATCCGATTATTTTGCTATAAAAAGGCCCGCAAAAGGCAAAATCGGCAGTTCGCCCGGTGAACCAACTGCCCCGAAGTTGTTTCACACGAACTCCTCCCGGAGCTAATACCTTTTCCAGAGCTCGATTTAATCCTGACTTTTTTTCCTTTCCGAAATTATTAACTTGATCTCTGTTGCGAGGCGCTCCTCAAAAGACAGACGGTTAATAATTTACCTTTCCGAAGTAAACGTGATCCTGGTTGCGAGGCGCTCCTCAAAAGACCAGCAGTTTACTTATCCAGACCAGAAATTCTCCCCTTAACTCTTGATCCTGGTTGCGAGGCGCTCCTCAAAAGACCAGCGGAGTTAAGTTTGTTCCTTATATTTTTTTTCCTTTCAAATCAACCTGTCTCGATTCATTAAATCCCCGCGTGGAAAATAACACCGGGTATTCGTGCGGAAACTAGCGCCGAATATTAGAGGCATTGCGGAAAATAGCGCAAAATTTATACAAATAAATATATAGATCTAGCTATAGTTTACCTTTATTAATTATTTTTTGTGTTTATATTGATTTGTTTCAGAATCCTGTAGATAGAGGAGCTGATTTATTTTTTCGTAAATAAATTTATATTTTTTGTTATAAAAAAATTATATACTGTGTTCGTGTAATATTATTTTCCTGAAACCGCCGTCCAATCCTGAAAAACTTCCTCCCCTCTCAAAACTACCCTGGGAAGATACCGCGTAGGCTATCCCGAGGGGGATAGGAACGTTACACATCTGTAACATAATATAAATTACTTAAAAATTTTCTTAAACATATTTTTTAATATTTACGAGTGAAATTAAAAGAAAAAATATACACAAATGAATTGATAAATTGTATGATGAAATCTTCATTAAAATTCGAAATGAAATCAGCAGCTGTTAACTGTGCTATCAGTTAAGAAGATGACTCAGCACCAGGGAACGTCATTTCAAAACTCAGTTTCATTATCTACGATTGACGTTGAACGAAATACTTGTTGCTATGAATTGCAGTCGAACTCTAAACACTGAATAACTCACCTCTCTCTATGATCTCGTTTCTTTTTTATTGTATTTCCCTCTCGATAAGGCCTATATACCCTCCATCTTCCCCCTACATTTTGAATGAGTTCTACCGTCGTTTAGCAGCTTACCTTATTTCCCATGCATGTTATGACTTGTTGAGTCGACTGTTCTACTAAGTTACTATTGCTCTTATCTCTTTATATTCTCGTTGCAACTTGTTCAATTGACGGTTTTTTAAATATTTGTTCATTTACATTGTCATATCTATCTCTCATCTCTCTAGCGACTTCTTCATTTAATACACATTCATATTCACGAATACTGTAATGACCCCAACGGAGAGTATGTGTTGATACACAAACGTTGAAGGTCGAAAACTATACTGTCTAAATTTGCTGCCTTGTAATTTCTATACAGTTATAAAAGTCCGAAAAAAAGCAATATCGGAAAACGATGTAGGCAAATTTCTTTTTTTATGAGGACCATTCCTATACAAGAAGCAAATCAATCTGTAAAGTTTTTGTGATAACAAATTTCTTTTCACCATTAAAGTGGACGAATTATTTTAAATAAAAACGTACAGCTATTACATATTTATATATATATATATATATATATATATATATATATATATATATATATATATATATACATAGAAAAACTAATTTAAAGCTATATATAATAAATATAACTAAAAAGCAACGTATAATATATGTGACAAAAGTAATCTATATAATATATAGATTGCACATATATATATTCAAAGCAGACTGTTGGGACTATTTATTTGAACGCATTTTTCGTTCCCAGTCACAATGCGATGCAAAAATCCCTTCAGTCTTTGCCTTGTAAACAGCTATTCACAAGCAAACAAACGTCGTTCAACATCTCTCGGTTTCAACTCGTACAGCGCCCAATTTCCTTGTGTCTGAATCATTCCCATAACTTTCGGGTGTTTCTAAATAGCTTGTTGCATTGCTCCCAATGATCCTGCCATTTCTTGTTATGTTTGACAAGAGTCTTGATCAAGTAATATCCCCAATTCTGCATCTTCGAAAACCTTCACCGCCATGCTGGTCATTGACATGAAAATCACCGTTCTTGAAGCGTTGAAATCACTCTCGGTATTTTCTTTCCTTAATAGCGGCCTCGCCATAGGTATATGAAAGGATTCGATGAGCCTCAGCCGTAGATTTCTTCAGATTAAGCAGAAAATTAAAACCTCCCGCAAATGACGAGAATTTGGCTCGTAAACTAACATGTTTAATCGAGAATAACTTTAAGACGAAGACATAAATCAAATATTATTTCGATGATGTTATATTTACAAATACCTAAACTTACTGTATGACATCTACTATCTATTTATTTCGACTACAACTTACCGCTACAGCCATTTCTTGCAAAACGGTAGATTGCATGCATCATATATTTTATAGTATAATTATGTTAACATATATATATATATATATATATATATATATATATATATATAGCTATAATATAAAATTGAAAGTAAGAGGGAGAGTGTTATATATGAATAAGTATTATAAACAGCCCATCTTGAGTATTGATACTGCAAATAAGATAATAATTGTCAATTCACGGTTATACCGAACAAAGATATTGCCAAAAAAATACCACAAGGGTAGTGAGAGTAAGCGAAAGGTATAGTTCTATCTCCCGCTCTCTTACACCAGCATGCGATCGCATTACCTTATGGATCCGGAATATGGGACAAAAATGCTGAATGTTGACTAGCAACTTTTTCTCACGCGCTCGCTCATACTTATTCTATCTAGCATTATGATGGGGAATAGGACTGCATATTGTGTACAATTCTATAAAAATATTTCAATAAATGTGAAATATAACATAAAAGAAAGAAGAATAAACTAAAAATAACTAAAAACACACACACACACACCAGTGTGGAGTTTTGTTGCTTTTTCCCATCTGAGGCACTGAGGAAATAAAATACTCAGGGCGGACAGAAAAAGCTAATAGGGAGGGCCTCCCGAACTTAAGGCCAATTATGACTAATGTTTGGTATAAACAAGGGTATACCCCAGGGAGTAACTCCGGCAAGACCGGTCAACCTCCTCACCGATTCCGATAGAGTGCAAGCCTCTATGGTCGGTGGTAGCCCCTCGGATTCTGGGGAGGGCAAATCAAACATAATCATAGATAGTACACTGGGTACTAAAGGAGATGTCATGATGGATCAAGAAACGACGGATCGAGAAATCTCCATCACGCGCAGAAACAACCACCTGGAGCGACTTGGTGAGAAGATCAGCCAATTGTTGGACTTTGTCAAAGATAGGCATAACGTGCACAAGACCATTAAGGACCTTGCTCCTTCCATTAATGCCTCATATAAATGCATCAGTATGGCAGAGGATGATCTATTACAGTATCAACGTCCTGGTACACATGAAGTGGTGACTCAGACTACGCCGAGTCTACGCTCTGACACCAAACGAAGCGCAGCAGAAGCGATGGTTTCCACTCCTAAAACCATAGGTGGCAAAAGGACGAAAGAACCATCATTGGGCTTAAGGAGACCACTAGAGTCCGTTGGAGTACCTACAGGCAAGTCTGAAGCCAAAGAAAATCAATGGCAGACCATCAAGCCTAAGAAGCCCAAAGGCAAAGATAAAGAATTATCTAGTACACGCAGGCTTAATGGACGAAATAGGCCTAATTCCATTTTGATTAAGGCCAATGAAGGAGTTACATACGCGGAGGTACTGCGTCAAATAAAGAATGACCCGGAGTTATCTCATGTCAAGAATGAGGTTAACAGGATACGCAGAAATGCAAGCGGTGCCCTTGTACTTCAGTTGGAACGGACAGCCAAAGATGCACATGAGTTGGCACGCATTGTTGAAACTAAGGTTGGCCATAGCGCATCCACTTCGGTCCTGACTAATCTCATTACATTGGAGATTAAAGATATAGATGAGGTCACTTCAAAGGATGAAGTATTAGAGGCTCTGAGAACACACCTCGAGCTAAAGGAGACTAACCTACTAATTGCTCGTTCCTTGCGGCAAGCTTATGGGGGTACTCAGACGGCGGTGGTATCTGTACCATATAACGACGCAGCTGAGTTACTACGTGCAGCGCATGTTCGAATCGGATGGGTCAGCTGCAGAGTTCGAAAAAAAACAGAAATAAAGCGCTGCTTCAGGTGTTGGCAGATTGGCCATTTAGCGTCCGTGTGCTCGGGCCCTGACAGAACTAATCTTTGCAGGCACCGTGGTGGAAAAGACCATTTATCCAAGCTGTATATAAACGAGCCCTGCTGTTTACTCTGTAAATGTGAAGGTAATAGTAAAAAGGTAAAAGTATCCTGGGCTAAAATACAAGAAATATACGTCTTTAGTGTATATGCTCCTCCAAGCTTGACGGACAAGCAGTTTGAAATCCTTGTAGCTAAATTAGTTGATGAAGCCATGGACAAGAAACCATTATTAATCGGTGGCGAATTTAACGCGTGGTCCACAGCCTGGGGAAGCGCTTCAACAAATAACAGAGGTAGTATGCTGCTTGATCACCTTAATTCTCTTCAACTCCACGTGGTTAATAAGGGATTTGAATCCACTTTCATTAGGGGTGATAAACAATCAGTCATTGATGTAACATTCGCCGGTGATGACTTCATTCAGCGGGTCCTTAATTGGAGAGTAAGCGACCTTTATACCCATAGTGATCACAGGGCGATCTTGTATGAGATGCAGAGAAGAAAAGTAAAGAACAAGTGCAATGAGTGGATGCCCACACGGAAATGGAACATCAGATCGCTAGACTGTGAAATGTTCGCCACTATAATATCAGAAGAGCGTTTAGAATATGGTGCACCAGGCCATCTGGCAAATGCACTCATGAAGCATATCTCTGAAGCATGTGATGCATCGATGACTAGGACTAAGAGCGATTTAAACATCGTCAATCTGTCTACTGGTGGACAAATGAAATTGCAGGATTGCGCAACAATGTCATCGCTCACGTAGCCTTGCCCAAAGAGCCCGCATCCATCGTGATACGTTTAATAGTTTATTTAAAGAAGCACAAGAGCGCTTGTCAAGGCCATTAAGGCAAGCAAGCGTCGATGCTGGCTTGAACTGTGTGCAGAGGCCAACAATGACTTATGTGGACGACCATACAAAACAGTCATGGCACGATTGAGTAGGGCACCAATACAACCCACTAGCACGGTATTGATTGATAAGATTGTTTCCGCTCTCTTTCCCAATTACACCCATGGGACTGTACTGCGCACGCAACACTCGGACGATATACCTCCTATAACAGAAATGGAGCTACATAATGCTAACGCTAAGACTAGAGACAATGCTGCCCCTGGCCCTGATGGTATCCCTAATGCGGCAGTTAAGTTGGCGATACAGAAGAATCCAGCTATATTTCTAAAAGTATATAATGCTTGTCTTCTTGAGGGTATTTTTCCTGATTGCTGGAAAACTCAAGGTTAGTCTGTTACCTAAGAGCAATAAGCCACTTGATGATCCTTCATCATACAGGCCATTGTGTATGCTCGACACGGTAGGTAAAATATTTGAAAAAATAATATGTAGCCGACTGGAAACATTCACTAAAGGATTGCAGGGCTTATCCTCATGCCAATTTGGATTTCGGAAATCTAAATCAACAGTCGATGCCATTAAACTGGTAGTGTGTACCGCAAGAAAGCAATCAGTGGTAAGCGATGGAAAGGTGGCACTAAATAGTATTGTGGCCATTGTCCGCTCTAGATGTCAAGAATGCCTTTAATTCAGCGCACGACCTTCTATTATGAGTTCTCTTAAAGAGTTCGGAGTACCTGGTTATTTACAGAATGTCGTGGCCAGCAGCTACTTGAGAATAGGATAATATTATACCGAACGGATGAAGGCAATTGTATCGCATAAGGTTACTGCGGGAAGTCCCCCAGGGCTCAGTTATGGGGACCTATATTGTGGAATATTATGTATGATGGCGTGTTGAGGATTCCACAACCGCTTGGTTCAATAACAGTAGGGTACGCCGACGATATCGCTCTAGTAGTGGACGGCTAAGACCCTTCATAAAACTTACTGAAAATGGCAATGAGGCAGTTCAGCAACATCAGTAGATGGATTAAGACGGCTGGTCTACAATTAGCGGAGCACAAGACAGAAGTAGTTCTTGTTCAGCAGTCGTAAGAAGGTAGATAGTATTACTCTTAAAGTTGGTAGCTGCCGCATTAGTTCTGCGCCATCTTACGATACTTGGGTGTCCAGCTTGATGCCAGGTTAAATTTCAAAGAACATCTAAAGATATCTGGCGAAAAAGCGCAACGAGTTTCAGCTGGCCTTGTGTCGGCTCATGCCTAACATTGGTGGCCCCCGTTCAACCCAGAGGAAACTATTAGCTTATGTTGTTAATTCTCTCAGGATGTATGCAGCACCAATCTGGCATCATGCATGTGGAATTAAATCGTATTGTGAGTTGGCCATTGCGACCCGTCGTCGCATCCTGTATACGTATTATTAGTGGTTACAAGGACGGTATCCACCGACGCTGCTAAAGTACTTGCGGAATACTTCCTTTCGATTTAGCTGCAGATGAACTGGTTAGGCTGCACAACATATGTAAGGCCGCAGTGGATTCTCTACAAGGTGCTAAAAAACGTGGAACGTCAACGTTCTATAGAAGTATGGCAAAAAACGATGGACCGATTCTAGCAAAGGCCGATGGACTTATCGGTATCCTTCCAGACATACACAGATGTATCAACAGGAAACACGGGGAATTAGATTCCACCTAACCCAGTTGCTGACTGGACATGGTTGTTTTAGGTCCTATTTCCACCGCTTTCACCTGGATAATAATGATTTCTGCCCGATCTGTCCGACTT